>JBBPML010000005.1:0-370740 GCA_038090275.1 Austroboletus novae-zelandiae | reverse complement strand
GTGTCGAGCTTGTTCTTGTGGAACCATTCTGTAGCAAGCTTCGACGTGTGCTTCGGATCGTTGTCCTGTTGAAAATATACATCCTTTTTCCTGATACCCAGGTCTCCAAGGGTCCCAAGGAAGTCTTTGTCAAGAATTTGGACATATAACTTGGTGTCCATGTTGCCCTCGATGCGCACAATGCGTCCCGGCCCACCAGCAGCCAAGCATCCCCACACCATAACACCCCCACCACCGTGCTTCACAACCTTCTTCGTAAATTTTTCATCAAACACCTCCCCAGGCCTTCGCCAACAATACTGACGCCCATCCGAGCCAAACAGCTTGAATTTTGACTTGTCGGAGAAAATGACAGCCCGCCAGTCATCTGCGGTCCAGTGGGCATGAGCCTTTGCCCATGCGAGACGCTTTTCCCGGTGTGTATTGGACAAATAAGGTTTTGCATGACGTACATATGCTTGTAAGCCACACTGCTGGAGTCGAGAACAAATAGTTTCGGGATTAATGTTTGGGAAATGGGCTCGCTGAAGCTCAGTGACGTCACGAGCTTTGCCACTAGCGAGTGTGTGGGCAGCAAAACGAGTGTCGAGCTTTGTAAAGAGACGCGGTCTGCCTGCCTTCTGCTTCAACGTATAGTAGTCCTCTGATTTCGAAT
Source organism: Austroboletus novae-zelandiae (assembly GCA_038090275.1). Classification (NCBI taxonomy): domain Eukaryota; kingdom Fungi; phylum Basidiomycota; class Agaricomycetes; order Boletales; family Boletaceae; genus Austroboletus; species Austroboletus novae-zelandiae. The sequence goes on along the minus strand of JBBPML010000005.1, from coordinate 370,085 downwards.
AGCGATCCACGATCCGCTTAACTGTCGTGCGATGCAGATTAAATTTACAAGCGATGGCAGTGTCTGTCAAGCCTGCAAGCTTGTCTCGGCAGATCCGAGCTTTTGTTGTAGGGGATGTGTAATTCGTCATGTAGGAGGTATATAGACGAGTGGAAAGGGAACGACACAAGCTATTTGGGCGGGGCGGGGCAGCTGCATCATGCTGCACAACGGGTCTTTATGGAGACTGACACCACCCAAAAAAGTAATGCACACATCTCCCCTCGATTTTAGCCTCACCATTTTTGAAATAGTTGAAACGTAAAATATTCAGCACCGCTAGCATGTACTCTACAGTTTTGGGGATGCGCTCACATCATTCAAATATTCATATTTGTGTTGTTGCGTGAATACGAGTTGATACAAGAAAATTCTCAGAGGCGTGCATTACTTATTTGAGCCACTGTAGGTATGTACGTAAGTATCGTAATGGATACAGGAAGCGCATTTGGTTGAAATGGAAGGAAAATCGTCCCTCTTTTCATTCTCGTTCCCATCGATCTACCAATTAAATAGAATCATTGGTTGCATGAATAGAAATGTATGACAGGCTTTGAATACTCTACGGAGCAACAAAAACAAGCCAGGCTGGATACTTAATCGAAGTGGCCAACACAATCAGTCTGATTTTCCCCCGGAAGGCTAGCTTATTTTTTAAACAGCATGAGTTGGTTTTACTTGCACTATGTAACAGAGGTCAACCTCTTTCCTTCGTGGCGTCTTTCTGTACGCCTACACGACTGCGTCAGCCTTTGACCAAAATTCGCATCGCGAGCATGCCTCCACACCTTAAAAAATTGTCCTCAGGCTCCCGACCCAGTCAACAGATTGCTTCTTCATCAAAACGAAGATAGGAAACAAACACCTGAGTTCCATCCACTTTGCCCGTGATTCATCTCCCAGGTCCTCTGATCGCTCGATCCTTTCCAACTTGGGACATATATTGCTCAAAAATGCCGCAATCGTACTTGGATAATCAATCAAGGAGTTCAGAAAGTTGATGCAGGTGCATCTGTGGCTGGAAGATGAACAGTGAAACATAGAAGTTTAGAATTCGTTTAGAATCGCAGGCTATTGAGATGTGTAATGGCTTTTCCAGGCTGCAGGAAATAGACAGCTCAAGGAAAAGCTGACGAAGTTCGTCTTCCGAGGTAGGGCTTTCCGTTAGGAAGAACGACAGGCCATCCAGCCTGAACCACATGACTTTAACAAAGGAAGTAGACTGCGGGTATGTATCCGCGCGCAACCCCAGTGTGTGCAGAGACGATGATGTGTACGGCAGAATTATACGGGGATTCTTTTCATCCACTCGGAGGTCGAACTCAGGCACAAGATCAAGATCAAGCAAAGCAGAGAGCTGGAAGATGGCCATTAACGTAGTTCTATCACGTGCATGACATTTAAGGGACACCGGTGAGTGGAGGTGAGGGAGTGCCTTGTGCAGAATCTTGTTGTCGATATCAAGTATTTTGTCAGGAACCGGAGATCCCCAGGAACGATGAGCTGCTTCAACGATGGACATATAGAACTGACAGTAAGAATTGCCAACATCTCGGGGAAGCAATCAAAAAGTTCAAGGGAGACCAGTGCAGGCGTCAAGAGTGACTGCAAAAGCGATACGTACTTTTTCTCTGGATTATATCAGGAGAGCGTCGTCAGGTGGGGTGAGTGGCCCAGGAGTCGGGGGATTCGATAGTGCAGAGAGATAACATTGTCGCCCAGAGCTGAGATTTTATAACATTTATACTCTACTAGTGTTCGCACTTGAGAAGAGTACCCGAAAAAAATTTCCCAGTCACTTCGCAGCATTGGTCGTTAGAACATCTATTTTATTAGTTTGTAATGGTGAATGCAAGAGAACGTACCATTGTCTCCTCCGTCACCGTCCATAAGTCCTGAGGAAGACAGCAAAAAAGGTGAAAGTGCCCGGACCCGTGACATTTTGCTGATATACTTCCTGGAACAAGGCGTGCTGCACCTCTGTGATGAACACGCATCTGTGCATATCGCATGCTCGTCAAGAACTCGTCGTGTAGAGGACGTGAGGTACATCCTGGGGCGTAACTGAGTCTCGTACACGTGTTGAGGAAACCAGTGACTGACCCACACGTCTGCATGATAGACTCCGTGAAATAACTGGTCGCGGAATGCTCTCTTCGATCGAACATCAGCGATTGTGTAAGACCAACTGTTTCTTTTCTGGTCGCGCTGGGTAGTAAACACGCACTCACTAGTAATGTTTTCCTCGCCAATTCCTGAAGTGGCTGCGAAATATTATGTATGTGTTTCAATTCCATTACTAACCCCCGATCAACCTACTGACGATTGTGGAAGATTTGGAATGGAATTATGTCCTGGAGAGTCTATTGAGTGAGGATGCGCGAAATGGCGTAGCAAGCTCATGTTGGTAAAGTTTGCTTGGTAGAAGAGTGCCACAGACAGAAAAAAGCCAGGTTGAATATTCGAGGGGACTAGCGCAACCGGTCCGACTTCCCCAGAAGGTTGTCTGAAGTAGCAGTGCTTTGCAGTGGAATAAGTGATTGTTGACGACCTGGCTGATGCACACAGCCTATCCAATCTTACTAAAGCCTAGAGCGGCACCCTCCGACTCGGTGTTTTGGTATCCCCGATTGAATTTGTATTCCGATGTTCTCTCCAATAGAATGGAAGATAGAAAAAGTTGATCGTGCATGTGAATTCACACATGGACGGTTCATTCAGATGGATCATGATCTACTGTATGTCTAATTGACACCTCCTTCATTGTCTGGTACAAAGATGCACTAGACAAACAAAACATGGGATGGCCTATTATTTAAATTACAAATCTATTGTAACAATCCAGTGAGTCGAATGTCCTTTCCGTTGCCATTGGCTGATACATATGTCGAAATTATACATCTCAGATTTGGTATCATCGCTGCTGGTCAGCAAGATTAAGCTCTTCGATAAGTAAATCGTTCGTAGCGGTGGGATTGTCGAGGTATACTGTCGTGACGAGAATATCAGCCGCAGAATAATACAAAAGCGGTATCCTTACCGTGATGTCCAGCATTGGGAACAACAAACATACGCCCATTTTCGTTACCTGCCTGTCGGAGATTCTGTAGAGATTGGAGGCCGCCCACAGGATCCATCCAATCATGTTCGCCATCTGAAAAGCAGAGTTACAGGGACACACGACGACAGTTGATGGCATACTTACAAACAAAAGTGACAGGGATCTTCAGAGAAGGTACACGATCAACCAACGGCATGCGTGCGTAAGCATACGGTGCGAGAACATGGGCTAGAGTGCTTGAGGTGGCAGTACGGCGAAGCTAACCAAGACTTACATATACAGTACTCTCCTGAACCTTTAGCAAGAGTGATATTGAGAATGTAATCGTGCATATCACGGGTCTCGTCTTCGGTCAAACCGGTGAAGCGACGGCTGGAATACTAGTCGGGGTGAGGCACTTGAACAATAAATTAGGAGGCAGACGAACCTTGCCCACGAGCATGGGCCCCCAAAACAGAGTGGAACGTACGACTTGAAATGGACTCCAACCCTCCTCCCAGAGATACGTAAAAAGCCTTCGGGATCGACTTTCCTGCTTCTTTATTGCTCTCTGTTCGTCGCGGATATGGCGTACTTCGGAGGCAGAAGCAGGTTCAGCGGGTGCACTAGCTATGCTAACTGCGTCGCCGGTATCGGTCAACTCTCTTGAGGGCATTGTTAGATTGTCTGGATTATGGGGCACGCCAGCGGGAGAGAGCAAGATGAGTTTATGAACGCGGGTTGGGTAGCGAAGAGCATATGCAACGCTGAAATAAGCACCGAGAGAATGACCGATGAGGGTCATTTTGTCTACGCCCATCTTGTCGCGCCATTCCTCGAGGGAATCGACAAAGAACGATTCGGCTTCTCGTACGCGACCAGGCATGTCGTCTCGTTTTGCCTTGATTTGGAAGGGGACACGTGCGGAGCGACCCATACCAAGCCAGTCCAAGGCATAGACATTGGTACCACGATCACCCGCCCAGGTGGCCAGGGCAGGGAAGTTTCGGAAGAAGAAGCCAAGACCGGCACCATAGCCGTGGAGGACGACGGCAGGGGGTGGTGCGGTCGGGGATGGATTAGTAGCTTTGATGGACAGTGAGTTGAGATAATGCTTTGGAGACGCGAGCTGTATTCGTTCGCTGCGTGCGATGACAGGGCTAGCGCCGATCGAGGGGGCAGGGGGCGTCTGTGGGGAGAAGAAGGGCAGTCGCCTGGGCGAGAAGGGTCAGACAAGGGGGCGGCGAGGGAGGACGATCTGCGGACCTGAGAAGGCGCTCCTCGGCCGCGGCGCCTTGTTTCTCGCCGGCGGACCACCTGTGCGGGGTGAGATGAAACGGATGGGGAGGACAAGGACGGACTGACCAGCTCTTGAAGCTCGCAGAGAATGTGACGGGAATGTCGCGGGCGGGGGGGATGGGGAGGTGGAGGGACGAGGATGAGGAGGCCATTGTGAGTAGCCGGTGCGGTGCGGTGCGGAAGTGTTATAAGGAGCACTCTGTGTGGGTTGCGTGTGCGAATGGCAGATGGTAGTCAACGTGGATGACTACCCGTGGTAACCCGCCAATCGACGGACCAATCGGGGCGCCCGTAATTCAGCCTTACTTATACCACTCTCGTCCCCGTTTCTTTTTTCTTTCTCCCCACCAAGTCATGGACAAGCTCTTCAGCCTCTCGCGCTTCCAAAAGGCTTGTCCTTTCCTCGGAGTGACCCAGACACAGACTCTCCGTTCCCTCTCCACCCTTGCCTCGTCCCGCTTCCCGTCTCTCTCCCAGCTCACCGAGTCCGCGACCAAATGTCCCGTCATGGGCCCCGCTCTTCAGATGTCCTCCACCCAGATGGTCGCCGGCTATGCCAGCGTCGCTGCACAGGCGGACGTACAGAAGATTCATCAGAGCAAAGGCATATTCACCGGATCCGAGATCACCGAAGCTGACATCGCCAAGTGTCCCCACGCTTCCGCCGCTCGCAGGGCTGCTCGCATGGCCGAGGATCTCGCCGCTGCCACCAAGACGAAATCCGCAGCAGCTCTAAAGGCCGAAGCAGGCCAAGTCCCCGCTCCCTCACCGGTCGTCCCCGCCCAGAGTTGCAACAACGACACGTTCAGCTACGACCGTCTGTTCGCAGCAGAGCTTGACAAAAAGCACAAAGACCAGTCCTATCGCTACTTCAACAACATCAACAGGCTCGCACAGAAATTCCCAGTCGCTCACACTGCCAGCGCCAAGGACGAAGTCGAGGTCTGGTGCGCCAACGACTATCTCGGCATGGGCAACAATCCCGTCGTTCTCGAGACTATGCAGTAAGTGTCTACCTCCATCCCCCATTTCACTCTCACCCATTCTCTCACTCAGCCGAACTCTCGACAAATATGGCGCGGGTGCCGGTGGGACCCGCAACATCGCCGGAAATAGTGCCATGCACCTTGCCCTCGAAAGGGAATTAGCCTCCCTCCATAGGAAGCCCGCCGCTCTCGTCTTTTCCTCTTGCTATGTCGCAAACGACGCTACCCTTTCTACTCTCGGTTCCAAGCTCCCGGGTCTGGTCTACTTTTCTGACGCGTCCAATCACGCCTCCATGATTCAAGGCATTCGTCATTCTGGTGCCAAAAAGGTCATTTTCAAGCACAACGATTTGCAGGATCTGGAAGACAAGCTCAAGACATGGCCTCGTGACACTCCCAAAATCATTGCCTTTGAGAGCGTCTATTCAATGTGCGGCAGTATCGGTCCCATAAACGAAATCTGTGATCTGGCAAAGAAATACGGCGCTTTGACCTTCTTGGACGAAGTGCATGCCGTCGGACTGTACGGTCCTCGTGGTGCCGGTGTCGCTGAACATCTTGATTTCGAGGCCCACCAAAAGGCTGGTCAACGTCCCGAGGCCATCAAAGGCAGCGTCATGGATCGTGTCGACATCATCACCGGTAGGTTAAATTCATTAATTATACCGGGATTCTTCTCATATCCGCTCTAGGTACTTTAGGTAAAGCTTACGGTTCTGTTGGAGGTTATGTTGCTGGCTCCCGTGATTTCATCGACGTGATCCGGTCGTACGCCCCAGGATTTATCTTCACCACCTCTCTTCCACCGGCCAGTGTCGCGGGCTCTCTCGCTTCTATCATATATCAGAAACATCATATCGGCGACCGTGCATTGAAGCAAGTCAATGTCCGCAAGGTCAAGGGGCGCTTTGCTGAGCTGGATATTCCTGTCATTCCGGGGCCATCTCACATCGTGCCAGTCCTGGTGGGAGACGCAGGGCTTGCTAAGCTTGCGAGCGATAAGCTATTGCATGACCATGGTATTTACGTCCAGGCTATTAACTATCCTACCGTCGCTGTTGGGGAAGAACGCTTGAGGTTCACCGTCACGCCTCGCCACACAGCTGAACAGATCGAGGGTCTTGTTCACGCTGTTGACTCGGTTTTCAAGGAGTTGAATATTAATCGCACAAGTGATTGGGCGAGGTTTGGCGGGTGCGCAAACGTTGGCACTGAAAAGGACGATGTGCAACCTATTTGGACAGAGCGCCAGATTAATACTACTGGCGCTCCACAAACCTTGGAGAAAGGTCAACTGGCTGTGGCCAACGTGGCAGCGGTCGACGTCGTCCGCAAGGACCTCGAAGCGTTGTTGGGACCGCTTGACGAGCAGTGCAGGGTAGAGGATGAACTATTCACGGGAGCCATCAAACTGGCGGGTTCTTTTGCGAAACATTCTAGGGCTCGCGAAAACAAGTCACTTGGCACCTTTGAAGTGCCAGTGGCTATGCAGGTCCCTGTATCTGTTTAAATCACACGCCGCTTATTTCCATGTACCCGGCACAATGTTTTGTAGAGCTCTTGGATGTTTACCTTGAACGCGAAATAGTGCAATATAGATACTTAGTTGCCATTTTGGAGTGTATGAAAGAGAGATAAGGCTCGCAACGCGCATGAGTCATGAGATTTGTCGTTAGTAGTCTGGTCCGCTGGTTGAGCACTTTGCTCAGCGGTTGACATTTTTGAAGCACACTGTTCGATCAATTTCTGCAATCAAGTTCAGACTCGTCAACATTAATGATTTTCTGTGCACTAACCTTTCTAGCGCCGCCTTGGATACTAACTAGGTATTTGATCACGAGTGAGATATATTTCTCTGGTACCTGAACAATCCCTTCGAAGCTGAACAGCAATAATAATATTTGAACTTACAGCCTGTTCCGACCACACGTTGCGTAGTAACCAGTTCTGTCTGGCTTTGTTGAACTTCCAGGCTTCGTTTCCTTGACATTGCTCGAAAGCATAAGACAAGGCTATTGCAAACATGACAGTCCCATTGGTCTTGAGTATCATTACTACCTACCTTTTCGAGATTGCTCTGAGAGTGACTCGTCGACGGCGGGGTCCTGAAAAAGCTGTTTCTTTGGGGTTGACATCATTCTGTGTTATTGACTTACCATCCAATCTTCTGCGCTCTGAGGCTTAGTGTCTGCCTCGACATTCGCAGTCTTTGTACTATTACGGTCGGACCGCTTGCGTTTCTTTGACACCTTCACTCTGCCAATTGTATTCGACGATGCATCAGGGGATGCCTCGGGAAGTTGGTCTTCTGCCTTGGTCAGCATAGAATCGCCCACCGGCACAATCTCTGAGTCTAGGGCCCCAGGTTGGTGATCTTTGCGAAGATCGTCACTTTTTCCACCAGACTTTTTGCTTTTCTTCGCCTCGGGCCGTCTTTCCTCTCGCCCGCCGGATCTTCGGTGGTTTTTAGTAGATTTCTCGACGTTTTCCTTGGGCATGACGCGAGTCTCAGTTGGGCATTAGCAGTGATACACAGATGAGGCGTTTTGGCCAAGCTCAGTTACTCTCACGCTCCGGTGTGAGAACCATCCGATTCAATTGTTAGTTTGTTCTTCACTGTTCACTAGCTCCTCCATGGGTCTTACTTTCTCCTCATTGCTGAGCTCGTTCGCATCCCTTATACGTTGGAGCAAGGACCAGGATGTCCGTATTTTGATGCTCGGTCTCGATTCCGCCGGCAAGGTATGCTCAATGAACGGGCATCGATCAGCAGCCTCCTATGTCTCACATATACGTGTAGACCACGATTCTGTACAGGTTGCAGGTATGAATCTCTGGTTGCAAACCGGGCCCTCTCATAACATTGAGAAAAGATTGGTGAAGTGGTCTCGACGATACCCAGTGAGGATCTCGCAGTGTTGTTCCGTCGGGGTAGCTGACCTTTTCTGGATGGAAGCAATCGGGTTTAACGTCGAGACTGTGGAGGTGTGTCAAGCTCTGAACGTATCGTCGCTCGTTTTGATTTGCACCAGTACAAGAATATCAAGTTTCAAGTATGGGATCTTGGAGGACAATCGAGCATTCGGTGAGAAGGTATTTACATCCATGCACGATATGCGAGCTGATCCCCAAGTAGACCATATTGGAGATGCTACTTTCCCAACACATCTGCAATCGTTTATGTTATAGATTCGTCCGACCATTCTCGTCTCGGAACCTCGCGAAGCGAATTGTTGACCATGCTCTCAGAGGATGAACTGAGTGGTGTGCCTCTCCTCGTGTTCTGCAACAAGCAGGACGTCGAGGGCGCGTTGAAGCCGGAAGAGATTAGCGAGCAATTAGGACTTGCAGGCGCTGAAACAGAAAGACAATGGAGTGTGCGCGGCAGTTGTGCGACGAAAGGTGAAGGTCTAGAAGAAGGACTTGATTGGTGAGTGATTCTTGTCCTCCGCTGGACATTGTTCATGAGTTTCGACCAGGCTGGTGAACGCAATTCAAAAGAAATAGACTCATCGGATCTTTGTCATCTCCTTACGTCTTCGCTCAGTTAATCTTGGGTATACCCGCGTGTAGCCAAGCACGTATCCTAATTGCTTTTTAATTCGAGTCCAGCTTGAGGTGCATAGACTGTCTAGAATTGAAGCTACTTGTTAGTGACTTGTTGGTCCCGTGTAGAGTTTGCTGTATCCCTGCTAGGAACAAATTTCCCTGTCCATTCTCTGCATCGCAGGGAAGTCTGGTGTTGTAATGTCCCGTACTTCGGAAAATTCATCACTTCATTTGTATAAATGCCAGTTCTCGTCAAGTTAATAATAATACACGATGAAGCAAAGCACAAGCGAGGACGCAACACACTTCCATCCTTAGCTAGCGAGTGGCCTGTGAGATCTCCCTATAAACCAAGAGTTTGGCACACGGTGAGCCAGCGATGGCCAGGCCAAAGTTCGTTGTCAATCTGATATTCATCTCTCTTTGCCTTGACGTCATATGTCACAGTGCCTGCTCCTGCTTCGGCCTTCCATTGCAAGTACTCCCTCAAGCGAGGACTGTCCATGTCGTCAGGAAACTGTGACGCATTCGTGACCTTGGCCGAGTCTCCGTAATATCCAAGGATTTGGAGGAAACTGGACCGCTCGCCCTCGATACGAAGAGTGCGATTTTTCAACTCTTTCGGAGCAAGATGCGTGAGCACAAAGGCCAGATAACCTGATATCGGGTTGTCAGAACGTAACACTCTTGCATATAGAAAGCAAGAGTACCCGCCACGTCACTCAACGAAGTCCAGGATATGGGCTCTTTGCCTTCCCCTATCAAGGTCGCTTCGTTGTTCCTGTCTGTCCCCAGGAGAAAGGGGACAAAGTCCATGAGGAACCCCACCTAGAAATATACACACACTAGTCTCAACGCTTTCGACTCGAGAAGGCATACGAATGACATACGTAAAGTCGAACATATGGAATCCCTGCTGCTTTGACTTGATCTAGGATGTATTGAGTACACGACTGAACACACGCGCCGAGATCGCACACCGACAAAGCTGCTCTTTTGACCCAAGATACCATTTTGTCCCTCGGACGGGATTCCATATTCAGATGGTACATACAACTTGACGCCCGCGTTTTTTGCAGCCTCAAGAGTATGTGGCTGTCTGTCAAGGTGATCGTGGTTGATTGCCGAAATGATTACCTCGCAGTGGTGTGCTTTAAACTTTTCGGTGAGTGCTGACACGTCTGTGAAATCGACAGCTTCATGAGCTGCACCGGAGGGGAACTTCCTATGTTTGGAAGAGGGGCGAGTAAACACCACGACAGAGACCCCATTCTCAACCAGCGACTGAACATCCAAGGTCAGAACGGAGCGTCGACCAGTTTCTAACAGACGAACCTGGGTCAATGGCGCACCGAGTGTGCCAGCTCCGAGCACGCCAAACGACTTGAATGTATTTTCTGTCATTGCCTGTGTGACTTAGGGGAGAATCACAAGGAAAGAGTTTAAACTTGGTCTTGGCAACATGATGTAGTATGACACCATTAACGATCGTAGGGGCCCCTGTCTTCATGCGGTAGTAGCGTCGTCATGCACGCGGTTAAACAGAGGTACGAAACCGCAATAATAAACATTTGCAAGTGCGCTAGCAAGTTATTAGGATCAGGACATGTCGTGCTCTATATGAATCTAAGGAAGTCTAAAATGTTGCTTTAGGAGCTCCCGCCCATATCTTTCACACTGCCATCCGCAAACGACCAATCGTTGTAACCGCGAGGGTCAAGCCGCCTGTCAGATAGAACGTCAAGCGATCTGGCCATGTCAGTAATAGATCCTTAAGCAGTCAGACCGGATGATCAGGCTAGTGATAAATGGGCACCTCAAACGAAATGAAAGGGCTACCTGGTAGAGATGCTCAAGTTAGGGATATATAACCGCCGAATGCAATCAGCCCACCCTTGTCCTCCGCGATTCGCAACGCCGAGTCGCGGGTATGTCCACTGGCGGATATAAATGTCCTCTCTTCACCATCTTCACCACCTCGTCATATCTCGCGCAGAAAGTCGTTACTATCTTCTTGGCTCGCGGCTCGGTCTACGCCGCCTGGCTCGGTCACGTGGATATACATACGCTCTCGACGTAGAGCGGCAACAAGGTATGCAAATGTTGGTCGTAGATTCGGGATCCGCATGTCAACACAAGAATATGCAAATCAGCGCAAGAGATTCACCTTGGAAAGTGCTCCAGGGGCTGACTCGGTCCTCACCAACGGCAGAGTCCACAAGAGCGCCAGCCATTTCTCTAGTAAAATATTGTGCAGCCTTCTTCGTCTCTTCCCTATCTATCTGTGCGTTTGTTGAACATTGTTTGAAGGAATTAATGTAGGGGGTAACCGTTTGCACTGTTAATCACCTCCCCGTCGAAACAGCAAAGTGAATGGCGTTGCTCGCGGCTTCGGCGTGCGTGGCGATGTGCTCCTTGATCTCGGCCTTTGACATGCTAGTCTTGAAGGGAACAGCGGATACAGAGACGTATGGCAATGGAGGGCTCTGTGACTCAAGCACACCGATGTCTGTCGTCCGACCGAGTGTCCAGAGCTGGAGAAAATAAATGTAACATGCATTGCATCGGTTACCAAAGACGACAATCAGCTACAGCAGAACATAGTACGTACGGCTGTCCATACCTTTTTCAGCCTTCTATCTGGGAGTCAGTGTAGATATCCGGGACGTACGCGCATCCGCCGGCATCCTGGGAAATGAGTGTCGCTTCGGTGATGAGTAAAGTCCCTGGAGTTGAACCACGCTGCGAATAGTAGGACACCTATTAGGGTCCGGGGACATGTGAAGCATGTGCTCGGAAACGCGTCAATGGGGCGACTCGCACGACACGATAATCCAACCAACTTGGATGGGCTTGAAGAGCGCGACTGTCTGCTGTATGGTGGCGGTTAGACTGGAAGTTTGTATGATTTGCGATCGTGAACTCGACGATTTTTGGTGCCATTTATACGCACGGATGAGCCGATGTGATTACCAAAGTGCGAGGTTGGGTCACCGAGCTTTTGTCAGCCATGTCATAGCGTTCAAGTCGGGTCACTGCCATTTGGCCCGGGGAGAATAGGTGTACATGCTTGGTAATCCACACAAATTCGGTGTTGCACTCGGGCACATGCACTCGACGATCCCGGTCCTAACAATAAGTGCCTTGAAGCTAGTCACGGTGTCTCATGTGAGAATGATAATAGCTGGATGAATAGTAGAAAGTATCGCTCGAGATTACCCTCGCAGGTATATGTATCTTATGACCAGCTCCAGTTCCACTTTTCCGCGTCAGGGTCCGACAAACATTTTTGATAGACATCGTAGTTGGGTCTCCAAATACGAACGGTTCCGTCATCCGCGCAGGTGGCCATTGCTTCGTGTGCCCAATCCACGGCGCCGACCTCTCCAGTCTGTCCGCGAAGTTCTACCACGGTGCCCGGTGATCGCCGGGAACAAGATAGACGCGCAGTGTTGGCAACGTCCATTAAGAATGTGTCACCGCTCTTTCCCGTCGAGCATCCGCTGGCTAGCCACCGTCCACAAGGTGAGCAGGCAAGTCGTACATAGAAAGAAGCTATCAAATTTGGATGGCTCTCCGCTTCAAGTGGCGTCAAGGACAATGACGAGTAGGCATACAACCGAGAGTCCGCTCCAAGTGCGAAGAGGAGGCCAGATGTTGGTCCAGAGCCGGCACATAAGCTCGAGATTCCGCGCGGGCGGCGCGAACCGTTCACCGTGGTTGCATCAGCGAGTGACGACGCACAAGGTGTTTTCTTCTGGCGTTTGGAGTTATCCGGTACCGGGAAGCGGAGGTCCCACAGATTCAGAATGCTAAAGGATTTCCAATAAACATAGTAGTCTTTATAACTGAATGCGACATACCCATCGGATGATCCGCTACTGACCAAAGCATGCGAGCGCGTGTCAGGATAAAGTGTACCTGTGACGCCGCGTGGAGGTGGAGTTACTTTTCTGCGTCCACCAGTCGATTTTTCCTGACCATGTGCGTCTTGAATGGTTATAACTGGCTGCAGAGCTGGAGCTGCTCTGATCTGTGTACGGCCGCTTGTCATCCGTAGATCCCAAACACATACTTGCCCATCTCTGCCTCCTGTGCAGATGATGTCACGGTGGGATGGATCCCATGCTATGCACTTGACAGAACTAGTATGTGCGTAAAGGAGCTGTAGTAGGTTTTGTGTTTCGGCGGAGCAAATTCGTGTGCTCTTGTCCCCAGATGCTGTCGCAAGCATGGAGTCATCCGGGCTCCATTTCAAATCAAATATGCTATTATCGTGGGGTTGAAAACTTGTTCGCTGAGGTTCTACGGGATGTAATAGAACCAAGACAATGAGGAATCAAAAAAATAAGCGTACCAAAGTCCCATTCGCAGCGTTTTGAGGTATTGATCAATGATACAGAACCCTCTTCTGTGGCAACGGCAAGAATGGGGGAACCACGATTTTTGGCACCTATCAGACAACATGGATAGAACGCCCTATACGAATGCTGGGTTCTCTTACCATGAGAGTATGCACAGGCGTAAGGTGGCGCCACAACAGCATTATCGGCAAGGGAGGGAAACCTGAACGTGTCGAATCTGTGCGAGGACACAAACGACTGTAATAAAAGGTGCGAAGGTACTTTGAATGGACAAGAGTGAGCCATGCTTAACGACCATCGATGCTTGAATGAGATGCGTACGTATTATCTGTGGAGAGCTAAACGGTCGACGAGATGTCGCCTGCAGCAAACGGGATATTGTAGGACGAGGGGCGCGGACAAGCCTGTCCTCCGCAGCGTCGTCACGCGTCTCTCCATTCGGACGCGTTATCAGACGCGGTCGTTTCGTTTGTGATTCGCCGTCTGGCGTTAGCGGTCTCCGCTTTGGAGGCGCATTCTCTGTTGAAAAGGTGTTAGTACTATCGTGCAGCACACAACGGTGACTGCACTGGCACGTCGTGCTGTCTAGGTCGACGACCATGGTCAACATCTTCGCGGTCATTGTCGGCGGGATTTGACAGCACCGCAAGAGGCCACGTGACCGCGTTCTTCACCACTACTCTAACACAACCAAGTATATGACATGGCGTTCAAAGTACCTTTTCGTTCTGTATCCACAGCTTCCAGCAAGTCTCTCAAGATTGGCATGATTCCCGCTGATGGGATTGGCCGGGAAGTTCTTCCAGTATGCTTATAATTTCCTCTTCATGCTGTTTGCTTACCACCATCAAGGGTGCAAAAGCTGCGATCCAGGCTTTGGGATCTTCCATACCAAACCCTCAATTCATCGACCTTCTCGCTGGCTTCGAGTGCTTTCAGAAGACAGGCACTGCCCTACCACAAGAGACAGTAGACGTGTTGCAAAATGAGTGCGACTGCGCTTTATTCGGGGCCGTCAGGTATGTCTTCATGGATTTCTGCATAACTGAAGATTCTGAGCGTCGTAGCTCCCCCTCGCGCAAGGTTTCCGGTTATTCATCACCAATTGTCGCCTTGCGCAAAAAAATGGACCTGTACGCCAACATCCGGCCTGTCTCCTCCGTGACTACACCCTCCTTTTTCATCGAATGCAAGAATATATAAACTATCTCGACAGGTAGCTCCCACCCCAAACGAACAACCAGCGGTCGATCTCGTTGTCGTCCGGGAAAATACCGAGTGTCTTGTGAGCTATCACGTACTATGAGGAAGAAACTTCCTGGTTATTATGGATTCCAGTACATCAAAGAAGAGACACAGAGCGTCGGAGTTAATGGTTTGGAAACACGGGCTACACGCCTTATCACGGAGCGTGCTTCGCGTCGTATCGGAGAGATGGCCTTCAAAATTGCTCAAGGTCGACCCCGCAAGGTGTGTATAGTCGAGAGTTTTCTTCGCTGAGTTGAATGAATTTGCCTTAGCATGTTACTATCATTCACAAATCCAATGTACTCTCCGTCACAGATGGCCTTTTTCGCGAAACCGTCCGTGGTGTTCCCACACTGCCTGGCATGAACGGGAAATACGACGATGTTACTGTTACGGAACAGCTCGTTGACAGTGCTGTATATAGGTTCGTTCCAGTCCTGTATCGCCCGATTATCATTGACCATTTGTAGACTCTTCCGGGAGCCACAGTGAGTACTTTTGAGTTCGCTCACCCAAGACGTCAAGTGACTCCAGCCAGTATTTATGATGTAATGGTTGCGCCGAATCTTTATGGCGACATTATATCGTGAGTTTTTTGTCATGAGAATTCCTTGAAGTCGTTTCATTATGCACCACAGGGATGCGGCGGCTGCGCTCGTCGGATCTCTTGGCCTCGTGCCTTCGATCAATGCAGGCGATAGCTTCGTTATGGGCGAGCCGTGAGTTGTACACAGACGTGACAGGCGATAGTGGATCTCATCAGATATCACAGCGTCCACGGATCCGCCCCAGATATTGCCGGCCAAAATATCGCCAACCCTTTGGCTGCTATCCGTTCTGCTGCGCTCATGCTCCGCCAGCTCGGATATGGAGATAGCGCCACTCGCATCGAGAATGCGGTGGACGACGTGGTTAGGGAAGGCAGATACTTGACACCAGATCTCGGTGGGAGGAATGGTACTAACGAAGTGGTGGACGAGGTAGTGAAGAGGATATAAGTACGATAGGTTAGTACCTGTAACGTGGCGGATCCTGGAATTAGGGTTGTAGTTAGCCAGGTTTTTGGTAAATGAAAGCCTCGTGTTCGCTCGCGGGATGGGTGGAGTTCCTTTTCCTCCGCAACCCCCCTTGCTCAAAGAGCCGAATAAACCACGCCTCTGGCCGACTAGCTGCCGTCGATCCACCCACATCCCCGTTCACGGTGTGGCGACCGCTAGGTGTTAGGCGCCTTCGTAAACGTGCCAGATTTGCACTCTGTCGCGGCCCCCGTGATTCGTGAAGCACGGTCACCTCGAGGCTTTTATTAACATCGCGTGTTGCATGCGTCACTGCTAGCGATTGCATATCGTGCACATAAAATGGGGAAGAATACCGCAAAGAAGGGCAAGCAGAAAACACTTCCCCCGGGGTTTTCTGTCCCGGCGGCTACTAGCGCTGCTCTACCTCCATCTTCACACCCTCCGGGCCCTCCACCCCCTGCGCCAGCGGTTTCATCGCCGCCTGCTGCATACCACGTCCGATTTCCATCGGACACCATCGGCACGATTGACGAACAAGAAGAATTCGGTGGCCTCTTGAGTAAATTTCATCACTCATTTGAAACAATGAGAACTGATGACCGATATTACATTTCTTTAGATGGCCCCGGAGAAGCTCCGGAGGACGAGTCATGGCAAAATATCGGCCACGCAGCCGATGGTTGGGGGGCTGATGTACCCGAAAATAGCAACATAGATGAGGGCAACGATGACTCGGAAGCAGGTATCACTCAAGCGGTTATGCCCCCATTTCCCCCACAGCCTTCACAAAAATCTGGCGGAGGAAGAGATCGCACAATATCGTACTATCCCCAACAGCAACCTCCTTCATCGAACCCAGTGGGATTCGGTGTCGACTCAGGCGCCCTTGTCCATATGCATAAAGGTTCGGTAACCCATTACTCAAGATCCCAACAGCCTCAAGACGCATGGACTGCAGAACAACATGGATGGGCGGAAGCGGAAGCCAATGGGTGGGATGACGAGGAGGATATGTCAGATGGTGACGAGGAATGGGAAGCAAACGATGGGTGGAATGCTGCCAATAACGGTTGGGGTCAACAAGCTCACTCTGCGACATGGGCCCATGCTATATCTCAGCCTCAATCTCCACGATCACCTCCTTCCCATGCACCGTCACATGCTCCAACCGGGGGATGGCAAAGCTGGGGCGAAGAGGCAAAAAGACTACCCAAGGTAACTTTTGATCCCGCCATTCCACCTTCCCCAAGCTCTACTGTGAGCAAGCCAGTTTTATCACAACTGCAACGGTCCCGGATTTTAAACGAGTTGCTTAACAATCCGCAACAGAACCAACAGCCCTATCCTCAGGCTATGCCAAGGCCTCCTGGAACGGCGCAACACAACGCCTACCCTCAAGCTATGCCAAAGCTTCCGAGCGTTGGAGCGCCGCAACACAACACTTATCCGACTCAGGTTGCGCCTCCGAGCGTTGGGGCGGCATTTCTCACCGCCGCGAACAGCTGGGAACAGCATCAACCCTCTCAGCACGGTAATCGACAGCAACAACCGCAACACGCACGTCATCCATCCTATGAACAGCATCATCATGATGGATACGAAAGTAAGAGGGGTAAAAAGAGTAAACCACAAGGACAAGATCCAGATGCACAACCACATCATCGACAGGAAGTACATGATGTGTGGGGGCTCGGTGGCGGATGGAATGATCTACAGGATGAAGAGGAACAACAAGACGTGACGCAAGATGCATGGGGTCGTAGGGTTCATTTTCCCCCCAGTGCATTGCGCGCCTCTATGCTTCCTTCCGCCTCTGTTGCCCCCTCGGCTGTGATTGAAAACAACACTGTCAATGCTCTGCCACAGAATAAGCTTGGAATTTCAACAATACCAATGTCGAAGACGCTTTCATACGCGTATTCGGGCTCTACACCGTCGACGGAGAGCGAGCCAGGTCGCGCAGCGATGCAGCGGATAACGGATTTTCAATTCATCGAATCACAAGGCGAGGCATTGAAGACTGTGCAACAGGCTTTCTACGGCAAGAAACGCAAGGCTTCGGATCGCTTCCACTGGATGTTCTCACCAGAAAAGGACGAACGAGTTTCGTCCCTATTGAATTGGATAAATTCCGTATCATTCGGAATTGCATCGTTTGGCGTGAGTTGTCTCCCTCTCTACATTCTCAGCTACTGACACGTTTTCAGTTACAAAAATTTTTACAGACTCGCGAGAGGGGTGCTTTAATTGTTAATGCTGCGTACCAGCCCATTCATTCTCCTAGCGAGCCGGCCTTTGACTGGGTTACCTGGAATCAAATTCAGCAGACCATGGATCGGATTTTACAAGAGTCTGTCGGTTACTATAACCCGGCTATGCAGATCATAGTGTTTGTGTTCCTCCCTTCACCTTCTGGAAACAGTGTTGCGATCTGGAGACGGAAGTTGGCCATTCCTAATAACATCCGTCTGGCTTATCAGGCGCAAATTACTCAGGCAATGGCCTCTTTGCGCAAGGAATATCCAGTGCTTGTAGACGAGTGCGTGCAAAGCCAAGGACATGAACTTGGATTTGATGACGTCCCTAGATTACCACCACGGACCGAACCAATACCCCCACCCCCGAAGAAAAGACGCAAGTGGTACAAACTGTGGTTGTTTTAGTAAATTCTTCGTACCTGTATGAGTATGATTGCTGAGATCCAAGAGTTGTACTTGTAGGATGATTCCACCGATAGTTAGCAGTTTTTCTCGGTGTTGTGTTTCCGAATAGTAATTTCTTTATAGATGCAGAATAAACTAGATTTTAAAGTTGCCTCATTCTCCAAAACTTGGCTAGAGTGGAGCCAGCTCTTCCAACTCATGTCGTTGTGCTCATGTTGCGCCGTCGGGGTATGACTACCCGAACATTTGCTTGCGGCGTCCTGTACGTGCTTCGTCCACTCCAAGAGCTAAGTCTTTGTAGCGTTTTCCCGCGGGGGCACGTCGCGCATGACAGGTGTCCTCACATACGAGCCTAGAGACCAAGGTGATATACGTTTCCACTATAAATCCACAAATACATAAATCGGGCCGGGCGGATATCAAGACTACCCCTGAGTGAGATTTATTACAGGGACTGGACGGACGTCGTACCTCGGATGTGGCCTGTAACTGGAGAGCCAAAGCACGCAGCTTCTCAATGCTATGATTACGGGTGGCCGACGAAGGAAGGCTGTGGTGGAGCTCCACCTCGTGCATGAATGCGGCGACATCAGCGAGCGACAAGCCAAGGCGGGGACGCAAATCAAGATGCTGTCTGGTCACGATGTGAGCATACGCGATGCACCGGAATGCAAGGCTTGCCTCGTTCGCTTCCTCCCCTCCGAGAGGGACTGTAGCTCTGTGCGAGTTGCGGAACGAAATGAATCTAGTTGGGCTTGGATTTGTGATATGTCGCGGCGCAGAAGAGATAGTTCGTTCCTGGATTTTTCTAGGAGTGCCATTGTACGTGTCAGGTCGTCGCGCCTGAGAGCGATGTCGTGTGCAGACTTGGCGATGGCGCTCTGGAGATCAGTATTGGTAGCTCCGAGACGGTCGATCTGGAGGGAGAGGCGGGAGATGCGCCTGCGGGCTAGGGCATAGGGAATGGCGGCGACGGGGACAAGGAGGGCGGCGAGAAGGACGACGGTGGCGATGGCCGGACGTCTGAGGAGAACATTGTCTCCCTGCGTCGACGGCGTTGCAGACATGGGTGGGGCTGCTTAGGTAATTCTAACACACGTTGTCTACAACGCGCAGCTCGACGGCGACACCGACGACGAGCGATCAGATATCCCGGTCAACGACCATCTGCACGGGCAATGCCCTGTCACTTTGGCTGACCGATCCGTTACTGCTGCTTCTTGACACCAATCAAGCCCGGATATGGCTTCTCCATCAAGAGCCGGGTTCAACAACCATACCTCGGAAACCGAGAAGGAAACTCTAGAGTCCCACCAAGTCATCGAACTTCAGGCGTTCAGCGAACGCAAAGTATGGATAGAGGAAAAAATCAAGGTGAGTCTCCGTTCCAGTCCATTTCAACGTCATCTTCTCTTCTCACACCGCACCTCAGTTCTTGGAACAGCTACCCCCCATCCAAGTCTTCGTCGGTATTGATTCAATCAGTACATCTTCCAGTTCCGTGCCTGGTCTACCTTCCCGAGAACAATTACAAGACTGGTTGGCGGAACATGACAGGATTGAAAAAGAAACTGAGATTTTTGACTCCGGCGAGCTCAAGAAGCTCAGAAAGTTCACAAAGGGTATATACCTCTCCCTTTCCATTTTTCCCGCTTACCGGTATATTGCAGCTGCCACACAACGTCATCTATCCCCGGAGGACACCGACCTTATCGAAATCACTCTCACAACCATTTACGAACTTGACAAGCTTCTTCATCTCCTTCGAGACCGGTCAGAAAACCTCGATCTTCTTGGTGTCCGACTCAGTTGGGAAGAGCACCGCACTGCTACTTGGGCGGATCTCACAAAGCTTCTAGCCGACATCGAATCATTTCTAGCAACTCGTGCCCGATGGTCCCCGTCCATCTACGAAGTAATGGCGAAGCACGAAGAGCGTCCTTCCCCGCGTAGAGGGTCTATCGCCTCTATGGCTTCCGACACTTCTGCAACATTCAATGCCGGCTTTTCTCGTGCTGCACGTTTCAAGCTCGCAGAATTACTGTCTCGCGACGCAGCTCAGTTCGCTGGAAAGGCATTGTCCTTGCGACACGGAAGGATCGCAGCCGCTGGAAAGGCTCTGGATAGATTGATAGACAACAGTCGAAAACCCGTTCCAGAAGAACTGCTTGATGAGCAGGATAAGCTTGAGGAGAAGGGCATCCATGAAATGGAGGATGTTGGCAAGTTTGTCATGGACATTGTTATGCAATGGCGCAAGTGAGCGACGGTCTTTATGTCTGACGAGCTTTCGCGTAATTTGTTTTCCCTTTACTAGAGCGGACGAGCTATACGTCGAGACCATGAAGGATCAGAATGCGGCACAGAATCTTCTGGAGGAAATCGAGACAGCTAAACTTTATCATCCAACTCCGAGGCAGACCTCAGGTTTCACCTCTCGAGTCGACACTCTAGTCAAACGCCTTGCACTGCGCGGAGATCCGATGGCCAACCCTGGCATATTACCTCGACCTACTCATCCGTTATTCCCGGATCAAATCGCGTTCAACGTCTCGCTTGTTCATAGCCTATCCGCGGAGTTCGCAATTGCTGCTGATTTGGTCGCCAAAGTGGATGCTCTTACTAAAGAGTACCGTTCTGGTTACGAAGCCGTCAAGGAAGTCGATCTCATCTCACAAACTGTGAACGAACTGTTGGCAAAGTTAAACTCTGTTACTGACCGTCTTTTGCGTGGCATCTCCACCTCTGAAGGAGACGGATCTCCGCCAGACCTGTCTTCGGAAGCTTGTCTACAACCCACCATGCATGCTACATTCCTCGCTCTATTCCCAGCTTTGCTAGAAGAGGCAGAACAAGCTAGTTCCAATGCCGACAAACTCCTCTGTTCCTATCAGCTAGCCTTGCTTAACTTGGACCGGCCTGGGATCGACATCTCCTTCAAACAGCATGCGGCCAATCTATTGGATAACTTGGCAATGTCACGGGACAGACTGCGCATCCTGATCAATGACACGAACGCACGGGTGGGACATCTTAGGGTTGCTAGGAAGGTATGGTCTGTCATGGACGAATCTCTGAAAGTTTTGCAAAACATTCAAAGTGAAGTGGGACAAACAATGGAGAGGGAAAAGTGGAAGTCACCAGACAAAACTACTGCGGAGCCTATGACCCCCGAAACGCCCCCGTCTCGTACCTTGGATCCCATTCCATCCTCCTCGGACATGCTTCGACGTCTCGACGTCATTCGCCAGATGCTCTCGCAAGATGTTGCAGAACCTTTGGCTGCACTATCTGGCTCTGTCGACGCATCTCTTCACACCTTTCTCGCTGAATCATATGGCAGCTTCATGAATCGACTAGACAGCATCAATCAGATGATACAATTGTTGGATGCGATCAAAGGTCAATATGCGGCTATGTCATCACTTCGGGAAGAAGTGAATGAATTACAAGTTCGGATTGAAGACCTTGTGATCCGATACGATACCAGTACTGAAGAGATATTATCCGGGTTCTTATCTTCTGAGCGGATTTCGGAAACATACTCGGAACTCCAATCGGAAGCGGGTTCTGTCTGTGACGCGGTCAAGATATTTGCCGACGGTGTCGTCCATCGTATACCTCTTATCGCTCCGAGTCCTCGTAACCAGGATTCTGTTACCTTCATCCGCAAAAAAAACGCATTCACTATCTCTCAATTCTGCGCTTCTACCCCACCTACGGCTGTCGATATTCCCTTTTCACTCACAAACCTGGATGACAGTGTTCGCGCAGACTCCAACTTTTTGATCATGCGGCTTACAGGAGAAACGGAAATTCTACATCGGAAAGCTGATCGCTTTCGGCTTGCTCGTATGGCCAGAGACGTTGATTCCGCAATATTATTAACCTCGCGCGACTTACGTGAAGTCGCTCAAGATCTCGAGTCCTTGTGGATTTCCTTCACCTCGATACCGGAGAACGATGCGAAGTTTGAAGCCTTGCAAAAACTATCTCAAGCTCTTGAAGAGCATTGTTCTCAACATCGTTCTCGGCTTTCTCGTTCGCTGTCTTTGATCAGAGAATCCATTCGTAACATGGAGTCTATACCACCTTCCCGCGACCTACATAGCCATGACACGCTGCTATCATCACGTCGACGAGGCGTGGATGACTTGGAGATCAAAGTAAACTCGTGGAGTGACAAGGCTGCCGAAATTAGGTGCAGAATATCGGAAGCGCTTCTCCTCGAATCTCAAAGACTTAGCACTTTGCGCATTCAACACGAACGAGAAACGGAAGAGAAGATGCAACAGCAAGCGCGCGACTTGCTTCTTGAGGCGTCCAAGAGGCTGGCACAGGAGCCAGTTGTCTATGGCTACACAGAGAGACATCACCAGGAGCAGACAAGTTGTGCGTACCAAGCTTCTATGTCTGGAGTGCCGAGGGGGCAGGGTGAAAAGCAACAAGTGGTTTCTGTTGCCCAACGTGATGCGGAAGAGTGTGGAATGGTTGACAAAGAAAAGGTCATGGGGGAAGAAGGTTCCAGGGTCGAAGAGCGCAAGCTGGTTGATGCAGACGAGCTGCGCACCGACAATTTCGACGACGAATGCGCTTCCGAGTCTGTCGAGGAGAGGGGTCCGACTATCCCTAACTCGTCAGGTAGGCCTGGTGATCCAGAAGAAGGTTCGTATTATTGAGTTGTCATCATTACAATAATGACCATTCCTCTAGATGTATTTGGCGTACGGGTAGCTTCCGCGTCTTCTCCCACCAAGGGTCAAGAGAAAGATGAACTGTTCGATAGGATCGTTGCTCTTAGAAAGGGTTTGAGGTCGATCAATATCAACGAGATCGCCAAGCCCATGGCAACGACAGTATTCGCCGCGCGATTACCCACTTTGGAGGAGTACGGGAATATGAACGCTCGTTATTCTACTATTCTCGCTGCAACTGCGGCATTGCCCACCTCCGCTCTCCTACCCACCACCCACTTGGAACTCCGGTCGCTGAGGAGCGAGTTAGACGCCTCCAAGGAGCTTCTACAGCGCGTTCGCCATTTGGCAGATCTTGCGGATATGGTTCATAAATGCGACATGGCGCTGAGCGATCTATTGGAACACATAGACAGCTATCCGGCGGCTCCTGTAGGCCCATTATCGAGTACCCATGTCTCGACGCCTCGATTCCCCCCGGAAGAGCAGCTTAGTGCTCGAATTGGCTTCACCAGACGAACGTTTTCGCAAGTGACGACGTATTTTGGACCAGTTAACGATGACCCTCGCGCTGTATCCGATTACCGGCGTATTCAACAAACCTGGTTGGAATTGGGAGATATGGCCAATGATAGAATTGGAGACAAGAAATCGCGACCATGCAGTGTGCTCAGCTCAGGCCGAAACAGCCGTGCATCTGCTTCGGCTGTCAGCTCTTATTCCGCAGGATCAAATCGCCCGCTCAACTCCCGGCTTTCCCACAACGAAAAAGCCAGTAAATACTCCAACATTTCAGTGAGCGGCCCGAGCGAGGGCAAGTTTCTAGTCCCAAGTCATCCATCCTCTCGACGCGTGTTGTCTGGTTCTTCAAGTAGCTATCGCCGTCCGGCAAGTAAATTGTCCAATCGCTCAGTTTCTGGACCTATCGTGTCAGCATCACCGACTTTCTCCTCTTCTATATATGGTTCCACTTTTGCTTCCCGGCAGCGCACAACCAGTATGTCGTCTACCATGTCTAGTCCTGCTCCAACTCCTTCCTTGGTCATGCGGCCACGGACGCAAACTAAGTCTAGAGGATCACCTACTCCATCGGAATCGTCGCGAACAAATCCAACTCGGTCTTCCTCATCCATGTCAAATTGGGCTCGTGCACCCAGACAATCGTTCCCCGTAGCAAACAGGGTTCAGACCCCTCCGCGTCGGACCCAGCCAATCCCCAAAAAAGCGTATGTTGCCAACCCGAAGAATAAGCTTGACGTTGCTGTAGGAGATGTTGTTAACCAACTTCCTATCAACATCAATGTCGAAGTCGTCGCCGACACTTGGAAGGACAAGAGTGGCAAATACTGGATAGGCGATCAGGAGCCTAAATTATGCTTCTGTCGAATACTTCGGTCGCAGACTGTCATGGTTCGTGTTGGAGGCGGATGGCAGGAATTGTCTAAGTGCGCACCGATGAGTGGACACCTTGACGTATGCTGACATTTTTTCTAGGTTCATCAAGGACCACTTCGCGGATCAGTTCAGAATAATGCCTTCTGAATCACCGCCGCAGTTTGGTTCACCCCGTTTTGGGTCGAGAGAGGAAAAGTGGATTAGCTCTGCAACCTTATTTGAAGCCCCGGAAATCACTTCTCCACCGCCCCCACGTACACCAGAGCCCTCAGGTCCCTTCGTTCCCTCCTTTATCCTCTCGACACCCGGTACTCGCAGCCCAATCACTGCCAAATCTTCGCCGTCATCGGGATCGCCATTGACCCCTTTGCAGTTCATGCGACGTGCAAACCTAGATGAGCCACCAATCCGTCCGGTCACGCCTTCAAAACCACCTCGCCCTCGGACAATGATACCCAACACCCCAGCCCGGCAGACGTGGAGACCTTGAATTCATTGATTGCATTTTCATCACACTTTCATACCGACGACAGCCAGTACTAATATCGCATTCATGTTGACTTGGTGGGACTTTGCTGCTTCAATGCTGCTACGCATTTGTGTACTTGTCATGTCTCTTACGTAAAACATATCCAGCAGGAGAAAGCCCGATTTCTACTTTGGGTAACCCCTGAAGCCTAACTCTGTACTACTCTAGATCGACTCAACCCTTTGTCTAATTGCTCTTCCATCGTCTAATGGATTCCGATCTAAAATGTAACCGTCTCAACTGTAGGAAAACGTTGGTCGACAAAGCAGTCGTGGTGCGTGAAGCAAATTCATCTTGTCGACATTGTCTGTCATCTTGTTCATCCAGACGACGTGTAAGTTTTCAGTCATTCTGACAAAAAGTCCAAGTAAAGCCGCACTGCAACGATAGGCTCGCATATATTCTGTTGTAAGTTTTTGAAAATACATTAGTATCGTTTTCGAATGGTATGCTTTCAAACAGTGGAATGTGCCAACGAGTTTTTCAATGTATCCCGTCACTGTCCAGGTAAGATTATATTGTGTATTCTTGATCATTTCCTGATGTAGATGTATGCAGCTTGTGAGACTTCGCTTATTGAGCCGTAAGTGAACATGCATCTTTCAAATGGGTCTTCAAAAAAACACTGCCTTTTATAGGGACGACGTGGTGGTAAGATGATCTTTTCGACTTGGATTGTTATTGATAAGGGGAAAGGTCTGTTGTCTGCATCCCACAAACGACTACAAAACAGTGCGTGGACGCTTCCGACCATGCGCTTTCCTTGATCTCTTTAAAAGTCCGTTCTCTCTGGTCTAAGCCCGTCTATCATCATGGATATTTGCAGTCGGTTGGTGTCGTCGTGACCCTTTAATTTATGGGAGATTCACATTCGGAAAGTGCATTGTCATTTTGGCAGTATCAGATACATCAAGAAAAGTGGGTTCTTTTTCATTACCCACCGTATACTCTGCACATGTGTTTAAGTTGGATGCAGCTCATTTCAGATCGCCGTTACCCGGAACCTCAATGATAAGAATGCTCAACTGCAGAAACAATTGGAAAATGTCATAAGGGAAGGTACGTTGCCGCCCATCGTTGCGAAACTTTGCTCACGTTGTTACCCCAGCCAATGGCGAAATCAACCTTCTTGGAAACAAAGTTGCAGGTAAAGCATCTCACGAACTGCATTTTATGACATCTCTTGCTTTGTGAACAGAATTGGAGAGAGACCTCGAGCTGGAGCGTAGGAGGGTTCATGAACTACAAGATACATCAAGAGAGCGAGAAAAAGAATATCAAAAGCTCAAAGTAAAAATTTGTCGAGTCTAGATTTACTTTTGGTTTGACGATGTCCGATCTAGGCACAGCTTGACAGAGTAAAGAGGAAGGCTCTCCTTGGTCCCGATCCTTCTTCCACGAACCAGCCTCCCATGCACGGCCCTGGTAATCCTCGTCGCTCGCTCGACAATCAGCCAAGACAAGCGATCGGAGAGGTTGACATAGGGGCTGTTGTTGGTGGGATGGAAGCTATCGGGGTAAGGTTGACTTGATGGTATCAGAACACCCCTCTCACAAAATATCAGATGCAACGAACAGGTCTCGTCAATCGTGTCACTAAAGGGGGTGTTGGAGTGCAACAAGGACGGTCCGGACTGCAAGCAAGACCACACTCTAACGTACCCACTTCCACACACCGTCATCCACTGAACACAGTCGATCGATCTTTCACGGGTTATTCTACTTCTGATCGTTCAGACAGTGCACATGAGGTGGAGAACTTGCTCACGAGAAATACCCGAGGAGGGTATTCTTCTGTGCCCCCTGTTTCGAGGGGATGGGGAACAGGTCCAGCGGATCCAATGCAACGAC
Organism: Austroboletus novae-zelandiae; assembly: GCA_038090275.1. NCBI lineage: Eukaryota > Fungi > Basidiomycota > Agaricomycetes > Boletales > Boletaceae > Austroboletus > Austroboletus novae-zelandiae. Next base: position 343,409 of record JBBPML010000005.1, on the reverse strand, counting down.
GTTCGTAAGATCTGTTCTACTCCACAGCGGCTCTTAGTTTTTACCGCAGCGTTCAACATCTCGAGTAAAAGAGGATTCAAGCCTGCTCGGTGATCCATCCTAGCTGTCAACTAAAGAGTCACATGCACATATTAATTCCGTATGCATTAAGTTAGACCAGTGAACCAAGAATACATGTATGGAGCCGGCGTGTGAACGTCGGGGATCCCCAGTTCATTAGTGTAAAGTACTTAGTGCGCGATGAAAGTTAGCGTCAATGATAGGTTACATAACAAAAGCAAAAGATAACTAGAAAATAAAGTCAGATCACTCGTATCGGAGGGTACCGTTCTTCTCATCCTCTAGGTATTGTCCAATAGCTAGGATATCTTGACCAGCGCGGCGCAGGTAAACAGCGAGCATGGTTCTATCCGCTTTTGGCAGAAGACCCGCAAGTTTATCCACTTGTCGGTTGAACTCTGCTTCCGAAACCGAATTCTGTTGTTGCAAACTAGGTCTGCGTGCCATCGTACTAGAGCGTTGCGGAGCTCCGTTCGCCGAATTTTGGGAAGTAACAATAATAGTCTGCGACCTTTGCATGCGGTTGGGAGGGGCACGGGGGCCACCAGGGACCGAGGGTGTAACGGGTGGAAGATTAGCCGGGCGTGAACTAGGTTGTTCGTTCACACTCCTGGGAGGACTCCTGGAGAGTGGCTTCGCAGGAGATGGAGGGGTAAGCGACTTCTCCTTTCTTAGGCTAGCTCTACGTCCAAGCGACGCAAAGAAATTACCAGGGGACCTGGCAATTGAAGAGGGCGATACAGCGGAACGGCTCGATGACGACGATGACGTTGCAATCATTGTGGACGCACGCGAAGGACCACTACGTGGAGCAGCGGCTAGCGCGGGATATGGAAGAGGAGGTGGTGCGTTGGGCGGGCTGGCGTCCCCAGCGGCACGCGGGGCGAGATCCGTCGCAGAGTATGCATCAGCCCTTCTAGGAAATGTAACGCCCGAATCGGTGGATGATTGAGATATATGACGAGGTGCAATTGATGGAGAAGAAGTAGATGGTGCACGGGGTCCTCGTGAGGAATCTACGGTTGAGCGTTTCGTTGATGAATGGGGATGGAGAGCTATGGGGACGATATCGGCTATATGTCAGAACGGCAATGATCTAACCTACCCTTGTACCTCGTCTCGGCAATCCAATCACCCAGGCCACATTCATAGTTGTAAAGCTCGTTAATTTTGCAGGCATAACCTATCGATCGTTCCAAGGCAGTTCGTTTCACAGCGACATCCGCAAAGTACATCGCAGGCGGGCGTGCTGACTTCGTCCTCCGCACTGGTGGCGTTCGCTGTGGCATAGAATGGGCAACTGAGGGCGAAGGCATTCCTGACCAGCGCTTGCTCCTGATAGAGAGTGACACCAGAGACGGCGTGCGTGGTAGGGACGAAAAACGCTTCGTGTTGAGTGCATCCTTCAGTGACTTGGTATCCAAGTGAAGGATGTCATTTTTCGCCGGAACGGGCGGAACTGTGTCTTCTGGGCTAGTGAGTGTTTTGTCATGATCCGACGAAGTTTGTCGTGTGCTTTCATCCGACCGAGGGGACGATGGTAAAGGGTCGACATGAAGTCGCTCTGGGCTAAGGCTGTGATTGAGGCTGAGCCGGAGATTGTCGGTACGGCGAATCTCTAGACCTTTTCCACCGCTTCGTCCTTCATGTCCACGAGGTGGTTCAACAACAGTTGGTGGCGGCACATCACTGGAGTTAATGATTCCCATGTCATCAATTGCGAGACCTATGGAAGCCACTAGATCATCCATGGAGTCCATACGGGGTAGCGAGTTAGAAATATCTTCATGAATGGAGGTTGAGGTTGTAGAGTCCAATGTGCATATTCTTGACGGAGGAAACGCGCCTTCCCGAACGTGGTGAGGCTTGATGTCAGAATAAAAAAATTCATGCGAACTAATCCAAAAGCGCTCTTAGGTGCTGCACAAGGACAAGACAGAACAGCGAACCTCGGAGGACTATCTAGGGGAGGAGCAACTGCAGAAGGAACCGCCGTAGTCACCTTGTCGGGACTTGTAGACATAGGTGCTTGTTCGGCCTTGGATGGCGAAGACTTGGTACGGAGGGCAGCGGTAACACGCGACGGTAGTTGAAGCGCCTGTCTCATGGCCTCGATATCGTTCTTCCTTCGAACGGGTGAATGTCTAGGAGGTCGCGGAGGTGGTGGTACCTTGGGGTCAATGGTGAAGATCACTTGCGGTGGCGGAGGAAGCGGCCCTGCAGTGGCATGCAGACCGGGCTGGTAGTGGAGGTATGGAGACGGAGTTGTAGTAGGGGAAGTCAGGGCAGTTGAGGGAGTGAGAGGAGTGGAGAAATTGGTTCTAGGAGACATGAGATCTTGGTTGCTAGAGCGTGGGCTTGAGAATGCTGGACTGGGTGACGGGGATTGGGGGGAAAGATTGATGACAACGGGACCAGCGACAAGATCACTTATATGTTTTGACTCGCCTGTGGTGGGTGTTCGTACAGGCGTGGAGAATTCCCTGACTTCTTTGACGGGGCTGACACCGGGGGCAAGGGCATCTTTCCTCTGGCGCCCACGAGAGTTGGAACAGCCTGGGTCAGATAGCTCGGAAATGCCGGGGGACGGGGACCTTGACTGTGGTATCTGGAATAGAGGTGGCCTGAGGGAGCCAGTGGGAGGCGGGATGCTGGACGATTGCTGTATAACCGATGTAGAGGCAGGAAAGCTGGTCGTACCAACAATGGCAACCTCACGCGAGGACTTACGGGGAACGTGACCGATAGTTTTGGGGGAGGCCGAGTAACATTGCGGCGACGCATCTGGCGGTGCGAGACCTGCCAAATGGACCTCGAGGCGAGAGGGCGGCTTGCTGGGATCGTGGGCCATCTGCACGACGGCGAGACGTCTTCTGTCAGTGCCTCCCTGCGACGGAATGCTCGTCCGACGAGGAGCGCCTGCGGTGGGCAATGCGGCGCGTGCTTGGGGCGACTCGGGGTCGTCGCAGTCGTAATGGGACAGGATGGCATCTGAATCGGCTGTGTTCGATATCGCTATGGACGCCTGCGTAGAGCACAGTAGAGTCGTACACACACCCGCACTACTACTTGGTCTGTCCATGTCGTCGTGGTCTACACAGCGGCGAGAATCCTACACCGCGTCAATCACAGCCAGCGGCACCGCCTCGGTCCCACCGCCCCCTCCCTCGGCTAACTGACATCACGGATCTGCCACAGCAGTTCCTTCCCCGCCCAAAACGGCCGAACAGCTTCGTCACCGAACGACCACACATCCTCCACTCGGTAACCCTCCACCTTTTCCAGCCCAATTCTCCGCCCACCCACACCCGCACTCCTCCGATAAAACGCCCTTCCGTACCCACTCACAAAGTTTGGCAGCCTGTCCAACGCACCGAACGACTCCAGCAGCTGCGCGACGAGCGGCAACAAGATCGGCGACGTGTATACCCCTGCCGCACAGGCACGGCCTGGTAACGCCACACTCTTGGACTGTGTGGGATGCGGTGCCGAGTCCGATCCCAAGAAGAACATTGGATGCCCTGAATCTCGACACAGTCCGTTTGTGAATGTCACCAAACATGGAGTGATACCCACCCTCGAGTATGACGCCACGTAGTGCCTCTCGATCACTTGGATACTTGGCAACCGGTTTGCAGTAATTCCAAGACTGGCCCGCCCAGTCGTCGACCGTCATGGCAAGGTGGTGTGCTGTAATTGTGCATGCCACCGTGTTGCCAAGCGATTTGACAGCCTCGACTGCCGCCCGAGTCGTCGCGTGCTCGAGGACGATGCGTAGCTTGGGAAAGGCTTGGTGGAGCTTCTTCAGATGCGGAAGAAACTTTTCTTCGGCATTCAGTATGCAGGTATTCTGTGGTTCCGCTCCCGGTGAGTGCTGATGGCAATCTGCCAACTGCTTACTGAGGTGGCATCGGACGGAATTTCACCGTGCAAATTCAGAACCAGATCACACTTCTCCATCTCTTCAAAGACAGGGTAGTAGACTTCGTATGATTCGATCCCACCATCCGAGTTGGTGGTGACACCTCTCGGATATGACTTGACGCCGACGATGCCTGCCTGCTTTGCCTTTCTGACTTCTTCGGGGGTAAGGTCCGGCGAGAGATAAAGGGTCATGAGATAGTCGACGCTGCTGTCGATCGCTTGTAGCTGTCTTTTATACTCTAATGCAAGGTCTGTGTTGGTGATCGGAGGTACAAGATTAGGCTAAATCTTGGTTGAGACGAGCACAGTGGTGTCGGTAACGCCGCTCACCATCACGTAGGCCAAGTCGAATCCGCCTTTGCGGACATGCGGTGTGACCAGCTTTGAGAGCTCGCCCTGTCGCAGATGGACGTGAAAGTCTGCTGGGGACTCTACGACGATCATCGTGATGGATCAATGTAAAGCACGGTCACGTGATGTCTGGGTTAGGACGCGTTGCCTTTCCAACTTGTCTGTGTCGTCTTTGTATCCGCCCTCATGGTCGCCGCTGGATCCATCACCGTTGCGGGTACGCAGTCCTTTGTAATTCATACTCTACCTGTCTCTGACTCTAACAAGTCCGCGTAAGACCCCCGACCCCATGGGAGGCAGCTCGCCTACCAGAACCATCCTACGACACCACTATTCGTGGCGATGGAACCCTTGCAACACCTGGCAGATCGGTAACAGCTACAGCACCCCTCCGCGACATCGTTCAGATAGTCGACGATCGCATCCTTACTTTCGATCCCGACGAGAAGGACAAGGCACGTGCATTCGTTGAGCGGGGGTTTATGCCCCCGGGAACGAAACGGTACAAGGACAAGAGGTTCATGTTTGATAGAGTTTTTGATGGGCAAGCGCGACAGGAGGAAGTGTATGCGGCTACCGCAGAGCCGTTGCTTAACAGGCTGTTAGATGGATACAACACTACTGTATTCGCATACGGTGTACGCTCTTCAACATGTTCTGACATTGCATCGTCGCTTATTTCTTTACAGGCAACCGGTTGTGGTAAGACCCACACCATCAGTGGGTCGGAGGAAGATCCGGGTATAATCTACCTCACCATGGCCGATCTCTTCCGACGCATAGAGGATCGCCGAGACGACTGGAACACCGAGGTGGTCGTCACGTTCCTGGAAATCTACAACGAAGAAATTCGCGATCTTCTCGCTGAATCCGGCACCCCTACCCCTCGAGGTGGTCTCCAGATCCGCGAGGACAAATTCGTCAAAGTCATTGGCCTTGTCGAGTCACGTCCTTCTAGCGCAGAAGAGGTAAAACAGATCGTCCTCCAGGGAAATTCGCGTCGAACACAATCACCTACCCACGCGAATGAAACATCGTCTCGTTCGCATGCTGTTCTCCAAGTACACGTCACCCAATCTCCGCGAACTGCCTCGTTATCCGAGCAACGCACAGTGGGCACACTCTCCATTATCGACTTAGCTGGAAGCGAGCGGGCTGCTGCTACATCTAACATGGGTCAACGAATGGTCGAAGGTGCCAACATTAATAAGTCCCTGCTCGCGCTGGGAAATTGCATCAACGCGCTCTGCGAGAGCGGCGGTGCCGTTCGACATATCCCATACCGAAATAGCAAGCTTACCCGTCTGCTTAAATTCTCTTTGGGTGGAAATTGCAAGACCGTCATGGTCGTTTGCATAGCACCTACATCTCAACATTTCGACGATACTCACAACACTCTTCTGTATGCCGAGCGTGCTACCAAGATCAAAACGAAGGTTGTCACTCGCAACGTCGTCAATGTTGATCGCCACGTTGGTCAATATGTCGAGGCTATCAATCGCCTTAACATCGAAGTTGCCGAACTCAAAGCCAAATTGGCGGGTAAAGTCGGCGTAGAAAGTGATATTTCCAGACGGAAGAGGGCAGAAGCCATTGCCGAAGCAGAACGCGCAAAACAAGATATGCAAGCGCGAATGGAGCAGACCCAGGAATCGATCCTCGACGGCGCATCCTGCGCTGCCAAAATATCAGCCGCAGAGAACAAGTTGTCCCTCATTCGTGCTCGAGTCGGTCAAATCGACTCGTACTCTCCACTTTCGCCCGAACTTGACGCCGAACGAACCCTTTTACAGGCTCTTGCCGGTCCGGAGGAAAAGGCAATGAAATCAGATTCGCCCCTGAACGCACGCTTAACTCGTTCACAAAACTCACGCAACATTTTTGAAGCTACTCTTCGTGCAATCAGCGAACGTCGCTCTGGTAGGCTCGAAGATCTTGATGTCGAGAACATCAAGGCAGATGCGAAATGGAGAAGGGCCGAGATGGACCGGGTCAGAGCGGAGGCCGAGAGGGATGCTTTCAGGGAATCCTTCCGTTCGCAGGCAGAGTTGGTTGTGGCCCTTCTTGGGATGGTCGGGCGATGTACCGTCGCTTTAGGGCAGGCATCACATGCTTTGAAGACGTCTGTGGAGGGGGACAAGGATGGAATTGAGGGAGCACTGAGGGCAGCCGCAACTTCATTGAGTACTATGACGAAGAAGAACGGCGACACGCTTGCTGCCCTGATTGGACAGTCAACTGCGATGTACGCTGCCCGAAGTAGCGGCATCTACGTTGAGGAGATTCCCAACCAGACTGCTTTGCCACTGTTCACTCGAGACGCCTCCGGCTCGACTTCGCAGCAGATTTCCAAGTCTTCGAGACGGTCGTCATATAACAGCATTCCGTCACCGCGAAAGGCACATAAATCTCCGCGCAAATCGCTGCGTACCAGTGTCATCCAGTCATATCGTCGAGCATCTGACAAGGAAAAGAAAGTCGTTCAGTGGAGGGACGAAGCTGGGAAAGGCGACTTGGACGATGCAGGACGCAAGGAGGACCCGCCAATCATATCCATTATTTCCAGCGACAGCACAGAAAGCATTGGTCGCAGCCACTCTGTCGCAGGCTCAGAGAACGAGTGGGAAGACGAGCGAACCGAAGACAGTCTCCAACTTAGTTTTGTCGCTTTGTCGGGAGCGGGGCCGTCTTCTTTGCCTCCCTCCAGTTTACGGTCCACTTGCAGGCGCCCTAGACCGAGTCGTCTTGACTCTGGGTTCCTCAAAACAAAGGGCGTGACGTCACTTGGCTGTTTACAAGAAGCCAGCGAAAATGGTTCGCCAGTACGACGAACCACGCCGTTTTCTGAAAGAAGCATGAACGAGTTGTTCAGGCCAGATGACGACGCTTCCTCACTGCATATTCCCAAGAAAGGCGAGCCCAGTGACAGCCCTACTCGCCGCATGCCTACATCCACTCCTCGCCTCAGTGCATCTTCCACCAAAGGCGCACGTAGACGGTCAAATGTTGGTCCAATGCGCAGTGAGAGGATGCGTCGGAGGTCGAGCATGATTCCACAGCCACTACCGATTGCAGATGAAATTCCCGAGACGAACGGTCCACGGCGTATGGAAATTGGCAGATCGCCTGCAAAGCGGTCCAAAAGACTTTCGTTGCTCGGGAATGCATCAAGATCCTTGCGAGTCAAGGGACCGAACGCTCTTTCAACCGTGACCACATTAGCCGTTCCTGTTGCGGATACGAATTCCAGTATCAGCGCGGATACGAGTATGAGACTTGCTCATACAAGACCATCATGGCGTTAAACGCGATTTTTTCTATCAAGGGCAGAGCTCTTGAATTGTAGGTTGCTACTGATGTCTTTTTGTTGACATTCACCCGCGATTGTCGTTTTTGTTTGTACCTGCCACTGTACGGAGGAAACATTCCTTTTCTACAGCTTTTATACCCACATACTAGCCGCTGTTATCCTAGATCTATGCATGTTGCTATGTATCATCGAATCATCGTTCTTAATACACGATTCAGCTCTGGAGATGTATTACCATTACCATTGAAGCTTGAACCGTGGAATGGAAAGTACAGTAAGGTCAAATGATACGTTTTACCTCGAAGAATGACTAGGAGTCCATCAATGGTGCAAGAAGAAAATAATTCATGGGACTCGCCTTTAAATAATATACCTGCCATGCAACGACTGAGAAGAGAACCACGGCTTGCAGAACTGACCACCATTTGACACGGTCATTGGTAGACTCAGCAGTGTCGCGGTGCCGTCTCTCGCGCACGACAATGTACTCTTGCTCGTCCTTGACCGCTAGAAGCCCAATTGCTAGGGAGCGGATTTCACGCTCCACAGGTGCCACGATATCCTCTACCAGAGGCCATCGTCAGCAAGGTAAACGGGACGAGAAGCAGACCAACCATCTTCCGATATGTATATAATACCGTGAACGTTGAAGCTATGACACGCATCAACAACGCGACCGTCGGAGCCGAGAACAGGCACACACCTGACTTCCTTGTCCGCCATGGTGCTCATCTCGTTGGAGAAGCAGTACTCGTAGCGGCCATCCTTCTCTGCTGTTATGGAGGTTGAGCCTGTGCTATGTCTGTCGTGCTTTGTCAGAATGGCTCCTTCCGGGTCTGTGAGCTGCAGGAACATTGTGAGCACGAAGGCGATGGGATGGGGGCGAGCCTAACCGTGAAGTCGATGTCAAGGTGGCCACCTTCGCCGACTTGATACGTGACGGACATCTGGGGGACGATTAGAAAACGCGGGGAGCGGGAAGGTGGTATGCACCTGGTCATGCTCGTGAAGGTCTTCGAAGAAGCACTCTTTTGTGGATGCTGGGACGTGAATTTTGTGGGCAGCGACAAGAACAGAAGACAATGCAAGCAGAAGAATGCAGGAATGGGCCAGATGGGCGAGCCGGCGCTGCGGGTACATGATGGGGAACGTTAATAAGTCTACACTCGGTTTGCGGGTATGGGTGTTGAAGACCCCGGACACGCCTGTGATTAATCGGGGTTTATACCAATGGGCAAAAGAAGAAAAACACCGGCAATCGCGATAAATCCCTTCTCCTCCTGCTAACAGATCAGCGCTACTCCACCTCCGCCATGGCAGATTTAAACGATCCCCTCGCACCAAAGGTCAGTTCTCAGACCGTAACCAGCCCTATACCCATCGAAGCGATCGCGCCACTCATTTCACGAGACCAATAATCGACCCTGATCTGACACGCATCCACAGCAGGAAGAGGAGACCGATGTTCATTTCGAGCCAGTCCTCAGACTCACAGAGCAGGTAGAAACGAAAACTTTTGAAGAGGACGAAGATGTTCTCTTCAAACTGTGAGCACTTTTTTAATTCATCGATTGTGGCTTTTGAAACGATGCACTCCAAACCCTAGGCGCGCCAAACTCTTCAGGTTTGAACCCAGCTCCAACGAGTGGAAAGAAAGGGGCACTGGAGATGTCCGTTTACTTCAGCACAGAGAAACAAAGAAGGTCCGCTTGGTCATGAGACGTGACAAGACTCTCAAAGTCTGCGCCAATCACGCCAGTGAGCACTTCATCGCCACATTTCAGCTCTACTTACTGATAATCCGCTCGAGTCACGTCCGATATGCGCCTCCAACCGAATATTGGCTCAGACAGGAGCTGGGTGTGGAAGGTTGCTGCTGATTATGCAGAATCCCCACCTACGGCTGAGACGCTCGCAATTCGTTTTGCGAACTCGGATAGTAAGCAAGGTCAAAATCGTATATGTCCCTTACTGAATTTTTTTTCGCAGACGCAAAGGTGTTTAAGGAAAAGTTCGAGAATGCCCAGACAATAAATGCCGGGGGCTCACCTGAGAACCAAGAGGCAAAAGAAGAAAAGCCAGAGGTAGAGACTGAGAAACCGGAGGATGTTGCAGAAAGTGCAGAAGATGCTGAGAAGCCGGAGGAGGTTGCAGAAAAGGCAGAAGATGCTGAGAAGGCTGACTCGGAAGAGAAGAAGGACGAGTGACGATCAGTAATTCGATTCAGTGCATGAAAGCATCCTCGGATTCTTCATAGTAGGCTTTATGACGACGTTCTTGCCAAACCATCCTTTTCATCTTACGATCCCGTTTTTCAGTTGACGATAATGTAGACTACTTCGTCTCACGTTTACCTACAGTTGTCACGGAATACCAGAAAGATTGTCGCTTGTATTTCTACTGTATGTACACTCAATTCTGGTACAACATTGAGCGCTGGGCGATCGCGATATATCCAAACAGACAAATGAAACCCGCAGCCTTGTGAACAATCACACTCGCTGCGCTTGTGCTAGCCGTTCCTCGTTGGCCCATGCTGCCCAGAAGGCAGAACCCTCTCCACGTGCCCAGTACATTGCCTGTTTCTTGCCGAGAACGACCTCCTCATCAATGAGTACATAACGCACAGTCTGGTGACTATTAGCATCCACCCAGTGTAATTGGTGTCAGAACTCATACCGATCCCCTTTCGAAATACGTTAAATCGAATGGAAGAGAGGATCATAATATATACTCACGGAACTTCGTACATTGGTTCCAAAAGTAATGCCTCCTAAGTGATATGTTAGAACTTATGACAAGTGTATAAAGTTTTGTAAACTGACCATAATCCCCCTGAGGCCTCTGGCACCACCACCCCTCTCTGAAGCCTTGCGACATATTTGGTCAAGGGCCGGACTCGTAAAACGGATTTCCACGCCTGAGTAACCAAACAACGCAGTGTATTGCGAGACGAGCGAGCCACGAACTTCTGTAAGGATCCGTCGTAGGTCAGGGATTGTAAGGGGGCTAAGTGTGGTTATAGAAGGCAGGCGCGAGATGAATTCAGGAATGAAACTGAATGCGTCGATAAGGAGGTCAATGAAGTAGAAAATAAAAGGTATCTTTACCCGTATTTGACAAGATCTATGGATCTCCGAGTTAGAATAAATGGATTTTGGACAAGAACATTCACCTGATGGTTCCACTAAATCAAGAATATTGTGCGACGACCTCCGGTTGGAAGTGAAGAAAGGAAGGGATCCACTACTCTCTGTTTCGTCCTCTTGAGGTGCTAAAGTAGCGGTAAAGCCGATAGACTGACAAGCACTGTGAGATTTTCGTTCTTGGTAGTCGAATATAGAGCGGATCACATACACCTTTGGCCACCCTTCGCTTCACCACATTATCCAATCCAACAAATGCGCCACTCAGAATGAACAAAACGTTCGATGTGTCGATATTATATGTATCTGGTCGAGCTGTCCACGAGCCAATGTCACATCAACCGAGGCATACAATAAGCAGAAAACTGAAGGGACCACTCACATGAAACTGGACTTTGTCCCCTTGCCCCGGGCCTCGACCGTCCCTCACCGGCTGCGCTCGGAGGAGGTTCAAGGCCGGATTTGCCTTGAATAGAGACCATGGACCCTTCCATCATGCGTAACAAAGCCTGTTGTACGCCTTCCCCGCCAACATCGCGGGACCCTTCGATACCTGTACTTGCTTTACGAGCAATCTTGTCAATTTCATCAATATAGACTATTCCCGAGCTGTGTAAAATATGTCGGATGAGAAACACGACTAATTCGCGTTTTCGGATGGTACCTTGCTCGAACAGGATCCCAGCTGGCCGCCTGGAGCTGTACAGAATATTTTCGGAACATGATCTGAGAAAATCTGCAGTACACACCAGTCGTTGGATAGCTATTTCTACATCTTCTCCTACATCTGATGTGAAATTAGCAGAGTCTAACATTTGCAACCTGTAAACTAACATCCGGCCTTGTATAATCGTTGTCAGGACGACGCTCGCAAACAACGCGAGACGGACGAACTTGTGTAAATGACGTTGCGTCGCTGACAGAGAATGGGACATCGAGTACTCTTGCCAGTGTACGTGCTAATAGTGTCTTGCCTGGACAACAATAAAAGGTCAACAAAGTGCAATAATGAATGTACGGCCCCACCTGATCCTGTTGGCCCTCTGCAAAGTTGACTCAGTCACTCTTGGCTGATTGCAAGATATTTATTTTCTTCACATTACCAAGACGTTGCTCTTTTCGAACAGCGGATATGAATGCTGGTGCTGCAGGGTCGAGCGGGGTGGAGAAAGGCGTTGTGGATGTGGATGTATTTGCGCTGCCGTGACACTGTTGGCGTTGGCGAGTCGTGCTATCAAACACAATGTTGCTATATTAGGTGGGCTTTATCTCAATAATAATATGACACACCATCCGGTGGATTGACCACGTCCGACTCCCATCCCTGCGCGTCCGACTGATCTTCGGCAGCAGTGAGATTGGCGCGCACTCGATTGTAATGGTTGAATACACTACAGAACGTCAGACCTGGCCATTACTTGAAATGCGCTGAAGCACGCACGCAACGGACAGGACCTTCTTCGCATTCTCTTGTCCAACCACAAATTCGTCAAGGTACTTCACGAGCTGTGCCGTGGAGAGTGAGCCGACACGTTCCCTGTCTATCGAAGGGGAGCACCTGTCTCGGGGTTGCGAGGCTTGCTGAGCGCACGGCGGGGTGATCGTCTAATTCTTCTCGCGGGACATAGTCGTATGACTGCGCCTGGGTCCGCAGATGACGTGCAAGAGTTCGCAAGGATCGAGCACGTCGGGCTAGTTGGCTCCTAGATATCATTGTGAGACAGTGTGACCCGGGTGTCTTGGAATAGTGACCGTGGCCGCGGGCTGTGCTCGATAAACTCGACAATACCGACCACAACCACAACGCTCGCATGGCTCGTCATCGTTCACCCTCGCCCAGATACGACAGAGACTCGTATAATGCAAGAGACTCTCCGCCGAGTCATGCCAATGAGCACTATGACCACGGCGACCATACAAGACGCAAAAATGACCGGAGCCCTGGAGACCGCGCACAGGACGATCGAAAGGAGAAGAAGTAAGTGCTTATCTATTCAAATACTCAGCCCAGTTCACCATCGTTCAGACGAAAGCGTGACAAGTCGGAGGAACGGAGAGCCAGAAAGGCGGAGAAGAAGAGAATACGGGAGGAGGAAGAGGTCCGTCGTGTCGCAGAACTCAGTGTCTACAGTGCTACGGACAATCCGTTCCACGACGTCAATCTTGGGCAACAATTTCACTGGCACAAGAAAACCGAGAAGGAAAGGAAGCAAGGGTTGTCCTTAGTGGAAGCACAGCGCAGGGATGCGATTCGAAAACAAGAAGCAAAGGAGGAGCTGGAGCGCTTGAACAGACGACGAGCGGCCAGAGAAGTAGAGCAAAGACTGCGGGAGGAAGAGGATATCAAGATGCAAAGGTTAGCTGAATCTGCTCAAATGTCTGAGTGGATAGCAAAGGACGGCGAGTTTCAACTCGAGCAAGAGCGCGCTCGTGCGGCAATCCGCATAAAAGAGAGGAGGGCAAAAGCTGTTGATTATTTGGCTCTCAACCTCCGCTATGTGCACCCCGTCAAAGATGAAGAAGAGGTTGACGCTGGTCTCGAAATCGACCTCGACGAACCCTACAATATTTTTGACGTACTGTGTCTTTTTTTCGGGGATTGGTACCAGCTGAACTCACGGCGACTGCAGAACTTGTCACCGGACCAAGTGGAAGAACTTCACGACGACATCGAGCGCTACCTTACCTTGGAAGATTCTGACATCAACATCGACTTTTGGACTGTACGACAATATTCATTTTGTTCCTTATCTTTTTTATTAACTTGTACCAGAATATGATGGTTGTCTGCAAGGATCGTCTGGAGAAAGTCAAAGCCAATCAGATCATGGGCGAAGCTGCTTTCGCCGTGGATGCGGACATAGCTAAGCTTCTTTCTGGCAAGAGCCATGAACACCTTTCTGCCTTGCAAAAACAAATTCAAGCCAAGCTCGCAGGCGGGGAACCGGTCGACACAGATTACTGGGAAGGTCTATTAAAGAAATTGCTCGTCTGGAAAGCCAAGGTACTTTCAGCCTCCGATAACGTCGAGCTCAGTTTACCTATGTCCAGGCCAAACTCAAGAATTTGCATGAAGTTGTCGTTCGCAATCGATTAGAGCAACTGCGGAAACGCCAACGAGATAAAGCGTTACATGCACAGGAAGAGCTTTTGGCAGGTGTTGCCCAGTCAGCCGCGAAAGGCATGGTAGATGCCCGTATTGTGTCCGCCACTGCTCAAGGCGAACCGGACGTTTCTGCTGTGAATGTTGAGCCTTACGATCGTTCCATGAGCCCATTCCTCATTGATATCACTATGCTTCGACCTGATGAGCGCGAATGCGATATTATGAATGAAAAGGATGAGGTCCAAGCATTGGTGGGTCATTGGCAAACAGTGGTCTTTGCTTTCGTTTTTCTGACCTTTCCGCTCAGTTGGAGCAGCGCCGCGCAGTTGCTGCGTCTCGCTACGTGCCAAAGACTAGCCAAGTCGTTCCGCAAGTAGAAGTACCTGAAGTCGCAAGTAATGCCGATGTTGCATCCGAGGCCTTATACAGGGCAGAAGCGGAGAGGGAGCTTGATGAGGAAGAGGAACTATTCAATCTCGAGGAGGATATTTCTCAACCCACACCTTATAACTGGGAAGACAAATACCGCCCACGGAAGCCGCGATACTTCAACCGTGTGCACACGGGATATGAGTGGAACAAGTACAATCAAACTCACTACGAGTACGTGTTCTCGGTTTTTGAGATAGCATATGTACTGATTTCTTGCTTTAGTGTGGATAACCCTCCACCGAAAGTTGTGCAAGGTTATAAGGTATGCTCTGGTTCTTCAAAATAAAACTACGGTCTGACGTACATCCCCTTTAGTTCAATATTTTCTACCCGGACCTGATCGATAAGTCGAAGGCACCTACATACAAAATTGTGAAGGAGCCTGGGAATGATGATACAGTGCTGCTCTACTTCAGCGCAGGCCCGCCTTATGAAGATATCGCATTTAGAATTGTGAATCGAGAATGGGAATTTTCTCATAAGCGGTGAGGGAAACATAACCTGGTGTATTCCATGACGCTGATTATTTGCCTAGTGGTTTTCGAAGTAGCTTTGACAGAGGTTGTTTGTCTCTTTGGTTCAATTTCCGCCGCAATGTAGGCATTCTGATTTTCTAACGTGTTCGATTGCTGACACTCCCCTCAGTTCTATCGCAAGTAAATTTTCTATCGAGCCTCCTAAATATGTACCCTTCTTAGACTTCGCAATGTAATGTCGCCCTTTCTATTGTGTTTTCGCGGTGCTCACCGCAAATGTAACACCGATTGCATTGCCAGCAATCGTTTGTCGCCAAGAATCATCGGTGGATATGGACAGCCTGCCTTATTAAGATACACATGGTGCCCAAAGCAAAGGCAACTATCATCATGTCATTCTCCCTGCTTTCTTGATCTTATCAACGGTCGCCACACCCTTCTTTTGTATGTCATATAACTGATGGGCCCACAGCAGGCCACTTCCTTTGTTGTGTCGGCACTTTAACATTCACAACCCGCTTTGTCTGACACTTTCTGGTCGTCACCGTGGTCAAAGCACAATCAATTGTGGAAAGCCGTATGTCCCCGGCGTTATTTTAAGGGTGGGACACGAAAGCCCCGGACTTCAGCTTTTCATTGTATACTTCATGATCTCCGCATTGCAGTCCTCGACATGCACAGATTTGAACCTCTTGATCGACTCTTCGATGGTGTACTTTAATCCATTAATCACTGAACGGAACTCGTTTACCAGCATCTCGGGTTACCCACCCACTAGCGCGGCCTCAGTTTTTAGAACACACGTGGATGACTTTTACCCTAACTTGTCACGCCCCCATCCTGCAATTCACCTTGGTCGCGTGGCTACAATGGATTGCCACAACACGGACGCATGGACCGGGGGCCGTAAAATGCACGACGCTCGGCTCAGTGCTGTGGCGACTTCACCCTCTCCTGGTTCCAACGGCTCTGCTTCAGACAGCTATACTCTTTCTGACGAGTCTAGAGATAATTTTGTTCTAATGGACTCCCGAACTCAAGGGCTTCAAACTGTAGGGCAGTTCACAAACGCCGTCGGACCCGGTGAGGAGTCTCACGACTTAGCGTCCTTCGTCGCATCAGGGTCGGACGTCTCAGTTGTTCGATCCAATGAAGCCACCCCCCAATACTTGTGTGGGGACCTTTTTGAAGGAAGGCGCAGAGTTGGCGAGATTCTTGTTCGCTGTGGAGTCCTCAATAACTCGGGAACGTCGTCAATTGAATCCGCTGCTGTAGGATATGGCAATACTTTCAGCCCTTACCCTCTCGACGCCCCTACGGTGACTTCTGGGCTGTCCACTGGCGAAAACGATAGGCGCTTGACTATTGCATTGGCTGATTGGGCTTCCAATTGGGTGTACACATTGGTTATTCAACCCTATACTAGGCGCTTTCGTTTTCAGTATGTCATACGTTCGTGTCGTTGCCCTCGGGATCTAACTCTGTGATTCAGGACGTCCGGTAGGTCTGTCGCGCCACGGATCCGCCAAATGTTTTACTTTGTGTGTAACCCGTTGCAAGTCACCATTCATGCGTTGTGGTTCATCAGTATTCTCGCTAAGCCCGATGCGCCTTTCCTATCCATCCCCATCTTTCGATACCTCCACAACAATGGTACCTTTTTTGCGGAAGACTTCATGTTCCGCATTTTTGTCATTTGTGCGATGATTAGCGACAAATCAGTCAATGACACTCTCTCCCAAAAGACTTGGTAGGTCTCTTTCCGTAGTAAATAGTGTATGCAGCTTGACCGAGTTTCAGGAGACGTTTGTCCAGCATTCCTCAGGCCCTTCTCAACGCGATGGAAAGATACACCCTCAAATGCCTAAGATGGAATGTGGTAATGACCCGGGACCAATGGGAAATGACAATCATCTATCTGAGATCTTGCATCAAGATGGGCTCGACTTTCGATCCCTTCGGATACGACAAGGCATCTCCATCTGCCATAATGGCTTGTTGCCTTGATGAGTTAATCAATGTCAACTACGTTGATGGAACTCGTACATCCTTGCAAAGTAAACCCGCAGTCGAGATACTCGCACCACAGCCCGTCCGACATTTCACTCACTGGACGATCTTTGACACTGAAAGATGGTGTCCAGACGATGATCCTATAGTCAACCAGAAGCCACGGGTTGTCGGTATCGCCCCTGGCGATGGCCAAGGCCCCAAGGTTGGGACGACGGCGAAGGACTTGCTTGACTTGATTTTTGGGTCCAGTGATGTTCACGACGTTACGCACTCTAAGTTTGAGTTTGGTTTCATTGATCATTGCAGGCTTGTTCAAACGGTCAAACTGGCCACTATTTCATGCCACTGAAGCACTTCGTTTTCTTCCAGTACTATGACGATCAGCTTACCTGACTTTGATCATGATACCATTTCGCGTGTCTTGACACTTCCAATTCCCCCCACTACACATACCCTGCATGTACTAGTTTCAATAATATCCCATCAATTCAACATTGGAATCACCAGGGTTAATGTATGGTCACGTGGATGAGATGACATCACAAGCGATATTCCTCCCTACCGTGACAGTACTAGTGACACTCTTGGGCTCCTCGAGGGCTGTTTTCATCGTTTTCAACGCTGGAAAGAAACTGGTTACTCTGGATAATGCCGCAATTCAAGTACCAGGTGGAAGCGGCGGTGTTGTCAACGGTCGTATGATTGCCATACGAAAAATTGAACAAGCTGGATCATCGCCATAACACCGGCGGACCCCAATAGGCCATCCACCGCGTGTTAAGATGACCGCTCGCAAGGTGAACCTCCTCCCACCAGCGATACGCTCTCTCAAGGATGAAGTAGCCAGGGCTGCAGGCCCGATACACTGGAGGTTAGCAACTGGCAACTGGCCTCTCCAGGCTCCAGAGGACTGAGGATGACGGCTCTGAATCTGAATCTGACGACACGATCTGGTACATACGGAAACCAGTATGGAGTGGTTACAAACGATGCTTATCAGATCGGTCGCAGTTTTCAAACAACTTCGAGCCTGGCGGATACTACATCCGAGCAGAAGGAGTATTTTGTGGCTTCGCGGTACACTCGTTGTCGCCCGTTTGGTTTGATTCTTGGTTTTTTCGTTCCAGTGAACGGATTGAAGAGACATTGTCTCCATGTAACGTAGAACATATTACCATCAAACTTCTAGAGAGTTAAATTTCCACTGCCGTGGCGCTGACTAGAAGTCACTAGATCTGGAGGGTGAGCTTAGTCATAAGA
The DNA here is from genome assembly GCA_038090275.1 of Austroboletus novae-zelandiae. NCBI lineage: Eukaryota > Fungi > Basidiomycota > Agaricomycetes > Boletales > Boletaceae > Austroboletus > Austroboletus novae-zelandiae. The sequence goes on along the minus strand of JBBPML010000005.1, from coordinate 325,331 downwards.
CACGCTAGGAGAGCCCTCTTGCCCTCCGAGGCATAAGTCATTTCAACCTTTTCCTCCACAACCGCTCGACAGATAAATATGTCTGACGCGACTAACGCTGCTTCAAAGATGGATGTCGACGAGGCTGCCATCGACGAAGGCCTCTATTCTCGCCAGCTGTGAGCATTGTGTTATCACCATTCATCTGCTGCCTACTAATAACTCGTCCGATATCGCTTCTACTTAGATATGTGCTTGGCCACGAAGGTACAGTGCTGAGAAAGCGCTTAGTTTAGATATAACTGAAAGCTTCCCCAAGCGATGAAGAAGATGGCCACCTCGAATATACTTATCGTCGGCCTGCAGGGCTTAGGTGCTGAGATCGGTATGGTAGAAATCGCTCGAGGGAGGTTTATACTGACACGTACGACGCATATACACAAGCTAAGAATGTGTGCTTAGCTGGTGTCAAGTCAGTAACATTGTACGATCCTGAACCTGTCACCCTTCAAGATCTGAGCACGCAGGTAATTGTCATTTGCTACTAACAGACATCGTTAACCACATGGTGTTTGTCAGTACTTTCTTCGCGAAGGGGACATTGGGAAGCCACGCGCAGCAGCCATGCTTCCTCGTATCTCTGAGCTTAACGCCTATGTACCAGTGCGCGATCTGGGAGGAAAGGGAGGCCAGGAAATAAATGTGGACCTCATCCAACCTTTTCAGGTATGTATGCGATTTGTCATCTTTTCTTGATCTCCATTGAACATATTTTAGGTTGTCGTGCTCTGCAACTGCTCTTACAAGAAACAGTTGGAAATAAATGATTGGACGCACCAGCATGGTGTTCATTTCATCGCTGCAGAAACACGAGGTCTTTTCGGGTAAGTTGAGAATGCTGTCATCAGGGAATATGAGGAATATTTACGGACCATTTACAGCTCTGTTTTCAATGACTTCGGGCCCAAGTTTACTTGTGTAGATCCGTCCGGCGAACAACCGTTGACCGGGATGATCGTATCGGTGGAGAAGGTGACATTTGGTATTTTATCCGCTCTCCTGTTATATACCTGATGAAAACCGCAGGATCAAGAAGGCTTGGTGACTTGTCATGATGAAGCACGCCACGGTCTTGAAGACGGTGATTTTGTGACTTTCACGGAAGTACAAGGCATGGAAGAGTTGAATGACTGCAAACCCCGAAAGGTGTCTGTGAAGGGACCCTATACATTTTCCATCGGTGATACCTCTTCCTTCAATGACTACATTCGAGGAGGGATTTTTAACCAAGTCAAGATGCCCAAACTCCTGGAATTCGTGAGTCATGTTTCTTCTCCCGTACAGGATTAAATAAACCTCGACGACAGAAATCATTGCGAGAGTCATTACATGCACCCGAATTCTTTATTACCGATTTCGCCAAGTTTGACCGCCCCGCCGTGCTCCATGTTGGATTCCAAGCCCTTTCAGAATACAAAGAACAACATGGACGTCTACCCCGTCCACGAAATGGCCAAGATGCGAAGCAACTTGTCGCCCTTGCGAAGAAGTTGGATAGTGACGCTGACGAAAAGGTTCTCAATGAGCTCGCGTATCAAGCAACGGGAGATATATCTCCCATCACTGCTGTCATCGGTGGTTTTGTAGCCCAAGAGGTTCTTAAAGCATGCTCTTCCAAGTTTCACCCTATGGTCCAACACCTTTACTTTGATTCACTTGAGTCGTTACCTTCGGTCCTTCCCACCGAAAATGACTGTAGACCTATCGGCAGTCGACATGATGGACAAATAGCTGTCTTTGGAAAGACTTTCCAAGACAAGGTCGCAAACCATCGGCAATTCCTTGTCGGTGCTGGTGCTATTGGGTGCGAGATGTTGAAGAACTGGAGTATGATGGGTCTTGCAACCGGTCCTCATGCAACGATCCATGTTACCGATCTTGATACCATCGAGAAGAGTAACTTGAACAGGCAATTCCTCTTCCGCGCGAAAGATCTGGGAAACTTCAAGTCAGAGGTCGCTGCTGCTGCTGTTGCGGACATGAACCCTGCACTTAAAGGACACATACTATGCAAGCAGGAACCCGTTGGGCAAGCGACAGAGAGTAAGTTGTTCTGTGATTGCGCATACACGTGTCCTTAAATGTTGATAGACGTATTCGATGACAATTTCTTTTCATCGCTCGATGGCGTTACTAACGCGTTGGACAACGTCGCAGCTCGTAAGATTATTTTTCGCAGCCATTCACTTAAGCTGACTTGGATCTAGGCGTATACATGGACCAGCGTTGTATCTTATATGAGAAGCCTCTTCTGGAGTCTGGGACCATGGGGACGAAAGGCAATGTCCAGGTTGTCATCCCCCACCTTACAGAATCCTATTCGACATCGCAGGACCCACCAGAAAAGCAAACCCTATCCTGCACTGTCAAGAACTTCCCCAATGCTATTACTCACACCATAGAGTGGAGTAGACAAGAATTCGACGCTATGTTTGTTAAGCCCGTGGAATCTGTCAACCAGTACCTTTCCGAACCCAACTACCTAGAGAACTCCCTTAAATACTCTGGTCAACAACACGATCACGTGGAACAAATAGTTTCCTACTTGGTGACCAATAAGCCACTGACTTTCGAGGAGTGCATTGTCTGGGCCCGCCTTCAGTTCGAAGAGAAGTATAACAACGCCATTCGACAGCTGTTGCATAGCTTGCCCAAAGACCATTTAACGAGCACAGGACAGCCATTCTGGAGTGGCCCTAAACGAGCACCTGATCCGCTTATATTTAACTCTGCAGAGGTAAGTTTCCCCGCCTGACAATTCGAAAGGACTTGACATGGGTACTTCAGCCAACTCATTTGGCTTTCATCATCGCTGCTGCAAATCTCCATGCTTACAACTATGGACTCCGGGGTGAAACAGACCCTACTATCTTCAAGAAAGTCGCGGACTCGGTTATAGTTCCTGAGTTTTCTCCCAAGAGTGGAGTGAAGATCCAGGTCAACGAGAATGAGCCAGTTGGAAACCAAGCTACAGCCGGTGGGGGATAGGTGAATATGTGCATACTTCTCTTGCTGATTTAGAATGCAGATCCGGATGATATAAGCCATCTTGTGAAGAAGCTGCCTCCTCCTTCCTCCCTCGCCGGTTATCGTCTTACACCGGTCGAGTTCGAGAAAGATGACGACACGAATCATCATATAGATTTCATCACAGCAGCTTCCAATCTACGCGCAATTAACTATAAAATTACTATCGCTGATCGTCACTCGACAAAGCAGATCGCCGGAAAAATCATTCCTGCGATTGCAACGACTACGGCTCTTGTGGTTGGATTGGTATGCTTGGAGCTCTACAAAGTATGCATTTCTCGTACTAGCCATCTTGGATTATTCATTGATATCGTGCTAGATCATTGATGGCAAGAATAAACTAGACGAGTACAAGAATGGGTTTATCAACCTCGCTCTACCTTTCTTCGGCTTCTCCGAGCCTATTGCAGCCCAGAAGAATAAGTTTGGAGACACGGAGTGGACGCTCTGGGATCGACTGGAATTCAAGAACGATCCTACCCTCAAGGAGTTCATCACATGGTTCAAGACCAACCACAATCTCGATGTCAGCATGGTCAGCCAAGGAGTTAGCATGTTGTGGAGCTCCTTTACAGACAGGAAGAAGGTTTGTGGCCAATCTTGACGAGCTTACGAAAGTCGGATTTAACATACACTTTAGAGCGCGGAAAGGCTGCCGATGAGATTCAGTAAATTGGTGGAGCATGTGAGCAAGAAGCCCGTTCCACCCCATGCCAAGCATTTGCTCGTTGAAGTTATGCTCATGGACGAAGATGGAGAGGACGTTGAGGTAAGCGACGCCGTCGATTTTGATCTGAGTTCGGGGTTTACTTTTTCGACAGGTACCATTCGTGTTGGTGCGCATTTGATTATGCACACAAGAGATGTAGGATTACATGTGAGATAGTAGACCGGAATGATCAAGAAAGATTATCTGGTCGGATTTTTTCATCTTGTTAAGAGTTACGTTCATGTCACAAGAATCCGCACGTTTGTTTCGGGAAAAGATTCAAATTGTTCGAGTACTCTGGACCTACGTACTCTTAATCTTTCCCAAAGGTATCAAACTACTTACCCATGAGGCGCAGGCAAACGAATGAGTAAGTGAAGCTGTACTATTCGAAAGCAATCACAATCCCGGGAGGGGCAGGCTGCAGAAAGATGCACCGGCGAAGAACCGAAAGCGACTATAGCAGCAGAAGGTGAAAATAATGGAGACGTGGAAAAGAGGAGCTAAATATTTTTGTAGCGTGACTTGGTTTTTTGCATTTTTTGTGATTTCGTGATGCGTTTTCAAAGGGAAAAACGTAGCAAGAAGAAAAATGAGACGAAAGGCACGAAACGAAGTCGTCAAACAGATGATTAGGTTAGTGGCGTGAGGGTACCGAACGAGAATGGGATACATCGAGGATAAACAGCGAACCAAATGGCCGTGAATGTTCAATCCATGAACAGCGAAATAGGACAGGGAGATTGTCCAAAGGATATCAATCTTCCTCCGAGCGACAGGTCACCGAGTCAGTCCGGAAGCGGATAGCAACCCGCATAAATATTCTTTACGGGGTCAAGATGTCGAAAGATGACGAAAGTGTGCATGGTCCCCCGAGACGGGATGGATATGTCTTTATAGCGAGGGGACCCGAAGTTGTATAAAACAGTGCTGGAGAGGAGAGAAATCCAGTATTCACAAGCCTCAAAAGAATGGGCATGCATGGGCTAGAGAGCGGAAATTAGGGCACCGTACGCGACACCGGGTGCAACATTTATGATGGCGAGACGAAGCTGAAATGAAGTCTATATGCGAAAATCAACCGGCGGTAGTTGACACTGAACGGAAATTCTTCAGGCTCGTATCCAGGTTGATCGATAATTCAATGGGGGATGAGGAGCAAGAGAATGCCTGGATGCGACATAACCATGCAAGGGGGTCCAAGAAGCCGTTGGGTGGTCGTGACGCCCAATTCTATCAGATACCAGAGAGATGTCGTTACACCCATAGTCATATCCTCCAAGGGAGTATCCGCGAACGTCGTTAAGACCAGTGTAGTAATCAGGCGTGCACAGAGGTTGAGAATGCTGCACGGTGGAAGGACAACCAATAGACGCCCAATAGGCAAACTGCGGCAGGATTTGGCTGTTCACCATGTAATCGCCCTCGGGATAATGCCTAAACGGAGCATAGGGCAGCCCACTAGTAGGCCAAGGATGATAAACTGTCGGAACTGTGCCGACATAATGCGGAGGGGGCTGAACCGGTAAATACATCGGACCAGCACGATCGCTTGGGCGACCTATGGGTTCGTCGCCAGCAGGACTCCACTTGGCAGGTGGTGGAAGATGGATGCCACTTTGGCGGGGTAAGGCATGATGATGAGGTAGGGCTCCGTACCGAGAATCGTTACAAAACTCCGAGTTGTGACCACTTCCACCCGAAGAGCTTCCATTGCTAACTCGTCGCCTGGGCAAGTACTCTTCTCTGAGAGGACCATCTTCATCCAGATCAATATCAAAGGTTTCGGGTTCAAGCTGAAGAACGGAAAGTCCAAACTTCTCATTGAGTCGTTGATCAACACCAAGGAACACTGGTTCGTTAGCAGGATGACACAGTGGCGCCTCCATGATCTCTTGAATAGTTTTGCGAATGATCCCACTGGGATTAGACGCTGGACGCGCAATGGGCTGAGGATAAGTGGATGTAGTGAGCGAATGGTGATAGGAAAGTAGGTGGCTGAGCCATTGGGACCAAGCCGACGTAGAGATCGATAAATCGTACGACAGAATATCGAGGGCGAAATACTCGAGTTTGTTCAACAACTGCACAGGAACATTAGAAATAGTGTGCCTGTAAGCATAATTAGCAATCAGAACGAATGCTATTTCAGGTTCGACACCAACCATGTCTTGTTAGAAAATGTATGATCGTCCAACCATTTGTTCGCCAGCATGCAACCTAGAACAATGAGTCTGAAGGTAGCGGTACCCTCGACGGATTCCCCGTCGATGTCGGACGCATCACTGAGCAACCCAGCCCTAAAGCGCCGTTCTTTCACATGCTCAGAGCCTAGACCACGAGAACCAAGGTAGACAGGTAGTCGCACAATGTACCACAATGCCAACAGCATTACTGAGGGCTGGAGGAGCGTGGACATCAGCAAAGAATGTACTCGTGCAGTGAGGTACAGTGGCAAGGGTTTGAGAAGCTGCGGTGCATTAGGGAGCCTGACGACATTGGTCAGTAAATAGTCATATGAATGGGTGAAAACGGACTCACGTGTAAGGGGCGACCGCCTGGGGGAGAACAAGCATGTTCGTGCAAACCTTCCACACGTACGTGACCATCCATTCAGCCATAGGTTCGACGAGTTGCTTGTGAATCAAACTCGCGGATGGGAGACGTTCATTCACGGCAACAACCGACTCCTCTTTGAGGTCTGGATAAAGATGGTGACAGAACTGAGCGCTACAATTAACTGAAAGGGGTAGGTGTAGCTCCTGCGATCTAGAGGGCAGGAGAGGGTTGTGGAATACGGTGGCATCCGAGGCAGCTACGGCTCGATCGACATAATCTCCGAAGGGTGTGACTGGTTCTACAGGACTGGAGCCTAGATCGCCACCCATCATGTCGGGGGAATCATCTTCTAGAACTGGTGCAAATAGGCCACTATCGTCCTCGAAATATAACCCCGGAGCATGAGGCCAAGCACGCACATCGGGGATGCCTCTCCCAATCAGCCCCAGTGGGGCAGGCGAAAGGCGATCTCCAGGCTCGCTCGATCGTGTGTGCTCTAGGCCGAGGCGGTGGTCATGGGGAAGAGGGTTGCAAGAAGGCATTTCCATACGACTTGACAACAAGGTATTCAGGGGCGGAATACACGTTTGCACGTGGGCTCCTTTAATAGCGGACGCGTCGACCGCGCCAGCCAACCCTTTAGAAAAAACCTGACGGGCCACCACCGAGGCTGCGGGGCTAGAATCGTTCTGCCAGACGTCATAGGGCTTGCTTTCTCTCCTGGAAAAAAGAGAGCCGATCCGCTTTTCACGAGTAGCAAGCGAGGGTGATGGACCGGCTGGAGAAGGAAGCGTGCGCCTCACGAGGTGAAGGACGGAAGATGGGGGGATTGCAACGTCTCCAGCTTTGGTACACTTGCGGACAGGGTGCGTAGAGACAGGAGGGACGGGGACTGGCATCGGCAGGAGGTGAACTGAGAGCTGACTGCCAAGAGCAAGCGCGCTAGGGCAGACCGATCTCAGAAAAAATACGCCTGGCTCCCGAATACAAGGAGGAAGGCGAAAGAGGTCGTAAGATGGATCGTAAAAAGAGTACGGGACTGTCGAATAGGAGGGGGTGGGGCGGCAGAAGTGGCTAACGCGCAGCAAAGGCGTGCCTTTTGGAGTGCTCCGAGGGGGATAGCAGAGAGAAAGGAAGACCTGGAGTGCGGGGAGTGCTGCCGGAGGTTCCTTGCAGCGCGGGAAGGGAGGGGGCTCGAGTTGTCGCGGACGGGGGCGATGACCTCGGCGGACCTTGATTGTCGATCCCAGCGACACCGACGCTGTCGCAGACGAAGGGCGGGCTTGCGAGAGAGCTTGGGCAAGAATGAGACCGACTGCGAGGTCGATCCACAGCCAGAACGGTCCTAACCCGCCCTTTGCTAATTTTTTGGTTATATACCCCACGCGTAACAACGATTATGTCAGCTATTCTCACACAAAACTAAATTTATGTATTCAATTATTAATTATTGTCGCAGCACCTCTGACGCGTGTCCCCAGCCGACGACCGCGACGTCGCCCCGCACACCGCCTGTGGTGAGCAAAGCAAGTGAGTGGTGCAGTGTACGCCCGCGTCTGCCCTTTTCGGGAGCCACACGGCGGTCTGACTCACTCCGCTTATCTTGATGGGCCCACGTTCACGGGATTCCACCCTGATTGGAGGGCAGTCGACCCGCGGCTCCCCGTACTTATTATTACATACCTTAGCACAGGCCTTTGACAAACAACACGTCATGCTCCCCGGATCCGACATGCAAGAAAGCACCACCATACAGCAACTCGGCCTCGATTCAATCACCCTCGGCCAGCTCAGGGCCGTCGTCATATCTGCCCCAAAGCCAAAGGCACGCGATCGTCTCCTGTCCACCTCTCCTTGTTGATCGCGTGCGTTGACAGCAATCGTACTACGATTTTCGCTACGATGACGAGGACACGGTGATGAACGAAATCGACGAATTCTATTCCTACGTAGAAATGCCCCAAGTGGCCGAAAATCTCAAAGCCTGGCAAGGCTCGTTCCCTGGAGGTGTGTTGGTCTACTCGTCGGTCGTCCGAGCCCATCCTGATTTTGCTTCAGAATGGACCAGTCCAGAAACCACAGATGCGCAGAGGAGGTCTCATGTGGAATTACTCTTGGAAAGTCTCGAGCACCGTGATGCTGAAATCCGATTCACAAATGCTCGCCGTCTCTTTTACGTGCTTCAAGGTTAATTTTACGCAATCCACTTGCTACGAGGCTAATTAAAATCAGGTGCATTTGCGGAAACAACCTCTCCGGAGCATCAGCTCCACTGGATTTACGAAAATTGCAAAATCGTACGCAGCGTGAACGGTTTAAATTCGATTGTGGAATCTATGAAAATTGCCAGTCAGAAACATGATCTACTGTGGTATGCATCTCGCCTCCTGTTCTCCAACTTTTCATCGAGCCACACTAGCTCCCTTTCAGACATAGATGCGACTCACTTCCAGATCACGGCTGCAGAAAGGGCCGACTTCTTGGAAGAGTTTACCACCGAAATTTCGGTTTACCTCGGAATGATGTATCATCTAATCGAAGTTTTCAAGGAACAGGACGATTTTGCGGATGAGCTCAGTAAGCCTTGCACAGTCGAATTTACGCCCCCTTTATATCGTTTTTCAGTGAGCATGGACCCGCCTTTACCAGTCTATTTGTTTAATGTCGTCTCCGGTCTAAAAGACAAGAGCGCAAAAGGTTATCCTATCAAAAAGGTACGGTTTCTTCTTGTATGACCATCAGTCGATTCTATTTGATCGTGTACAGCTCCTCCTTGTCCTATGGAAAACTTTGCTTGCTTGTTGTGGAGGTATCAGAGAGTTAGCGCGTGTAAAAAAGTTTGCCCGAGAACTTGCGGCGTTATCACCAATCCCCGACGAGAGTGAGTCCATTTTGTCCCGGCTGTATTGCTCATATCAGATCCCTTTTAGGTATCGCCATAAAGTGCACTCCATTTGACCTCGAAGCATTTCATCAGGAGACTTCCGTCAAGTATCCGACTTTTACACCCCCGCCAGTTCCAACCACTCGCTTTATGGAGGGGAAATCTACTCAGTCGTCGTTCCCCGCAGTGAAATTAGCACAATCGTATTCACCAATTCCAGTTCGCCATCACTATCACCATGATGACTTGGAACATCAAGCCCCGATGTCAGGTAATTTGGGCCAGGGGTTCCAACAACAACCACAAAATACAGGATTTCGCCCCAATCCGCAGCCTGCAACACCTGCGCCTTCGCCACCGCCGTCTCCGAAACCGAAGAAGCAACAATATCAAACCGACCAAAACCGACCATTTCTGTTCCCGTTCTCCCGCAAAAGTCGGTTTGGCGCCGACAAGCAACAGTTGGTTCCTTTTGCTATTGATGAGGCGGACAAACTCTATAACCGGCACATGTACGTGAGTCTCTCGTTGTGGCAGATGTGGCGCACGAGGGAGGAGTGCATGACAACAGAAAGCGGTCTGGAGCATCTGCCCGGTTCGGAAACTGACCCAGAATCCTCCAAAGCAACATTGGAGGTAGGTTTCCGCCGTCCATTTGGGAGTTTTATCGTCTGAGGTCTATCCCAGGATCCTGACAGTGCCGAGGCACTGGCCGATGTTGCGTTGCTTGATGCCAAAATCGCGGAAGCCGAGGTGGCAAGCATCGGGGTCAAATCGAATGTGGAGCAACGAAAAGCCAAGGAGAAAAAGGAAGATTTGAAACGCCTGAAAAGGGTCGAGGTGATATATGTATGCAGAAATTTTGCGCTGTCACCGCACGTTGATACTATCTTATCCCTAGAACTCTGTTCTTCCAGTGTTGTCAGGCTGGGTACTAGTGTTACTGAAACTGTTGCTGGCGACTGTGTCGGCCGGGACGGGTCAACAGCAACTTCCCCAATCGTCTACCTCTTCCGTGTTTCCGCCTGGAGTAACTTCACGTAAGTCTAATGGTGAATTAGGCTCCTGTATATCACCTTCATGGTTTCTACTCAGCGCCTGAACAGCCCCCGCCCCCTCCACCCCCTCTTGACGACCTAGACGTCACCCGACACCGCGAAATTACGTCCAAAGCAGTCTCTGCTATCTTACTACTGACGTTGAAGTGGTTCAAGGCATCTCGTAAGTTCTCGCTTCTGCCTACCCGATTAGGTATGTAAGTGCATGGTGGCTAGATGTGATGAAATTTCACCATCTCGGCCAACTTTTACTCGACACCAACTGTTTACTCCTTATCCTAAAAATGTTTGGCTTGCAAGAGGTTTCAGCATCCGTTGTTTCTAAGGCTGATTCTCCCGATCATAAGTGAGTCTTAACTGTCTTGTCGAGGGCCACACAAAGTAACCTGCATTAGTTTCTTCCGGTATTGCCAGATTCATCATGCACGTGTTGCTCCACGTATGCAGGACGAGAAACCACGTGTAGCTTCCCATGTCGTAATGCAGTCCAAGACGTTGCCTAACGGGCAGAAACACGAAGAGGAGGTCGAAATGCTCACTGAGTTTTCGTGGAGAAACTTTTTCTCAGCCATTAACTTTGCCAAGATCATGCAGAAATTATCGAAGAGTCGGTCGCACCGCATATGGATGTTGGTTCAATATAAGAGTTCGGTGAGTGAAAGAATGGTGTACGGATCCTATACAACTAAGTAATATATTTCCCGTGCAAGGCTGTACTCAAGCGGGTGCTCCGGGTCCCTCATCCACTGTTGCAACTCCACGTGCTTAAGTTGATCAAGAGTCAAGTCCCTTTCTGCGGGCGAAAATGGCGGCAATGTAGGCAATAAAATCATGTTTATCCATAAGGAATCCTGACGATTGTTTAGCGAACATGAAGGTTATTACCTCTATCTATCTCAATTGCAGACCGGATTTACGCGATGAATGGCTCACTGGAAACGAAGTAGATGATGTTTCTGACGCACAGGTGCTGCTTCTTGCCTATCACTTTGTAACCAGCTCACTCTAGAATGCAGGCACAGGAACAAGCTCTCCGCCATTTGGTCAAGTTTTGTAAGCAATTTTTTGCACCAAGGTGATAACTTAGAAACGCTGAGCACAGCAATCCACAGACAACACGAAACGATATGGTGCACAGGCTGCGAATCAGCACACGCAAGCACACCGTCGTTCAGTAAGCATACCCCACAACCTAGAAGGTCTGCCCCCTGGACTGGACCTCGGAAATGTGATTCGACCTCTCGGGACACCGAATATTATCGAAGCAGACGTCTTCCCACCCCCCCGCTCACACGCTCCAGACCCATCGATTTTCTTACCTTACACCACGGAAGACCTTGCTTTCGAAGAAGAGTATGAAGAATACTTGTCCGATTTAGGCTGGTCGGATGCACAAGCATCCCCGCTGCCTTCGGCTTCGAATTCGGCATGGCATCGGCTCCCCGAATTTGTATCCAATATGACGGATAATATCAGCGACAGCGAAAGTGTTGTATCTGTCGGTGATCTTGGCGACGATGCAAGGCTAGAAGGTAGAGAAGACCGCGATATCCCAGATGAGAATTTGAACAATTGGGAGGTGCGATACAATATTATTGATTTTTATTGTTGATTTTTATTTTCTGTTTAGCACATGAGCCCAAAGACAATGGCCGCTCTACCAAAGTCGCCTGCTGGGAACCGTCGATCAAGTTCTGGTACTGGTCTTCGCCCTGTGCTGCCCTTTGGCTTGGACGATGGCAGTGCTGTTGACCTGGATGATGAAGACGAACCCGAATTGGGACCTATGCCGAGGGAGCAATCTGGCCCTTTCGCTTCAGGCGGTGGGGTTGACGAAGTCGAATATGCTTACGGGTATGTTTTGACTTGCATGCTGTTTTCCGAACTCATCCGTCGTTGTAGCGTTTAAGCTCGCTTGAACGAGCTTGTGTTTCAAATCTATCATAACCTACTAGATCACAAGATGTTCTAAACATTGTCGAATGAGCCCTTCAATCTGGAATATGCCCATGGTGTGCCAGCCTCGTAAAAATCCATTGGATACCTCTTTGTTTGCTTCCCCTCACTTGTATCATCCATCCACCCCATCGCTCGTCCTAACGCCACATTAGCCTCATACGGGCTCAGGAGTGGCCGGGAGAACGCAGAGCCCCAATCGATAGACAATCTTGGACAAGAAGTTTGTACAAATGTCGATATGTATGGATTGAACAGGGAGAGTTTCGCGGGTGACACCTCTGAGATTAAGATGGGTACATATGGTATACACACGCGGGACGTTGAAAGCTGATTTGTGATTGCTTGGAGCTGCGGGAAGCTTCCTTGACGTCCAAGTGTTCCTAGAATAACACCCCACAGCTGAGGGGGTCCTAGTGGATCGCAAAGATTGTCTGTGGAAACTAGTTCGGCGGTGTCAACTGGTAGAGAGACGAGGCTCTTGCGGGCAGATTGGACGGCATGCGTCCGGGCTCCTCTCATTTGACTATGGTTGTAGTGCTCTCTAGTCAGCTTCTTTGAGTAGGGATCGTATCGAAACGCGGGAACAGTAGGATTAGCGATCATAATCGACTCGAGATGAAATCGACCGTCCCCAAGGTAGCTACGTCGGATTAGCCTATCTTTTTAAAAGTCACGAATAGTAGACGTACAGCAGTGCGTCGACATCGTTAAGAGGTGGAGCCGTGCAACCTAGAATTTCTCCAGGAGAAAGTGGCTTTGAGCGGGGGATGATGACCTCGTATTTGCCAGTCGAACGGCTGTCGGGTGTTTCACTGCTTTCATCTCCTTGAAAGAGATCTTCTTTAAGCTTTTGCAAAGCAGAAACAAACTGGATAGTTGATACTAAAGCTATTCGAGTCGGATCTTGCGATAGAACTTCGCCCTCAGACGATGACTCTTGGATACGAAGGTGCCGGGTCTTCCCGATTCGTTGACCAGCAGGAACCCCTGCCGCGCTCTCTTCTGAATCCACAAGCTCTTCGTAGAATGTAGCACGGTTACTTGGGAAGTTCAGGCGAACAGTATCGAGGAGATGTGTAGAATCGATGGCTATTTCCACGAAGATATAGAGCGTCTTGATGCACGTTTGGTCTATCGGAACTGGAATGACTCAGTTATACGTTCGATCTGCTTGGAAAGGATGCGAACCAAGACAGCTGTGACCATAATGTACGAGCATATCACAGCCCAAGGCGACCGCAGTGTAGTCATCGATGCAACACGCCCCATATGTGACATCGCCCATGATGATCGTTAGTGCGTCTGTGAACCTGCAGGTGTTTGAGCAAAGCCTTGTCAAGAATCACTTTGGCGGTGTCCCTGCGCACCGTTCGATGATGTCTGCAATTGTACAAGCAAACATCTGGAGACCCTCGGGCATCTGAAGGGCAACCATTTTTGCGCTGTTCTTGCGAACATGGTGTATGGTCTTGTGGATTTCAAACGTGTAGTTTGTGGGCAGTTGACGGATGGCTTGGTTGAGGAGGGGATCTGTTAGGATCTCTTGTGGGATCTGATTTGCGATCAGAGCCGGAGCAGAACCACGCTTTGATGGCGCGGTGGACTTGGAGCCCACGAAACGCCTCTTGGGCTTTGAAGCAGTAGCATTGGAAGCCATGTAGACAAGTTTAAAATGACATGGCACTTTGGATTGGAAGCTTGTCACGTGCTCGCTATGACGAGCTTCGGAAGCCCAAGCCTGGGACAGCTGCTCACCACCACAATGTCAGACGATGGCGCAGGTCGATGTACCATGAGGGGCTCTTGCGGCTCCAAAGGCTGGTTTGGACAACAGCTGCCGTGCCCATACGATGGTCCAGCAATCGAGGTGCCCATATTCCCTCTCCTCTTCTAATGTCATTGCTGACCGTTTCTTGGTACCAGCCCGAGAACCAACACGCCAGGGACCTCCTTGTTTCTGTCTGTGGCTCCGAGTTTGCCGAGGGTCCGACTTGTTGTACCTCCGCCCAAGTCGAAACCCTCCGAGACTCCCTAGCACAAGCGGAGCTTCTCATTTCATCCTGTCCAGCCTGTCGCAACAATTTCAGGTCGTTCTTCTGCTCCTTTACTTGTTCGCCTCAGCAGCACCACTTCGTGAACATAACCGAAACACGAACGTCTAATACTGGAGAAAACGCGGTCAAGACCGTGGACTTTTTCGTCGGGGAGCAGTTTGCTTCGGGTTTCTATGACAGCTGCAAGAGTGTCCAGGTCGGCGCCACCAACGGATATGCTATGGAACTTATCGGAGGTGGCGCAAAGACATATTCTGAATTTCTCAAGTTCTTGGGGGACGAAAAGGATATTGGTAGTCCCTTTCAAATTAATTTTCCTTCCACTGCACCCCCGGAAATCTCCCACTTAGATCCTGTCCCGAGGAACTGTGGGGATAACGACTTGGCTAGTCGGTGTACATGCATCGACTGTCCATCCATCTGCCAAGCATTACCCGAGGTCCCCATCCCGGGCCAAGAGCCTACTTGCCACGTCGGGTTTCTCAGCTGCCTATCCTTCGTGTTTATCCTGGTATATCTTCTTGCCGTCGTATCGTTCCTCTTCGGTTATTTTTTCCAAACTACAACTCGGAAGCGGAGAGAGCAAAGATACGAACGCATGGCTTTATCCGCCGATGCTGCATCATCTTCACTGTCACCAAGGCTGCACACTCGCGGGTTAGTGGGTGCCTTGTCACTTTCCCATGATCAAGAAGAGTCACTAGGGGCAACATCCACCGATTCTCGACCGCTTGGTCGTGGAGCGTCACTCTTGGATCCTATCGGGGCATTCCAACCGCGACAGTACCGCTTGAATACTGTGCTGAGACGCGTTTTTTACCGGGTCGGCTTCTGGGCAGCCTCCTCGCCTTTCCTGACGTTCTCACTCGTCTTTGTCGCCATTGGGTTGCTCAATCTTGGTTGGAAGAAGTTTGATATAGAAACCGATCCGGTGAGGCTATGGGTCGCACCAGATTCCGAGAGCAAATTACAGAAAGAATTTTTCGACGAGCATTTCGGACCGTTCTACCGTGCCCAACAAATCTTCGTTACAAACGCTCCAAATCCACTTTCAGAAAGCCTCGACAATACGTCCAGCGTTCTATCCTACACGCACCTCAAGTACTGGCTTGACGTGGAGAACGACATTCGCTCTCTCCGTTCTCATCCGCACAACTATGGCCTTTCGGATGTATGTTTCAAACCTGCAGGTCCCCAAGGCGCATGTGTCGTACAGACGATTGGCGCTTGGTTTGGTAATGACTTCAGCGATTATAACGAGTTTACCTGGGCAGATCGTGTAACGCATTGTGCGCGATCTCCGGTTGACTGTTTGCCAGACTACCAGCAGCCACTTGGTCCGCAATACGTGCTTGGCGGTGTACCCGAGAGCGCACAGGGTACCCCATCATATCTGGAAGCCGAGGCACTTGTAGTCGACTACGTGATATCCGACTCTCTGGATATTGCCGAACGATCCAAAGCTATGGAATGGGAAGAAGCACTCAAAGATTATTTGCTCGATTTAAATGAGAGAATATCATCGGAGGCTGGCATGCAGATTGCATTCTCGACGGGAGTTTCACTTGAGGAGGAAATCAGCAAGAGTTCCAACACGGATCTGAAGATTGTCGTACTCTCGTATCTTGCGATGTTCTTCTACGTATCGTTGACGTTGGGAAGTGGGATTGCCGGTAGAGAAGAGGAAGGCGTGGTAGCTTCGCTTTCGCAATGGGCTCAAAACTTTCCTCTGTTGTTTAAACAAAGGACTGTCGCTTCCTCCTCCATTTCCATCGACTCACGGGCCATTCCGCGCTTTTTCCCTCGCTTGCCTCGTAACCTCTTCGTGAACTCGAAGTTCACACTCGGTCTGTTCGGAATCGGTTTAGTCATTCTTTCGGTATCCTCCTCAGTTGGTTTCTTCTCCTTGATTGGAGTGAAAACGACCTTGATCATCGCTGAAGTTATTCCATTCCTCGTCCTAGCAGTCGGTGTCGACAACGTTTTCATTTTGGTGCATGAGCTTGACCGCCACAACTTGCTGCATGGTGCAAATGCCTCGGTAGCCTTGCAAGGCGGTAGTCTGCCGACGCCCGGTTCACTCACGGAATCTCATCGTTCACCATTCGAGTCTACTCAAGACAACTCTGTGGATGGTGCATCATTGCCGTTATTCTTGTCCGCAGAAGAACGCGTTGCACGGACGTTGGCAAAGATAGGCCCGTCTATCTTGCTTAGCACTGTGGCGGAGACGGTAGCGTTCGCGTTGGGTGCTTTGGTTCCGATGCCAGCTGTGCGAAACTTTGCACTTTATGCCGCCGGTAGCGTGCTACTCAACGCATTCCTGCAAGTTACAGTATTTGTCAGTGCACTTGCAATTGACTTGAAGCGCGTTGAGGTGAGAGCACATAACTTTTTGACCACGGCTCAACTACAGCTATCTATAGGCTAGCCGCGTTGACTGCTTCCCTTGCATACGGCTTCCTTCCCGTATTGCACTTTACGACGCTCCAGCAAAGTTGGGCTCGATTGCCCGTTTCATCCGCAGGTACTACGCGCCGATTTTGCTGCAGCCAGTTATGAAAGGAGCTGTTCTTATCGTGTTTGCTGGCTTGTTAGTTCTATCTGTGATATCCATACAACATATCGAACTTGGACTGGGTAAGAGCTGTTCGCCATTTACTCAATTCTCGACTGAAACCTCTATTCAGATCAGAGGCTAGCTTTGCCTTCAGATTCATATCTGAATGCATACTTTGATCACTTGGATACCTATCTCGATGTCGGACCACCGGTGTATTTTGTCTCGCAGGAAATCAATGTTACTCAACGAATAGGTCAGCAAGTGCTTTGTGGTCGATTTACCACCTGCGACCAGTTCTCGATCGCGAATCTTTTGGAGGCCGAGCGCAAGAGGCCCGAAGTTTCCTTCATATCCCAGCCAGCCGCCTCTTGGATGGATGATTTTCTCAAGTGGCTTGATCCCGCGATGGAATCTTGTTGTCGCGTCCGCAAAGCCAATTCATCCAAATTCTGCAGGTCTACGGATTCCGATAGGTTGTGTCGACCATGTCTTTTTGGGCAGGATCCCGCGTGGAACATCACCATGGTAGGGCTTCCTGAAGGAGAAGAGTTTATGCGCTATCTTCGACAATGGCTGGTCTCTCCGACCAACGAGGATTGTCCCCTCGCAGGAAAAGCCTCGTATGGAACAGCCCTCGCGCTTGACCCTGCTGGCACAAATGTGGTTGCGTCACACTTCCGCACGTCTCATGTTCCGCTGAGGTCGCAAGCGGACTTCATTCATTCATTTGAGGCTGCGCACCGCGTGGCAGACGAGATCTCGGACCACGTCGGGTACAAGGTTTTCCCGTATTCTCTCCACTACGTGTTCTTCGACCAGTACGCCCACATCGTTGTCATCACGCAAGAAATACTCGGGCTAGGGCTAGCGGCTGTGCTAGTTGTCACCGCGCTGTTACTCGGCTCATGGAGAGTTGGGTCCGTCGTCACGGGCGTTGTTGCGTTGACCGTTTCGAACGTGATGGGTGTAATGGCGGTATGGGACATCAACCTGAACGCGATCAGCTTGGTAAACCTTGTTATTTCGCTCGGCATCGCGGTGGAATTCTGCGCGCATGTTGCGAGGGCATTCATGAGCGCAGCGCCTAGCTTGTCGGCCGAACACTCGACGGGACAGAAGGAGAGGGATGAACGGACCTGGACTGCGTTGGTCGACGTTGGGCCTTCGGTAAGGTGTTTTTTGCGGAAGAACCTATGGGTGGTCTGACGAACGCTGAATCCCCTAGGTTCTTTCCGGAATCACGTTTACGAAGCTCATTGGAATGTCTGTCCTGGCTCTGACCCGTTCAAGGCTGCTAGAGGCGGGTCTAGTCGTCATGTTTTTTCTTCACCACTGACTGGTTGGCAGATTTACTACTTTCGCATGTGGCTAACTCTGATCATTTCCGGGGCTCTGCACGGTTTGGTATTATTACCGGTGGTACTGAGCATTGTAGGGGGTCCAGGCTTTGCTCAACAGGAGTTGGATGAGGAGTGGATGTCTCATGCCATCAGGAACTCGGATGCCGAATATGCGTAAGCCATCTGGTTACTTGCCATCTTTTTCGTTGCAATAATGAAACATCCTCCTAGACCCATTCTTGCCGACGACGCGTCAGATGCAAGCAATTAATTTCGTCGCAGCACATAGATATACGGACACGAGTATAATTTTGCATGTAGCTATTGATACCAAGAGATTGAATGTACTAAGCCGGAGACCGGGACCTACTATCTCTAATGTCCTCCCTGCTGTTGCTCCTTCTCCCCCTGCTAGGGGACCTAGACCGGGTCCTGCTTCGGCTGTACCTCGAGTACGACGAGTAAGACGGGGAACGTGAACGAGTTCGGGAGCGCGAACGAGACGGGGTGACCGAGCGAGAACGGCTAGATCGGACCGAGTAGCTCCTCGAGCGACTTCGGCGGGCCCTCGCATACCCTGTACCGCCGCGTTCGTAGCTTGGTGATCTCCGTCTCGGCGGGAGACGATCACCACGCCTCACAGGTGAACGCGAACGAGAGCGCGAAGGGCGATACGTATCTCTCGGAGGCGGCCCACGGCGGCCATAACCCCTCGCCCGGCGGAACGTGTCTGCATAGCGCGGAGGCTCGTACGCTCGCCTGCGTGGGGGAGGGGAAGGGGACCACGTACGCGAGCGAGAGCGAGAAAAGGAGCGGCGATCTCGGCCGTTGCGTACGGGACGTGGGCGGGAGCGAGAACGAGCACGAATGGGCGCGTCCGAGAGCTCCACTTTGAGAATGAGACCGTCCAGTTGGCCGCCGTTCATGTGGAACACGGCCTTTTGCGCCGAGGACGGATCCGCATACTCTAGTGCGGCCTTGCCTCGATTTTGGCCAGCTGAAAAAAGGGGTCTGTGAGACACGAACAGGTGTGGAGCCAACGAGGGCAGAGCGTACACTTTGTGTAGAGGGGGAGATCGATTTTAACGATGTCGCCGTAAAAGCCAAAGATCGTTTGAAGGTGGGTGTGAACGACGTTGCGAGAAAGGCCGTTCACGACGACGACTTTGACGTCCTTCCTGTCGTCGTCGTTGGCCATGTCCACGTCCACGTCGTGGAGGGGCTTGAGCGAGGGGGAGCGACCTCTGTCCGACATATTGTTGAACGACAAGCGGGAAGAGAAACGGGCGACGTGACTGCGTGACGAATTCGTGATGATCACGTTACTACTAATACATACGATAGTCTGCTATTACATTGGTATACGTTTAGGTTACCGTAGCTTCTTCCCCTTTTTCCTAGGATGTTTCGCAGCCCCGAACTGGTTTTCGTCCCTCGCATGTGTGCGCTTCACGTGTCGCTTGACGAGATCTTGCCTGACAAAGCTTTGGCCGCAAATGTCGCAGCTGTAAGGACGGGATCCGCTGTGGCTGGCCTCGTGCCGCTTGCACTCGTTTTTGCGCAAGAAGCGCATCGGACTGTGAGCAAGCGTTCAGTCGATGTGCGAGGACGAGTGGTCTGGAATTGACAGACCACATTGAGCAAGCAAAGGGCCGTTGCCCGATGTGAGCCCCGACATGAACCAAGATGTGATCCCTACGCTTGTTCCGCTGATCGCAGCCGATGATGTAGCAGCGGAAATCGGTGAGAAGCTCCCCGCGGCTTGAGAGCTTTCCAGCAAAGTGAGAGAGCCATGCTCTGTCGATGTCGCGTTCGGGGTGTTTAGTCCTGAAACGTTCTGCTTTAGATATGAGTTCGCTTAGCTCGATACCAAGGTGCGCATTCAATACGGGGGACGAGTGCGTGGTGTTCGGATAGTCGGGGTGGTATTCGGTCGGTTCGAGTTTGACGGAAACGGCGGATCTTGATCTTGACGTTTCGGGCTGCGACGGCGAAGGGCTCTGTGTGGACGGTGAGTTCGCGGACGGGCTAGGTATAAACGAGGATCTGGGAGTGGGCTGGATGAGGATCGACATGATGTCCTGAATGACCCGCGGAGACGGAGATCGTTCGGTCTTGGTTGCGCAAGGGATATCGTCGGCATCGTACGGGTCCTTAAGTGTCAGAGTGCCAGACTCGTCGTCGTAAGAAAGGGCAAGGTCGTGTAGTGGTGTTCTGCGGATGGTGTCCAAGGGATTGACGCCGGCGTGGGGCTGGTCGAGCTCTCGAAGTTTGTCGTACATGTTGACGTCGGGGATCAGTCCGATGTCGCTCGTCGGGGAGTCGATGGCGTCGAAGCCAAGGTGCATCGAGATGGGGCTCGTCGGGTCGCTGGGAAGGGAGAGGAGAGCGAGTTCGTGGTCGTGTATGCGGTAGGATATCCCGAGACCGGCGAGGGAGGCATTGGACTGAAAGTCGTCGGTGTCGGTGTGTTTGAGGGGGGCAAGGAGGGTGGGGATAGGATGTCTGAGCGCCAGCGCCGGGTGGAGAGAAGGATAGGCTGTGCGGGACGGACTGCGGCGGTGGTGCAGCATGTCGCAAGCAGACCTTTGCTGTTTGTCCCTGTTGCATGTCGCTCCCTCGCAGATCTCTTCTCCTCCTGCCCCCCTCCGTCGCCCTCCTCCTCTATCTCGCCTGCCCAAACGCCCCCTCCCGCTTCACTCCCGCCACCCTCCTCGCCTCCGTCGACGTCTCCCCCACCACAAAGCTTCTGACCCTCGCCCTCCCCCCAAAACTCATCCCACCCGCCTTCGCACCCATATCCGCCGTCTTCGTCAAGGACAGCGACATACAGGTAGAGCGCCCCTACACCCCCCTCGAGGGCATCGATCAAAACGGCCACATAAAACTCTGGGTGAAAAAGTACGAACACGGCGAGGTCGGTCGCTGGCTTCACTCGAGACAAGTCGGCGACTCCATCGAAATCCGTGGCCCCGTAAAGACCTGGTCGTCCGCCTGGCAGAACGCCCATTACGGTCAAGTCGTCTTGGCACGTACCCCCGCTCTTTCATTCACAATCCAACTGATTCTTGGCTAGATCTCTGGGGGGACAGGAATAGCACCCTTCTACCAGCTCCTACATACCGTTTTCGGGACGCACGATACCTCCAAAACGCGCTTCACATTGCTTCATGCGTCCAGATCGATAGCCGAACTTCCTCCTCCGGGCATCTTACAAGCCCTTTCCACTCTCTCTCAGAAATACCCGGATAGATTCCATTTGCATCTTTTTACCGGGTCTACGATCGATGTCTCTGATAATCACTCCCTAAACATTCAACGTGGCCGTATTGGCAAGTCCGTAATTCAGGATACATTAGGACTGACACACAGTACCCCTTGGTGGAGCAGGCTTTTCAGGTCATCCAGCCCCACGCCGCTTGCATCACAGAAAAACGTCCTTGTCTTGGTTTGCGGCCCAGAAGGGTGGGTATCGTATGGCTCCCTTCCCGCTTCAAAGTACCTAAATAAATTTCAACTAGGATGGTGAACGCGATCGCGGGACCATATGGCCGCAACCACTCTCAGGGTACGGTGGGAGGCATTCTAGGACAGTTGGGCTTGCAGTCCCATCAGGTCTGGAAGCTATAGTATTTTTATGTAGCTTCTCTCGAAATAATCAAATTGCATGGCGTCAACAAGCGCGTACCATCGGGAGCGGTCTCTATTATCCAGTGGAATGGGTACTAGAGTCTAGGCACACGTCGCGCCAACCTTTCTCATTTTTTTTCGTCTCATGCTCTAAATCGTCACCTGGACGCAGGATAATGCACAGGTACCCTCCGAAAAACTCTTCCCCGCACTGCAAGGCTATATATCTTGCCTCCGAAGGTCCAACAAACCCTTCATGATGAACTGAACCTCGAGAACTGCGTCAATAGCGGACCGGACCGTGTTCACTTGCACTTGTCCAGCAACCGGAGCAGCCGTATTAACTTGAGTAGCCGTTTTCACTTCCACCTCCCACAGCGTATCGGCGTGTGCAAGATTCGGAAGCGACGTCTTGAGATCCACCTCGATGTGAATGGTGCCGGTGAGTTCCCAACCAAACACAGGATCAGCAATGCGTGTACCTGCTCCTGCTGAAACATCTGAATGACGAGCGGTCCACGCCGGAAAGCATACCCGCGCTTGTATATCTGAGAACGGCGGCTAGCGTTCCTATTGAGCGCAACATTGGAGCAAAAAAAACACGGAAGAACACGGACACGTATCCGAGCGCACTCGCAAAACTGAGCGCGTCTCCGAGAACCTCGCACACCGCCCACGGACGAACGGTCGCCTCGGGATGTACACGTACAGACTCTGGCTTTAGATACGAGTATAACGTCCTGAAAGAGAGATCGGATCCGTTGCCACACAGCGAGGTAATCACGGAACTTACCATCCGCTCTCCTTGCCATCCCAGAGCTCCTTTCTGGCCCTCAGCAGGACTGGTTCGTCACCTTGCGAACTAGCTTGGGCGAGGCTCTGCGCACCCATGAGCTCGAACACGATCTCGCGCGTATGCATGGGCACAGCGGACTCGGTGTGGAGAGTGAGCCGGTTGAGAATGGCCTTGAGGTCGCGCGCAAAGAATTCGCCAAAGAGTGCTACTTCGTAGTAGGCATGAGCGGGAGATTGAGCAGTGACTCCTGACATTTCTTGTCAGAGTCGCGGTTGCAATAAGCCTCATGTCTGACCTCGCATCATCACCCAGATCAGAATCTTGCATCTGCGCATTGTGTACTACTCTAGCGCGGTACAAATGTCCGCGTTGTGCAGCGCCTACGTGCTCCCTCCCATGCTCTCGCAAGCACAAGCAGGATACAGGATGCACTGGTGAGCGAGACAAAGCCAAGTACGTCCCCATGAATGCGTACGACTGGGGTACCATGATGCGGGACTACTGCTATCTTGAAGACGTCGGAAGAAAAGTGAGCGAGTGGGGCAATACCATCGTTCGCGGCGGGTACATGGAGAACACGAACAGACGTCCAAGTGCGCAAAGGTATCCGAGCAGAAAGAAAACAGCAACAGGCAAATCCAAAAGAGACATGCTCAGGGCCCGTCTCGAATCGTTGGGCATCGACGTCGAGCTATTACCGACAGGCATGGAGCGTAGAGGTCTCAACCAATCGACCTTCAATCAAAGGTACCCTTGACTCCAATCAGTATCCTCACACGCACACTAAAATTGTTCAAGGTCCAAATGTTCTCTGCTCACAGTAGAGTTCATATTTTATCCTCCCAGCACCCTCGCGTCCTTCTCGTCCTCGCCACCACCGTCCTACAAGACACTCACGCACCGAAACACACTCTCGGCAAACCTTTTAACGCTACTTCAGTCCTCCTCACTTTCAAAGTCTCAAAAGCAAAAAGAAAACATCCCAGATTGGCTCCCATCCATACTTCATCCCCATCCCGAAGCCCCCGAGTGTTTCGTTCCTCCCCATTGCTACTTGTGCGCAAATGTTGAATATCCCAAGGTTGCCAATGCAGCGTACTATCATCAGTTAGATCCAACATTAAGCCTTGGCGAACTCCTTCAGGGAACCTCCTTCGTGGAGTTTCCCACTATTCACATTTTCGACCCGGAAGCGTCATCATTCACTGGCACTGTCGTTGACAAATCTGGCTCTATAGTTCGAGTGTCACGAGATGATTCAGCTGACGCTCCAAGGGCAGCAAAGCGGAGAAAGATAAACGAGGAGGATGGTCTAAAAACAGTGTTCAGCTTGATTGGCGGCTATGAAAGCGAGGGTAGTGCTCACTCGGACCAGGAAGCTGAAAGTGAACATCCTACGGGGCTGGCCACGTTGGAAGCATACTCAGGGAGCGACAATGAAGATAACCCTACGGACGCCGAGGTGGAAGAAGACCACTCTTTGAATTCAGACGAGGATGTACCTATCGAACAGGACCAACTCGATCCAGCGAGATTGCTCGAAGTCATGAAACAAGCACGGTCCGCAGCGGACGAAGATATATTAGACTGGGAGGACGAGTGGGACGTTGATGTCGCCGGGTGCTGAGTAATGGCTCATACTTAGCAATGAAGGGTCGTCGGTACAACCAAAAAAGGTTGTATTAAATACCATCTAGTCCCAGGCCTCTTACACGTCGTCCATACCCAAGTCTATCTCGACTTTCTCGCCCGGCCTGAAAGCAGGAAGACCTTGGAAATATCCATGTGAACCGGGCGCAAATCATTTATAAACGATTGAGACGCACCTAGATAGGGGCAGCCTGCACATCTAAAGGCATCTCCTAGAAAACAGTTACCACAGCTGCTCGTTGCTTTTGGCGCCGCCTTGGCTGCAGCAATTATCCGCTCTCTCTGAGTGTCGCCCGCTCCCACTTCCACCACACCGTCCACATCCAAAAGAACGACATTTCCGGATCTGGCTTCTTCAGCTTCGATCTCGGCGAGTCCACACGTACAATTCTTGCATGCCTTTTTGCGTCGGGGTGCACCTGAACCTATAGGCTCGCAAGTTTGCACAGGACGAGCACGATCGGCAGTGGTCAAAAGAGCGTCCGCATCAATCGAGGGTGTCAAAGGGGACGACAGTGTCCAGAGAGCCTTCTTTGAAGACTGTCGGGCTGCATCGCCTTTCCGCCTCAGAGAGATGGCTCCACTTCTGACTCCAGGTTTCCTAGCAATCACTCGCGAGTCCTGGTCTTGTAGAGCACTCTCTAAGATAGTGAACCCAGAAAGTGTGAGTTCTCGGGGCAGATCGAGAAAACCAGCAGGAAGGTTGAGCAGATGAAGTTTTCCAGAAGGGCAGAGACCCTCAAAAAGCTGTTGGAGGAACGGCTGTAGATCGGGTACGAGGGAAGAATACTCTGATGGGGTGAGCGTGACGTGGATCGAGGAATAAGAGGAAGCAGTCAGAGTCGCAGCTAATAGGCATTGGTTAAAGGTAGGTTTGTTGGTTGACAAGTAAATGAAAATTACCTCCGTCAATCAATCTGTCGTGCATCTGCCTCTCTATGGCGTCTCCGCCCGCGCTCGCATTCAAGTCGGTTACTAACGCCTGATAGGCACCATTTTGTGCGGTACCCAACGATCCGACGACCAGCACTGGGAGAGTGGTGTCCGTTGGTTTGGGCGCGTCGACGGAGGGCGCAGTGGACACTGCGGTAGGTGCCATTGAGTGAGAAGGAAAAGACGAAGACAGGGACAAGTGGGATCGTTTACTTTGTAATCAGATCGTCTATCTTAGGTAAGCGCACTTAACACCGAAAAACCGAAAATCATGACCCCGTTCCCATGTAGTATACAGACAATGGCGAGGATATGGAAAATTAAAGACATCGACAAGTCAGTGCTAACGCAAAACAGAACCAATACCGAATCTCTACCCCCACGCTCCCACATGCATTCATTGCTGCATCTCCGGATTTGGTGCTGGGTGTGGCGCCATCCCAGGAGGCGGGTGCATTCCGTCGTGGTATGCGGGAGCCATAAGTGCACCACGAATCCGTAACAACATCATGCGGAACCACTCTTCGTCAGCACCTGCCTTTTCCTGTTCTACCGCTAGCTGCTGCAGGTTGCTCAGCTCCTTAATCAATGTCAGGCGCCATGAGAGATTGCCGTTATCGTCCGCCTCTAAGTTATCTATTGGCATTGCAGGGTGCGGAGGGAAACGCAATCCGGGAGGCGGAGGTGGAAGCATTGCAAAGTTGGGGTCAAATCTAGCAAAAGCATGAATCTGTCAATGGGCAAGTGAAACACGGGAAAAAGGGACTTGCGCGGGTGGATAGGGAGGTGGATATGGTGCTTGTCTGCTCGGACCAGCATCGTCAGGATGCATTTGAGGTGGAGGTGCTTGAACGAATGGCACATGGGGGTCAGGAAAGGGTTCGTTGGGTCGATAATCGACGTCTTGCTCTTCTGATTGACGTCCTTTAGAGCCCTTTGGTTTTTTCTTTCTTACACGGTGAACTCCGGTGCGTGGATCAACATTATCGTTAACCGTCCAGTACGAGCCCTTGCCACGATCCGTGAGTGGACGAGGGACCTTTTCGAAACATGGATTGAGTGAGAGATTATGTCGGACGGAGTTCTGAAGTGATGCATTGTTAGATTTGTTTGTTTCGTAGAGGGATCAAACAAATATGAACACAATCAAACATCAACATCGCGGTCGCGTCTCGCGGGTGCCGGGACATGGAGTGTAAATGCCTCTACATCGTGTGTACTCACTTTCCAGCCCGAAGGTGCAGTTCTAAAATATGGGAACTGAAACTGGAGGTTAAAGTTACAGTAATTTTGCGGGCCAAGTATACGTACGCGAGATTCAATCGCGTAGTAGATGTCTTCTAGGAGTAACTTTTGGTTAGGCGAGCCTTTGATCGCATAACTAGAGTCATTGTGAGTTCAATGGCCAGCAGCAAAAGCAGCGGAGTGCCCACATCCAGGCAACGCACCGGATGAGGGTAGAGTAAGGGTAAAATGGTTTGCTTCCCGGGGGACCATCACGCAGAGAATCGAGGTTAATTGGCAATCCTCCCGTGAGGTCAGCTGGTTCCTGCGGATAATATGAATTTGCCTGGGCGAGCTCCGCCTCGCCGGGTGGCAACATATTCGACGGTATTACAGTTTGCTGAGCCTGCTGGGACATGATTATGCTTGAAGCTATAATCCGGGCGATCAGGAGGGCAGGACCAGTACCGGCGGCGTGCTGGTTGACTGGAGGGTTGAAAGGTGTAGGAAAGGAAACGTTGAAAGACCAGCTGTGGCTTATGTCATGCGTGAGAAATCAGCGCGCGCACGGGCCAGTTTCTCCTCATCACACAGGCCACGACGTTGGGACAAACCATAGAGAACGACGACGACGACGAACGAAGAAGAGCAAGAGACGAGTTGTTTGTCCGATTTGCTAACGCACACGATGTTGGTCCAAATTGTGGAAGACATTGTAAAACAAAATCCAAACCGACCACGCTCTCCAATACACAGACAAAGCGACTCGGTCTTCCAGCTGCACCGGGCCATCTGCTTCCAAAGGCCTCCCCGCAACTCCTAGTTCACAGTAGCATCCATCATTGCGCGTTTCCGTCGTTTGAGTCCATTGCTAGGCGTCGACCTGACAGTGGAACTTGGCCCGTGCGCGATTCGCATCTCGTCGCCGATCCCTACACACCAATAGTCAGACCAATCGTGTTGCAGCTCAAGCTCACGGGCTGCACACCAACCGGCACAGATTGATTGAGCTGCTGCAAAGTACGAGCGTTGCTTGCTACGCTGGGGGATTCCAAGTCAATTTAAATCACATAATAGTACTGGGATCACGTGCGAACGAGAACGCGACTGAAAAGCGCCAGGCAAGCTGCCCACACCCATGATGCTTCAAACACTTGGCACATTCTTGCCACGTCCCTCGCTGACGTTCGCATCAAGGCGCGGCGTTTCATCCAGGGCGAAGCTCCACTCGCCCCATGACAAGAGGATGGAAGCGCTCGTCTCGCTGTATCACCAATCCGACGCCTTCATCACGCCCGAGAATCTCTCTGCGGCCATCGACCAGGCATTTACCCAGCGTCTGAACGTTGGAGGGGTAGACGAAAACGGAAGGTGTATACAGCAACTACGCGATATAAAGTCGAAACTTCGGAGGTCGCCCAGGTTTTTCCTCGGTAGAGACAGCGGTGGGTCGACAAATCTGGAACACATGGGCCCAGGCTTTGTGGATAGTAGAACGAAGCGGATGAACCGGGTTTACCAAGCCCTAATGGGCACGCAAAAGGACGGCCGTCCGTCTTGGTTAGCCCTGAAGGAGAACAGTGGGAGAGTTGAAAAGGACATTCGGGGCAGGTTTTCGTTTGGTTTGTCCCAACGTGTCGCTCACTTTTCGGTTATCAGGGTGACCATCAGATTGGCGGCGTAGGCGACGTGAATACAAGCCGGGGCCGGTTTGAGTTAGAGCATGTATCCTCGGAGGTAGTGTGTATCGGCACGTGTGCTCTGTGAGCCTGAGCGTTCCGCAGTCTTCGTGATGAACGGGGCCAATAAAGACAAAACATTGACGACCAGCCGGCCAGCTTTCGCCAGGCTGTGTCAGCTCGGAACTTGGATGGAGTTAAATCGCGAGCGCATCGGGATCATTTCGGCTATTGATGTACACACGTACATACAAAGAACTGGCTTATCTGATAAATAGAGTCTGTCACATTTGCTTCACACAAAAGCATTCATGACCGTCCTCGCAATGTTCAAGGGGTTTTTTGCAGACGGGCTTCCTTCAGACGCCCAGAGGGTCTATGACGACCTCCGTGCTGCCGACGTCCCTGTCGCCGACGACTCCTGTCGCTCCTGTCCCAACCCCTGCGACCAAGGTGAGTGACTTTAATTCCCGTCTCTCCCTTCAATACTGAATTGCAGACCACGGCGACTATCCTGCAAAGATATCTATCGACATGGACTCAGACTTGTTAGGCTCAGTCAAGCCATATAGACGGCAGGCAAGCATTTTCGTGTTGCCTTACTCGCCTTCGCGCCTAACGCCTGCCATAGGTTCTCGTCTCTACTGGCAAGACGGACTGGCCCAGAGAAGTTACCGAGGTCGACGACACTCTGGCTGCATTTGTGAGCAACGTAAACGATCAATTCCAGGGCGGTAGACCGCGGAATAAACATGGAAACGGACGTACGCCTGGGCTTTTCACGGAAAACGACACGCGCAAACTGTCGATTCTAAATGGCAGTCATACGTCCTTCTCAGAGGACTCTAATCAGGAAACCGTTATCGTGTTTCCTGATTTCAGAGTCATTGCCGACATCCCACGAACTCTAGCCGGTGCGGAAACTTTGTGGACAACCGCACTCGACCCTTCGTATGGGAAAGTGGGTGCTGAATCGCGTTCTGATTCACTCAGATCTTGGGTATTGCCTTATTCCTGTGCTATCCTTCTCTGCAAGTTCATCGGCTTCTATTGTAACGTACAATGTTCCTGACATTTTCCATTACTGTAGGTTCACACAAGAGGCGTGACAAACGCTGTGCAATAACTGCTCCCATTCTTGAAAAGGGTGATTGTTTTTCATGTTTCGGGCTCGGAGTTGGTCAGCTGATATTCTACGTAGCATTTACTTACTACCTGGAGCACAAAGGCTGGACTGTCCATACGGAACTGGAAGATCTTTCTGGAAGTCCTACCTTGGAGTCTTCTTTAATCAACGGCCCGGAGCCCGACATCGCATTCGAGTCCCAATTGAAGGCGCTCGGAGAAGAAAACAAAGCGCTCATTCTACGCACTTCTCACATTGGCGGTCATAAATATGCGGGAAACGTTATTGTATGTCTTGTTCCTATCCATCCTCTCCCAGGTTTGATGTTCTTTCCAGATATACAACCCCCAAGGAACAAGTGTATGGTATGGGCGAGTCACTCCCCACGATGTCGAGTCCATCGTGAAAAACACCATCCTCAACGGTCAAGTGCTTGCACCTATCCTTCGCGGCGGTATGAACCTCGCGAGACCTGGATGCAAACCACTCCACGAATGGTAGCTAGACTGGTTGTGCCACATAGACTTGACATAGATCATCCTTTTTGACGATTTGGAGGGTTACACGGGTGATTACATCTCGATACATGAGGTAGTGGATAGTATATATACGAGACAACGAGCAGGACGACGCGTAGTCTGCTCTAATACGCAACAATAATGAAATGAACAAAGACACGAGCATACACGTTGGCATCAGACGAAAGGTTGCGTGCGGGATAGTACCACAGACACGGCGAGTCAAACACCTGATTCTCCATGTTGGTCCAAGTGCCAGCTACAGGTGTTTGAAAGACGAGGAAAAAGAAGCGACCACTGACATAGTCATTGTTCATCCCGCATACACGGATTCATACTGTCATCTCATCGCCCACCCCCTTTCTACCTTTCGAGTAACGCCCAGCAAATCTTTCCTCATCCTCGAATTCATCTTCCGTCGTTATTTCCGAGGTTTCGTCGTCGTCAACGTCTTCTTCTTCTGATCCTTTCCCACCAAGGACTCCCATTGCTGTCGACACGCTTTCCCCACCAGAGTACGTGAACCCGCGAAAGTTTTCCTGCACGCTGTTGGTGAGGGGTGACCCAGCCATATCCCGTTTCTTGCGATTGTTGATCTGAATGCCCTGGGGCTTCCCATGCCCGTTCGACCCATTCTGCAGATGGCTAACACCAATAGTCAGGCGATCGCTGCCCAGCGGGCCGTTTGGCGTATGCGAGAAGCCCTGCACGCCAGTCTGAATCCAGTCTTCGCTGGGGTCCTCTTCGTCTGGGCTACCCGTTCCATCCAGTCC
This sequence comes from Austroboletus novae-zelandiae, assembly GCA_038090275.1. Lineage (NCBI taxonomy): Eukaryota > Fungi > Basidiomycota > Agaricomycetes > Boletales > Boletaceae > Austroboletus > Austroboletus novae-zelandiae. The sequence continues at coordinate 294,807 of JBBPML010000005.1, read as the reverse complement.
GTTGCCTACTTCCCGGACATCGGCAGTGGTAAACTCCGGATCAAAATTTGCCGTTGATTCGTCCGACTCCACGACGGGTTTAAAGGGCGGTGTGACTTGTTTCATGGATAGCGCTTTCCAGTCTATACTGGCGAAAAACGGATGTTCTTTGAGTTCCTCTGCATCTCGCTGAGCACCGAGACGGTGCCTTGGATTTCGGTTGAGAAGCTAAAATATGGGCTCAACTCATACTGATTCGAATATACAAAAAAAATCACACACCCCCTTGACGAACATCTTTCCATCCTCGCTAATTACGTTGCGAGGGAACCGTATCTTTCCGAAACAGATGTTTTTATACATCTGTTGTGTATCCTCTGCATAAAAAGGGCTCCATCCGCAACACATTTCAAATAAGAGCACTCCGAGAGACCAAAAGTCGACCAGTTTGCTGTAACCGTGTTCGTCCAAGAGCACCTCGGGGGCGAGATACTCTGTTGTGCCGCAAAACGTCGTCGTGAGTTCGTCGGGCCGGAGATCTGCTTTGGATAATCCAAAATCGCACAATGCGACGTGTCCAGTGGCATCCAAAAGGATGTTCTCCGGTTTGAGGTCGCGGTAGACGATGTTATACTTGTGTAGATGTTCTAGAGCGAGAACGAGCTCGGCAATATAAAATCGAGCCCGTTCTTCGGTAAAGCGCGTCTCCTTCTGGAGATGCCAGAACAGCTCACCGCCGCTCTTGAAGTCGGTGACGAAGTATAGGTCTGCGTCCGTCTGGAAGCTAAACTTTAAGCCCACGAGGAATGGGGAATCCAAAGAACGCTGGAGTATCTTGCGTTCTCCGATCGTATGGGCCACCTCTTTCTTGGCAATGATCTCCTTCTTAGAAAGCACTTTCATAGCGTATATGCGCTTCGTGTCCCTCTTCCGGACCTGAAAGACCTTGCCAAAAGTGCCACGTCCTATGAGTTTGAGGAATTCGAAATCGCGTGGAGTCAGCGCTCGTTTGTTCTACCACGTGGGAATGATAGGGTTAGTGTGGTCGTCAGGAGCCACGATCGGGGCCACGCTCGTGGCATATGGTGGGAAGCAACGTGGCACGTCGCAACGTACCTTGAGCTGCTCAAAAGTGATTTGTACCCGCATCTCCCCGCTCACGGTTTCGTTCTCGAACGGTCTGAGCCTAGATTGGCGAATTGAGCATGGGAAGCAAGGGTAGATGGAAGGCACGGGCGGGTATCTAGCATGGAACGGGCTACATACTTGAACCATTGATCGACAGTATGGTCGTGGATCAATATGGGCTTGATCTGGAAAGTCCCAAGGAAGAAGTGGCTGGCAACACGATCGTAGACGTTGAAGGTAATCAAAGACGCTTCCGAAGTCACGTCGCTGTAGACGGAGTCAGAGACATCGGATATAACTGATCAAGATAGCGTACGTACAAGGACACTTGGTGTTTCCAGACAGGATTGTGTGCTGACATACGACCAAAGAGCCCAAGGGTGGGGGGGTATGTCGGGGATGGTACTTTGCTCGAAGACGGGAGGGAAGATGATGGGGATGCATTGGCGCTGGACCTGCCAGAGGGACGGGATGCACCAATAGCACTGAGGGCGGTTATGGCGTTTGAGGAGGATGTCCTCGAAAGGGCGGTAGCAGTTCCCTTGACTTCCTTGTCGGTTTCTTCGGTAGGATCGCGACTGACGAATTCGTTTTGCTCGAACTGGACGACGACATACGGGCGCGCATGTACAGAGGAAACATTGAGGCCGCGGGCGGATATGAGTTTGACATGTATTTGGCCCTTGGATGTGACCGATGGGGGAGGGGGATGTGCGGGAGAGGCAGCACTGAGGGTGGTGGTTGAGGACGTCCTGGTCGAGGGGGTCGATGACGATGGCGGACTGGATTTGTTCTCCATAGGTTCAGAAGATTGGGAAGACTTTTTAGCGCTGCGCATGGAAAAGTCAGGTGCATGTAGAGATATTTGGGTAGTAGGAATGCGGGCGACGAAGGGTGCGGATTGGGGCGTTATGGGGCCTGGCGGCGTGAGATCGGCTTGTGCCGGTGTCGCTGCCGGGGAGGTGGCCAGGAGATGGTGGTGGTGGGAACCAGGGGACGAGGAGGAGCGTATCTGTGTATCACTCGTCCGTGGCAGTGGTGGCGATGGTGCCCGGGAGCCGGGGGACGAGGACGGCGGGATATCGAAGGGATTGGGGCGCTCGCGGCCATCAGCGGTCGCTCGCGGTGTGAGCTGGTCGAGCACCGACGGCCAAAGCTTGAGCATCGCAGCACGCTGGTGATGACAGTCGGGACGACGATGGCTTATTACATATTATTTAACCAGCTCCTCGCCCACCGCAACACGCCCATACCGCCACCGACAGCTGCCCCGAGAATCATCCCTTGTCGACACGAACGCCACGGAAGACGGTCTAGAAACGTCCAGACGATACGGTCAATCCCACCGGCCCAGAATGCCACCCCACTTACAAACCACAGCGAAAACGCCCGCACAGCCAACTCCAGCAGCTAGTTCCTTAGCCTCGGCCCATGGCTGTCCGCACCGTTCCATCCCGTCCTCGATCCCCACCCACACCAGCCCCGCGGCTCCCAGCTTCACCGCGCCCGCTCCCCCCTCCCGCAGCCCGGCCGCCATCCGCCGATAGTTTTTCGTCTTGTTGTAGAAATACCATCCCTGCACCGTCCTCGGCGGTCGGTGTGCATTTTCGGCCAAGAACTGAAGCGACGCCCGACGCGACCCACGGACCGCACCAATCACCGTGCCCAAGAGCGCAGCCGACACTGGGAGAACAAAGTAGCGAGACTGCAGCACAGGTGTCACGTCGTATCGCTCTGCCTCCGCCTCGGTGGCCATGGTCGCGAAAAAGTGATTAGTGACACAACTGTAACAAACACAATGTACACCACTACAGATGCGCCTTTACACCAGCCCTTCGCATGATCGCCGTCTCCTTCTTGCTCAGCTCTTCTGCCCGCTTGTGCAACTCGCGCGCCCGTTTCAGCTCTTTCTGACCGACTTGCTGAATATGGACCTGGGGAGCGGTCATCAAGCATGCGACTGACTGCTAGCAAACTACTCACGGCATCGGGTCCCTAATGGACAGTGTCACTACCATGTAGAACAGGAGAAATTAAACACGCACGTCAGCTAACCGCAGAGTGCGCAACTGCGCATACATGCTTGCCAGCTCTTGGTCTTGGCTCAGCCCTTCAGCCCCGAATGCTTGTATCGCACGATCAATGACGTTGCACGCCATTTCGGGGACTACAAACTGTGCTCCACCTGGCGTTAGCATCAACCTGGCTGAATAGGAGCGCGTAGCACCTTGGCCATTCCAATTTCCTTGAGTGCGCCTTTGGCCTTGTGTTTATCAATCTGTGATGCGTCTTAGCCCGTACTTAATCAATGCCACCCCCTCAGAGAACATGCCTGAACGGCAGCACTGAGCACAAGCAACCGCGTTGCCTCAATTTCTGCCCTGGACTTGGCGATTTCAGCTATCACAGTACCTAAATAATCACCTCAGTGTGACGATCACTCCTGTGAACCGATGGCATTCACCATGTTGATAAAGGAATTTTCCAAACGTCTTGCGAGAAGGGTCCGTTACTCGCTGGATCATCAAATCGAGTGCTTTCGAGGCTGCGCCGATAGAACGCATGCAATGGTGGATACGCCCAGGACTGCCAAGGATGGTTAGCCAAGAGCGCATAGATAGATTGTCCGTGAGTACGAACCCGAGGCGTCCTTGAATGATCTAAACAATTCCATGTCATAACCATACAATGACACGGGAAAAAAACCCCACCTCGAATCCTCTACCCCATCCAAGTACGAGGTTGCTCAAGGGAACCCTGACATTCTCGTAGATGACCTCACAGTGCCCTTCGGGTGCATCGTCGTATCCGAATACTTCCATCGGACGCACCACCCGAACACCAGGGGCATCCGCAGGAACGATTACGACACTTTGCTGTTTGTAACCATCCGGGTTTTCCGGGTCACTCTTGCCCATCACAAGGTGCAACTTCGTCCGGGGATCACCGGCACCTGAAATCCACCTGAGTGAAATTTTTAACACCATCCGGGATGGGTATCATGAGAACGGCAACAACTTTTAAAAAAAATTCAAGAACCATTTGTGTCCGTTTATCACGATATCATTGCCTTCCTGTCGAATAGACGTTTTGATGTTACGGGCGTCTGAAGATGCCACTGTCCACTTCGCGTCAGTACATGACATACATCCCAAGGACGAATACGTGCCGAATCGTTCCGTCATCGCAAAAGCGGAACGGATTTCCCCGTTTAGCAGTGGTATAAGCCACTTCTTTTGTTGCTCGGGGGACCCGTACCGAGCGAGGACCTCTTTCAAAGACATTAAGCAAGCGCTTACAAAAAGGAAACGACAGGCTTACCCATGTTTCCCGTGTCTGGAGCGGCACAGTTGACCGCCTCGGATGCTAAATGTCCCCCTCGTCCAAGAACTTCTGCCATGACCGCATACTGTTGCCATGTCGGTAGCCGACCCAGGGAGGAATCAAGAACCTTACCTCAAGGTTCGAGAGCGGAACACCATGTTGAGGATAATGCGCCTTGCTGAGGAAGAGATTCCAAAGCCCGAGTTTCTGTGCCTTCACCTTTAGTTCCTCCACTACCGGCACAATCGTCTTCCACCGTTGCGCCGGGTCATTGGGTATCTGGGCATGGTATAACTTGGAGGAAGGATAAACCTCGTCCTGCGTGACGTATTAGAGTCTCGGGCCGGACAGAAAAGGCATGCATTTACCTGCAGAAAAGCAACGAGTTTAGCTAGGATCTCCTTTCCATATGGTGTGAACTTGTCTTCGATCTTTGCGCTGTCAGCATAATGCCGAGTACGCGGGAACGAAACATACGAAATTCCAAGATCCCACAGACGTAAGCTCGACGACGGGGTGGTTGGGCATGGGCGTTTTGGCTGAGGCCGAACATGTCGGGCGCTTAAGTCCTTTAAAGCAAACGGGGCCGGCTACTGAGTGTTCCCGACACTGATCAACCACCGAACACATGATACTAGTAAGTAACTCAAGCCAAGGGTAACCGCTGCCAGCTTCATTAATTCGTGAGTACTAGCTAAGCAACATGATCGAGTACAACGTCAACATGCAACGTAAAAGCAAAGCAAGAAGTATCGCATGACGGAATTTCAAAATATTAGTGTGCTAGGTATGTTGCCTAGCGAGTAATGCAACTATACAGTATTCCTCGTCAGAGTGGTCGTCAGCGATGAGTAGGGATACAATGGATGAATGAGCAACCGGAAAAAGAATTTCGAAAAGGCATGCATATGGGTCCAAAAAGTAAAAAGACATGAGGCCCTTGGGAAATGTGTTTACGCATGGGAGCGCGACGGGGATGGTCGCCCCTCGTGGAGATCCGAGGAGGATGATTCACCAAATGTAAACGGAAGTTCTGGGTCAATTCCAAATGCACCGGCATCAAATGTCTGCCAGAGGGAATCCTGCTCACTTGTCGAGTATCCGTTCGTGTTATAATTTCTAATGTAATCGAGACCCAAAAAGGGTAACCCTGGAGGAGGGAATGAAGAGGTTGGTGGTGTGCTTGAAAGCTGGGTATACCCGAGATCCGACGAGCCGTTGTACCAGGTTGGATCCACGTTGGAGGACGAATGCTCGTACATGGCATACGGAAGCGAGCTGGATTGTGATCCGGAACCGTACATGTCGACGGCACGATGCTCCCCTGGGGCGCCATCCCACTGATGGCCACCGGAGGATGCGAGTGGACTGTGGTGTATCCCATACTCGTGAGGCGAGGAGACGTGGAGTGGTGACAGAGGTGGGCCTGCGAAATTATACGGGGATGCACCTGCGAGATGGGGACTTCCCTCCTGGTTCGCTTCCATAGTAGACATGGATGGCGAGGGCAAGTCAACGGACGCTGGAGAGCTATGGGGGCTGGACTTTCCCCCCGGGCTAGAGAACACCCCATGATAACCAGACAAGCTCGAGCCACCGAGGCCTTCACTCTCGTCATGCCCCCTCTTGCGAGACGTGGATCGGTTGCGTTGTGCTGCAATCCGTAAAAGTCAGTAAGCGCCATTGCCAAGTACGCATATTCCTTACAATCTACACGGTACGGTGACGAGACAAGGGGCCGTCGCGTTGAACTTGGATCTCGTGAGCGGCTTATTTTTCTTGGTTTCATCTTTATCGGACGATTCATGGTTGGCACCTGTCCCGAAGAAATAAGGGATCGCCTGGATTCCAATGCTGCCGGAGCGATATTTTGAGGGATGGGTATGTCGTCATTGTTTGTCCTCTTGATAGCTTCATCTGCGGTAGTCGTCAACTCGGTAAGTAGTTCCCTGCACTTGCGTGCTCCTGGCCAATGGCCTTCCCATGACTCAATAATGGGGAGACAGCTTTTAGCTTCGTCCATAGCTGCAGCCGCCGCCTTGGTATCTGAGGAATGCATGGCATAAAGAAGGATGACAACAGCAGAGCTGAAAAGATGTTGGATGAAGAAAGCAAGATGGTGCGAAGTTGGAACGTAGTTATTGATCTGAGGTGCAAGGTGGATGCATGAGCGGGCTGATGTGACTGCCCTTGCAGTAGAATTGGGTGCGATCGATTGATCGCGCTTGACCGGCAGAAAGTTCCGATGGAGGGTGGTGAGCACGGAATAGTAGTGGCTACATAAGACGACAGTCATAGTCATATGCTTGTCGTTCGCACTTGCGTTCCGGAAAGAGGAAGGAAGATCCCGGAACCACATAGTCAGTTCGAGGTCAAGATTTTCAACAGAGTGCTGTAACTCCATTCTCTTCTCGGGTTCCAGTGTTTCTTTGCAACTGTCGATTGCATAGACTTGACGCAGGACCCGGCCAGCAATCTGGTAAAGAGTCACGAGAGCGATGGTACCCGACATTAAGGGCGGAGGCCTTTGTGAAAGTTGGACGCCTGTAAAGTATTCGGGGAGCGATTCGTCATCGGCGTCGATGGGAAGCTCGACGTCGCAATCAGAGTCCTCTATTCCAAGCGGGCGACCGAGTGCAACTGCGAGCATGCGATCCAGGCAGTACACACCCCACCAGATTTTCCGCCGAGTTTCTTTTTCGATAGAGGATATGGATAATCGGCGGGGAGAGCGCTACTCACTGTCAGAAAAACACGCAATATCAACGGTTGACGCTTACATGTAATCCTAGGTCCTGCGCACTGCGCACCGCTTGACCCACGAGGAGCCAGGCCTGGGGAAGGCAGTTGACAGAACACAAGAACGAAGACATGAGAATAAAACTTTGGACATGGAATACTTGGATAGTCGCGTGACTGATGTAGTGAAGGATTAAAGCCCTAGCAGAGTGTCAGTGCGACATTAATGACCAGAGATCATGCGAGCTTACCTTTCGTAGAAGACCATACCCATCCCACCGTCGTCTAGGCGATCGCTTGTAAGACGTGGGTCATTGACCAATCGAGCTGTACACGCGAAGATAGCAAAGACAACAGCAGTGAATGGTGCCTCGGCTTGAACGAAAGTCGAGTCGCCCCTTCTCCCCATGAGACGCTTGTACCTAGCCATGAAGGAAGGTTTATCAAGAATAGGCAACAGGAAGTGGAGGCGTTCAAAATACGCATCGATCTGATGGGAGATGACGCTTAGCATTGAATGGTGGAAAGGACACCATGTGCTTACCAGCTTGTCGCACAAGTCTTCATCTGGATATTCCACTTCCTCTGCACCAGGAAGGGCCCGTATCTTCCCAAAGAAGACTGATGCTGGGAAATAAAGTTTATTTGCGCTGGGACCGGGCGCCCGCGGGTCCTCCTCCATCGGAGAGACACGGTGGAGCGGATTGGTCGTCATGGCGCGGAAGGATTGGATCAAGGACATTGTAGAGGAGCCACCGATCCAACGCAGATGGCCGTGCTCGTCGAGGGCGAGCTGACCGAGGGATTCGGCAACATCGTCTTCCATCTTGACGGAAGTAGACTCGGGTGAGGAACTTTCCTCCGTGCGGGCATCGGGGGCCGTTTTTGAATTCATGGCCTGAAGAATTGCCAATGCGGGGGGCAGAGCTGCCTCGGGCGCATTTCCGCATGCAGAAGACGAGCCAGTGGTGGTCTGAGACTGGCGGAACTGTTCAAGTTGTTCAAGGACAGGCGTTACTTGAGAAAAGAGGGACTCCATGTGAAGCAGGCGCGCTTCGAGCTCTTGGACGTAGCTGAGGGGGCATGAGGGCGATCCGTGTGGGGGTGGAGGGACGGGGACCTACTGTCTGCTCAAGGCTGCCCTGTCCTTCGTCTGGAGCCAGGTGCACTGTGATCCGGACGATTGGCACTGCGCACACGTTGGCTCACAGCCATCGCACTTGATTTTCTTGCGTCTGTGGACGATGGCATCAGGGATGGGGGTAAAAAGAGAGGAGGGAGGGGAGGATGTGGCACAGACCTGCAGCTTTCGCATGCGCGCCAGACCCGCCTGCGCTGGAGCTGGATGGGTTTGGAGCCGGTGTCGGCGGGGACGGCGTCGTCGTCGATACGTTTCTTTTTGGAGTGGTGTGTCATGGAATAGAAGTCCTGTTGGTAGGGGAAGTGCTCAAAACGAGGTGGTGGTTGGGGATAACAATGACTTTGTCTGGCGGTTTCGAGATATCGCCGGACAGCTGTCGGGTCGGTCCGATTGAGGGGCCATGGGTAATGACTAAGCCACTGCTCCATAGTCTGCACAGCCATCCAGGTCAGTCTCTCTCCTCGTGCGACACACAATGCCAGCGTACCGTGCAGTCGAATGTCTTGTCGAAATACAGCCTGGCACCGTCTCTTTATACCCCCAGAACTCGGAAATGAACTCGTCGCCGTATCTGCAATTATGAATATGTCTATCCGGACGACCCTTTCACCCGATTCCGCTCCTCAGTGCCTGTGCATCATAGCCACCAACTAAATACAAGCCTGTCCTCGCAAACCACCCTCAAGGCTTCGGCCCGGCCGGGAACTCCCCGTCCCTCGGCAAGGTGCTACCAAATAGTCCTTGCCGATTCTGCAGTTGCTGCGCGTCGTATGTTCTTCCGTCATATAACCCCATTGCGGTCTCATAATACTGGCTTAGCCGTTCATTATTAAGGCACATTCCGCTGTTTTTTTGTTCTTGGAGCCTTGTCATGCGACGACGGTTCCACCCAAACTTTTTTTCTTCATATTGGGGCCGGAAGTTCACCCCTCCCGGAGACAAATAATCATTTTGACTCCACATATTCCTGGCGCACTGTTTGGGCCCATCAGCTGATCCACCACACGTGTAGAACAATGGAAGCCGACATTACGAGGGAGGGAAATGCCGCTTCACCCTTACTCCTCCTCTCCAAAATGGTCAAATTCCTGAATTCCACAGGGAAAAAGTTCGAGGTTTCTGATCGCCAGGGTCTTCCATTCAGTGGTCGAACTTTGCCTCGTTCAGTCGAGAGCTGACCACCCGTATCGGAATTCCCTCATACGCCCCCCGTTCACATCAAGGGACGTGTAGCCACCGACCCTCGAAAACAGGGACTCAGCGTGTCATGACCGACGGCCTGGAATCTGTACGATATCGGATACCAAGCGTACGCACTGCATCAGAAGCTTTAGAAGACGAACGCTTTTTGCGTAATGGGACTGCATCCATTCTTCACACACACTCCGCTCAATGTGTCTGCCCCACCCGACGCGCGTTTTGCCAGTACTTATCTCTTTGACGGCATGTGCATCAAGGCCGGGTCCGTGATACCAAGCCGTGTGAGATCTTGCCTTGGTTGGGGTGAAAAGGTGGCCTATTTTCCGCATGACGCTTGGCAAACCGCAGTAAAATCGTACAAGCATATTCGAAGTAATAAAATTGCTCATATCCACCCCGACTGATATCCCGAAGATTAAACTTGTGAGTGCGCCGCGGCAGAAGAGCAGAACGAATAATTCTATAATGTCATGGATCGGTTTATACACGACAAATGATTGCGGTGAAAGTCTCGAAAACATCTGCCTTTTTCCTGACTCGAGACACACCACAGCGCTCGCATTCTTCCACGCCGTTTGGGCGCGAAAAATGGCGGTAAATAAGCGCAGACCGAAATTGTACATACCAGCCAGATCTTGATACCTTGTTTTCTACCATCAACCTATATCAAATCCAGAAGCATGGACCCGCCACTTTTAACTTAGCTAAAAACCTTAAATTTTTATCTCGGTGGGGGGGTTGCCTCTTGTATCCTGGTTACGGTGTTCTCAAAGGGTGTGATACCCCAGAGTGTGGACCTAGAGCCACACAAAACACACGTTGTGTGCGCATGCAAGATCTGCAGAAGGGACGAGGCCGCTCGCCGAGTCCGAGGGACTGGACAATGCTCAGGGACGTCGTATCTGGGTGGTAGATGGTCGTCATCACACTCGTGTACAGCACGAAATAGGGCTTACACGACAGGTGGGCAAGATCATGTTCCGTCGTCGGAAGGCAGGGCAATGCACGAGCTCGGGGGCATTGGAATCGAGCCCACTATGGCAAGTCTGAGATCCAGCAATACCATCGGTACCGTAAGTGTAATGATGGCCGTCCAGGATGAGGATGGGCGTCACGCGGACGCGGAGGCATTGAGGGTCTGATAAGTACGACAGGCCGCGGAAGCGCAGTCGGGTAAGTACAGTATTGGTCGAGTCTTCCATTGCTAAGTGGTGTAAGGCCAAGTTCCGTATGGGGCTCGCTTGTGTGTATCCTTGTTTGTCACGTGGCGCTGTCCCAGTCCCCCAAGTCAAGGCAAACTTTCGAAGTCTGGCATCCTCATGACCGACACCGACGTCACCCAAATAGTGCTCAATGGCGGCAGCGACCCCGCCATGGACGATTCTGAGGAGGCCGAGTCAAAGGTATGACCTCCCCTTGTCCTTCCACAGGCTTTTTCAGCACCCCCCAGGAAATTCAGTTGATGAAGCAGCGGGTAGAGGAGATGGAGCGGGAGGCAAAAAAACTGCGCGAGCTACAGGCTGCTGCAGAGTCACAGAGCACCGCGGGCGGTGCTGCGACAGATCAGGGTGCTCCAATGGAAACGGAAGAAGAAAAGGCTGTTGCTGACAGTCGAAGTGTTTTCGTTGGCAACGTGCGTCTCCTCTTGCCTTTCTTTTCACTCTTCACTCAAGCGCATGTTGACAGGTTGATTACGGCGCAACCCCAGAAGAGATTCAGGGACATTTTCAATCATGTGGGACTATCAATCGGGTGACTATCCTTTGCGACAAATTTACGGGTCACCCCAAAGGGTATGTGTCTTTTTTAGATTTCCTGACCACTTGCCAAATATTTTCCCGTTTAGATTTGCTTATGTCGAGTTCGCCGAGCCGGACTTTATAGACGCTGCCTTAGCGATGGACAATTCATTGTTCCGAGGACGACTAATAAAAGTGGGTATTGCATATTCTAGAAATATAGCCAATCTCCAACGAGTGCGATAGGTAACGGCCAAACGTACAAATGTTCCCGGTTTCAACCGAGGTCGCGGTCGGGGAGCGTACAGGGGAGGATACCGGGGCGGATATCGTGGTGGCAGCTATGGATACAACCCCTATCGCGCTCGCGGAAGGTGAGTTAGTGCCAGCTGCCATACGGTCTGCCCTGATACAGACGGGGTTTTTTTTCAGAGGGCGGGGACGTGGGTACTAGTACGAAAAATGAGCGGCGAGGACTAGCGCTGTGTTGTGTCACCTAGTGTGCAATTCGGTACCATTGCGTTTTGAGACTTGTTTTCTTTCTCTTCTTTTTTTTTTTGCTATGTATTCGCTGCTTTCAATTTTAAAGCTGTACATAATGATGAAGCGAGTTGGTATCGTTTGCCTACTTTGGCTTATCCAAGTACCATGGTCATGTCCTTGAGCAAGCCTTTCGCAAGGTTGCTTTCCTCTAGCGCAGCCTCCATCAGCTATCCTTTCTCTAAAACCGCAATCCTTCCTTCCCCGCTCCCGATTCCTTCGGGCCAGCACAATGCTCTCCGCAAAGGCACAGGTCTCATGACCTTTTTGCGTCAAGCTCTACCAGAGCCCAAAAAACGAGAATGGCTCGCCACATTATTCTCCCGAAGACACTCCGACCGACTCCTTCCTGGCTCTGTGCTCACCGTCACGACGGAACACGCTCCGGGTATTTTCTCCGGGGTGCTTATATCGGTCAGGAGGCGGGGCCCCGACACGTCGTTCGTCGTGCGCAACGTCGTGCAACGAACCGGCATTGAGATGCAGTTCTTTGTCAACTCTCCTCACTTGAAGGACATCAAGGTCAGACAGAGGGCGGGCGCGCGCAAAGCAACGATGCAGCGCAGAGCCAAGTTGTTCTTCCTTCGGGATGCGCCAGACAAGATGGCAGACATTTCGTCCGGCGTAGGCAAGTCATGAACTCGTACTAGCAGGTCTCGGGTGTCCTGGACGGTTCGGCGACTAGGGTTCGTTGCAGGCTGGTTGTCGACGAGGATAGTTAGAAAAAAAGAAAACAAGTAGAGTTAGGGTACTAGATGTCGAATGTTATATCGTCCGTGATTGGCTAGAGCGCGCGTCATTGCGTGACATTGCTGTCCGCTTACATTGCAAGTTATCCACCGCTCCACCGTCCATGCAACGAAAAAATCGTTCCCTTCGTAAGCTCACGCTCTCGCCGAAGCGCTCGTCCTCTCCTGGACCACCGTCGCCCACATTCTCAGACGCAACACATGCTTCTGCCTTCAGCTTTGGCGTCGACGGCCCAGAAAAGATCATTACTCGCTCAAACCTCAAAGCGAGCTTGCAAGCGTATGACGAGGTGGCCTTTTTTTTCTCTGCGTACCATACAAAAGCCGTGCTGATGCATCATGCACCGGCCCCAGTTTATGAGCTGCAGCGCAAGCTACCGCGCAGCACTGCTCCTCATGTCCAAAGCCACCGCAGCGTTCGCCGATTCTTTGGAGAAATGTTCAGGGTCCGCATCATCCTCATCTCCAGCGACAACAAACCTGATCATTTACAGTCTGAAGGGGCCGTCGTACGAAGCCGGAACGAGACTACAAGCAGCCTCAGGATTACATCACCTCATTGGCAACCATTGGCACGTATTGGTCCGTCGTCTTTCTCAGTCACTCGCATCCGCATTCCCGACACTTTTCCTTAGGCGGAATCGCTCGACAAAGATTTCGAGAAACCGTTGCGTCAGCATTTGGACACGTACAAGACAATAGTACACGTACGCCGTCTTGTTCGGCGGCCGTTTTGATGGATCATTTTAATCTTTCACAGGAACGTTCTGCTTCATATGAGAAAGCTCTCCGGGAAAAAAGCGAAATTATCCGTCAGACGGAAACGAGTCACATGAACAAGAAGCAAAGGAGTACGTAGCGTTCGAAGCATCGGAACCTCGCCTAATGTTCTTTAGACCTCCAGAGCTTCCGAGAAGCACTCACTGTTCTGCAGCGACAAGTCGATGAACTCGATGTCATAAAAGCCCAGCATTATCGCGAAATTATGGAGCATGAGGAGGAGGTCTGGAATGTAGTCCAAGCAAAGGTCTGTTCGTGGGCATATACATGCCTTATTTGTTACTCATCCATTCTCTCAGGTCTGCGTTGCGGTGCGCTCGACCATGGACGTGTTTGATAGATTTACTGCGAAAGCGTTCGTACCCTGTGCTCTCTGGTAGTTCATTTTCATCTCATTCTTCCATTCTCTCAGCTCCGATCCTATCTTGGAGCCCATGCTGCAGTCCGTTCCAGATCCATTCGACTCGTACGGGCCTCCCCAGGCAGAAGACCAGATCTTCACCATTCTTCCCCCTCTGTCCGTCATGGCCAACGCACCCTCTCCTTCTCCCAGTCCGCTGGCCAATACACCGCCTTTGAGCGGTTCACCTCCGGACATGCTCAATAATCACTCGTGGGCACCGACAAACAGCTTCTTTCCCAACTCGTCCTCCGAATGGAGTGACGTCTCATCGTCTTCTACGTCTCCACGATCGGTATCACCTTGTGCAACCATCAAGCGTCGCCAATCGCATCCCCCTTCGACGACGACGACAAGTCATCACTCACGTAAATCGGATTCAAAACTCCGTAGCGTTCTGGCAGCCATCGACGAGACCCACGTCGTAAATCCCATCGAGAGTCTGGAAACATCAAGATCAGAAGGCAGACCGGCTTCGCCTGCCGATGTGAACGGCGCTGCCCTGACACCTTCGGAAGAATGGGGTACTGTCGGGTTTGGAGAACCCCCATGTACGGATACAATCCGGGGCGATGAAACGCCACGTCATTCCACATCATTGGTCGCCACTATACATATCCCTTCGTATGACCTTGATCAAACAATTGAGCCTGGCCCCACTGCGGACGCCCGGTCAGATCATACGATACTCGTGGACTCTAGTGGGCATGGATCAACGTGAGGCCGGCTTGTTTATTTTTGTTCCCATATGTCATTGTGCGTGAGAGAGGGCTGGACAGCATCCAATGGATATCGTCGCGATGATGTGATATATGCGACCATCGTCCGAACTTCGCGAGAATGTTGTACATATTATATTGCGAACGACACCAATCCATTCCATTTATGAGGGTTTCACCTCTCGTAGTCACACGTCGGTACATGTTATCGGTCCAGGTCGCCAGTGCTCGTTCTATATTTTGGTTTCCGTTACACAGCGCTGACCAACCGAATGCCTCGTGTAATCATTTTTTCATTGTCAGCCAAGGTACGAGTCATGGCGAAGTCGCCGGGCAGTAATTCCAGCATATGAGCGTCATCATACCTTACGTATGGATATCTTGGATGCCGTATTGACGCAAAACGTCCTTGGCAACGGCCGCTGGACTTTTAAAGAGAGGATCAGTGCCAGCACTAGTCTTTGGAAAGGCGATCACGTCTCGGATTGACTGTGTTTTGCAAAGAATGGACATCAATCGATCAAACCCTGAATGGAATGCACGTTGCTATGTCAGTTCAAATTCCGATAGTGGTGCCCGCGCTCACCAAGCGCAATTCCACCATGTGGAGGAGCGCCACTCCTGAGGGCTTGCAAAAGATGGCTAAAGGTGGCCTTTTCCGGTTCACTAAGCTAATTCCGGGTTGGTCCCACGAGGAATGACAGCCAAACAGTCACGGCTTACCTCAAGCACATTCGAAAATATATACTCCTGCATGTCAGAGTCATGCACCCTAACCGAGCCTCCTCCGATCTCGGTACCATTCAGCACCAGGTCGTAATGCTGGCCTCGGACCTGAAAAATACTAGTTCAACTCAGGGGCTTACGGCCAAGGAATTGTGGGCAGACCTGATCAATTCGCCCTTCATACATAGCTTGGACGTCTTGCCACATGGGAGCAGTAAACGGGTGGTGAGTACTGGTCCATCGACCGCGCGCCAAAAATTCCTTGTCCGGATCCGATCTAGTGAAAAGGGGAAATTCAGTTACCCACAAAAAGTGTGGATAAGGAGGAGGGACGTAATCCCCTGAAACAAGATGAGGCTATCAAAAGACAACAGAGATAACGTCAGACCGGCACCTAGATTTTGTGCGGATTCGGATAGTCGTGTTCGTACGCGACCCAATGGCGTGGATCCACCCTGTGCGTGTGAGACAGTGGAACAAATCGGTAGCGGGACACGCGTACTTCGGTAATTGCCCGGCGCCTAGACACATACAAAGTGTCGCCCACGCTGATTCTTAGCACGTTGTTGACGTTGTCGTGCTGGTCAGGGTCGAATGCGGAGGAACTGATCTGGTCTTCAGTCAGCCAAGACAACAAATTGCTACCGGACAACAGAACACGATTCTGTGGCGCCGTGTGAGATAAAGTTGATTATCGCGAATTCCAGACGTACGACGGCGGGATCGTCGGTTGGTTGATATTGATCGCTTGCGCGAACAAAAGCTTGATTCTCAGAACGTCGGACGACGAGAATTTCTAGAATTTCTCCAAGACTTGCAAGTGCGGTTTGATGGTGGTGGGAAAGTAAGGGGGTGATATTTTGAATCTTGGAACGTGTTTAGTGGGATGGCGAAGAGAAACAATGACTGTAGCACCTCCATGGCAAATCGGGTGTCAGGCTTATCTGAGCCATACTGAGAATAGTCAGGGAAAGTAGCACGGGACCAAACGAGCTAGCTCACGCGTGCCATCGCTTCCTGATAAGTGATGACATTGAAAGAAGTCGGGAGAGAAACACCTTGGAGCTGAAGCCAGATCTTTCGCATCAGTGACTCGATGACAGCGCGGACCTCTTGACCACCTATTCGCCAAGGATTATCGTGGGAATTTGAGGGTGGACCCCAGGAAACGTAGGCCATTTCAAGATCGATTTGGGTAAATTCGGGTTGCCTGTCCTTGCGCCCGTCCTCGTCGCGGAAACATTTGGCGAATTGGAAATACTTATCAACCGCACCAGAACAAATGAGAAGCTGCTTAGGCTGCTGCGGCGACTGTGGGAGCGAGTAAAAAAGGGGAGTATCGTGTATGCTGCCTTGCGCGGGAGATCTGGCGATCCTGCTTGGCACAAGGAACTCCCTGGCGCCCTCCGGGGAAGACTTTAGAAGCAGGGGGGTCTCGACTTCGATAAAGCCTAGAGTGGGGGCTGAGCAGGGGAACAAGCACCGGGGACGGGCACGCACCCTCGGTATGGAGAGATTCTCGAACGAGTTGTGAGACACGGCTTCGCTGGCTGATGTTCTTTGTCAACGCGGTCCTGCGAAGATCAAGATACCGGAAGCGAGCCCTGAGCTCGTCATTAACCTGTGGGGAATTGAATGGCGGAGCCGAGTGTCTGCAAGGCACGTACCAGGGTCTGATCGTCAGAGGGGTAGAAGGGAAGCTGGGAGGCGGGGTTGAGGACGGTGAAGTCGTCGAGCTGGACCTCGACGTCGCCTGTGGAAGACTTTGGCAAGGGTGAGAACGGGGGAGGAGGGTGGGGTATGACTGACTGGACGACGGTCTTTTTCGGGACGTTCGCGGACGCGACCCTGGATGAGTACAGAGGACTCGAGGGGAACGTCAGAGAGAGAAGGACGGTGGCTGCTGGGGTCGCGGCGGACGACGAGCTGTGTCGTTCCGGAAGAGTCTTTGATGGGGAAGAAGGAGAGGCTGTTGGATATTTTTCTCGATTTGGAATGAGCTAGAGCGTGGGGAGGGAGAGGCGAAGATATACCGCTCTGGAAGGAGCCAGCCGGCGAGGACGACGCACTGGCCGGCGTGGTTGCGGGCGAGCTCGCCGCAGAGGTGAGTGCGGGCGGGGAAGGGCGCTGTGGGGGCGGTGAGACGGGGGCGACGGGGGCGGGGAGGGACGGACCGGCGACGGGGAGGAGGCGGCGAATGATGGACATGGATGTTGCCAGCGAGATGAGTGTTACGTCATGATGAGCTTGTTTTTTTCTGCAAGCCCGTCCGACTCGCTTGACCTGACTCTGCCGCGGACATATAAATCTCGTATACGAGCGGTGTCTCTCCACCGACCATGTCCCTCCTCGCACTCCCTGTCGAACTCGTCCTCGCCATATCCGAGCACCTCCCGCCCGCGACCCTCCCCGCCCTCGCCCGTGCTGCCTCCCGCTTCCGCCCCGTCGCTCAGCGCGTGCTCTACCGCCATCTTTCGCTCTCCGACTCGTCCCGCAGCCTCTCCGTCGTCCCGCTCCTCGCTACCCGCCCCCACATCGCCCGCCACGTGCGCACCTTCCGCATCGCGCTCGACTCGACCCCCGTTCTCCGCGGCTTCTACTGCATGCTCGCGCGGGCACTATGCAACATGACTGAGCTACACTCGCTCCATCTCCTCGTCGACTCGGCGCTGAGCTGGGTGCTGCGCGACGCCGGGCACCCGCACCTGGTGCACTTCACCTGTACGTTCCCGTTTGACGAGAGCGTTTGCGGATTCCTGCAAAAGACACCGTCGCTGTTGGAGCTCGAGGTGGATTCGATTCCCACGCTGTTGGCCTGCAGTGCACCGATCCCTCCCCTTCCGGAAACCTCGATTCCCCATTTGGAACAATTCATTGGCTCGTCACGTGCGGCTTCCCTGATCGTGCCTGGCCGTCCCGTACAGAGCATCCATCTCCACGCCTCCATCCTCCATGAAGACGACATTCCCGTCCTCGCCCGCTCCACCGCCCCCGTCCTCGTCCTCGCCGCCATGTCCAACGCCGCCCCCGTGCCCTTCCTCGAGCGCATTCACGCCCACCTCCCCCACCTCGCCTACCTCCGCGTCATGTCCACCCAGCATCTCTTCCAGCCACCCTCCTCCGTGCGTGTACTCCTCTCCCCGCCGTGCTCATCCTCATTTCCCCCAGGAGTTTTACCAACAGGTCGCAAACGTGCTCGCGTCCTTTCTCGAGCTCAACGCATTTGAGCTCTCTGGCATACACTGGGCCTCCCAGCGAAAACCCGACGAGTCCAAGCGCGTCTGGCAGTCGTCCCCCCTATCCAGCACCATCCATCCCTCTCCTCTCCTCTTTGGGACCGACATCTTGCTTGCATACTGATTCAACTGTAGTCTTTGTGTGTACGTCTGTGTAAGAAAAGAGCATCTGTTTTACCATGGCCAAAATCGCATGCCCCCGTGTACATCCCTCTAGTGTGTCCCCATCCATCAGCTCAATTCCTCTATTGCCCGATGAACGAATGAAACCGCGCCGTAGCACACCAAAGACCCCTCGTCTAGCTCTGCAAGGCTGGTACTTCGCCCGCCAACGAAGCGTGCTGCCACCCCAACGTACTTGTTTCCGCTATGCGCCACCTCAAACTTGCGGAACTGCCACCCCCGCGTGGGCTCCCCATCGATCGTGATGTCTTCCTGCACGACGTCGTATTGTATCCGACGAAAGTCGAACCCCAGGCCGATGCCCAGCGCTTTCGTATAGGCTTCCTTGAGCGTCCATATCCAGTAGAACTGGCGGATCGCTTCCCGCTCTGGAATGTCCGCGTGCAGGTTGGCCAGTTCGAGAGGGGTCAGCTGCAGTGCGTGCATGAGCCAAGGACGCGCGTGACTCGGCGCGGACGCGTACCTGGCTTGAGACAGATTCGACGAATTCAGAAAACGTCGACCGCGGAGGCACTTTGAGCTGCATGACGTCCACGCCAATGTTGTAAGCGGGCGGCCCGAGATCACCCGTGCCAAAGGCCATCGCGATCACGCCCTCGTCGTGCGTGACGTTGAATCCCAGTGGCGGATCGACGTCTGGGGTCGTCTTGTGCACGCGCATGAGGGGCGACACTCGGTGGGGACTGTATGACTCACAGAGTACGGTTTGCCGGTGTCGGTCACGGCAAACGTGATGGCATTGCGTGGCACACCCCGTTTGCGCAAGAGTACGCGGGGAAGGAGCGCCCCGATCATCGTGCCTTTGAACAAAGGTCAGCACGCAGCGTGAGCGACGAGGGGGAATGCGAACGGCAGGCATCCTCGCGGCGATGGAAACGGGTGATCTTTGAGCGAGCTGGCTGATCTACGAGGGGCAGCGCGGACTGGTAGAGCTGTCGGGGGAGAGGGAATGAGCGATGGGAAGTAGATCGGCGAGGGATAGCGTACGCTGTCGGGAAAGTCGGTCTTGTCGTAGATGATCGTCCAGACTTGCATCGTCGCACTAGCAAAAAGTTTCACTCCGACTCCGATGTCCCCCATCTTTGTCTCCTGCGGCCTCTTCATCATCGACGACTTTACCTTTGCAGACGACGACGGCAACCCAATAGACAAGGCCGTACCACCCCAGATCGGCGGCGGCGGCACATATGCCTCCATCGGCGCCCGCATCTGGTCCGTCGACGCCCCCCGCACCACCGCGCGGCACTAAACACCCCCAAGGCTGCCCCCATCCAGCATCGGCATGATCATCGACGCGGGCAACGATTTCCCCGTCGATGTCCGCCAGAAGTTGCTCTCGTATGGCCACGACATGTGGCTCTTCCGCGACACTGATCGCCAGACCACGCGTGCGCTCAATTCTTATCGAGGTGACCTCAGAAAGTCTCACTGCCACCCCTGCCGTCCAAATCACGATCCCTGACCGCGTGTGTGCAGCTTCGAGTATCTCACCCCACGCCTCAAGCTGTACCCGCGGGATTTGCACGGTACCCGGCTTGCCCGTCCCGCGACCCTGCACTTCGTCTGCTCGCCAACTCGTGCCCTCCAATTCATATCCGAGGTAGACTGGAACCCCGTCGTCATCTTTGAACCCATTCCTGTGCGTCCTCGCCCCACCCACTCCTCGTTCGCGCATTGCCCGTTCAATACAGGACAGATGCGTTCCCGAGGAATTACCCTCTCTCAAATCCGCGATGGCTTCCATCGACGTACTCAGGTGCGCGTATCATATCGGCGTCCGTGACAGCTTGCTTACCCCCGCAGCCCGAACGCACAAGAGGCGTTTGGGCTCCTCTCTTTGACCTCTCCTGTCACGCGTGAGGCCGTTCAATCTGCAGCGCTCCGCTTCCTTGGTTTCGGTGTGGGCCCATACGGAAAAGGATGTGTGATCATACGAAGTGCTGAGCTTGGAGCGTGTGTGGCAACTCGCGAAAGGGGGTGCATGTGGGTCGATGCCTTTTGGACAACCCAGGACGCCGACCACGTCGTAGACGTTACTGGTCAGTAGTCTACATGTCCGCTCATATCGTGTGCCTGAAGAGACCACTTGCCAAGGCGCCGGAAATGGCTTTTTAGGGGGCCTCGCTGCTGGTTTGGCACTGGAAAACGGAGATTTTTATCAAGGTACGTCCATTTCTGATGTCATTGGGCACCACATCTGACCATGCGTCGCAGCTGCATTTTATGCGTCCATATCGGCATCCTTCATCATCGAACAACAAGGCCTCCCAAACTTGTCCGTTCTTTCGGAGAGTGGTGTGGAAGAATGGAACGATGATTCTCCCCAGAGGAGACTCGAAGCATTACGCCAACGCCAAAGTGATCACGAATGTTGATGTAGTCGAACGTGTATAATACCGACACTTTTCCCATCACTCACTTCATGGTTGCTGCTGAGGTTGCGCGAACTTGGCGCGGCTCAGTGCGAACAGTTCCTCTTGTTTCGCTTGGAGCTCCTCCGGCGTCAGCCCCGAGTCCTTGATCTTGTCTGCTTTTTTCTCCCGATCCTGTGGAAAGATGAGCATATGATGGACACGACGTGTCACACGAACCTTTTGCTGCTGTTTGTGATCTTTGAGAACATCCTCTACCTCTGGTGTAAACGAATGAAATCCGAGCCGCTGCAAGCCCAGTTGGATGGCGAGTTTATGGAAACCTCCCCACGCGTACCTTGAGCGCGCCGATGATGTGTTCCGGCGCTATCGTTTTTTTCGACTCTTGTTCACATATTTCGTTTGCCTCGGACGAAATGAGGTGAATGAATTCTGGTGCAGACGCGTGAGGCCACGGATACACGGACAGCCGAGGTGCATGTTCACCTACACAACACTCGATGACTAGATCCCGAGTTTCTTTTGCGCATGTGACTTCGTTGGGGAGCAGTTCTAGGGGGCAGAGAGGGGGCAGGTGCACGTATGCGGTGGACGTGGACTGCGCTCACCATTGATCATCTTTGCGACCGTCGCCTTTGGCAGCGACAGATCATCGTCTGCGGAACCTGATCCTACGTGTCCCTCTCTGTCGGACATGACTGCGTGAGGATGCTAAACGAGTGCGAGGGTCAAGTTGTCGCGCCGCCGCATATCTCGACTTCGGGCTTTTCAAAGTCCGCACCCTCTCGAGCCAACCAACATGGCGGTATCCGTCTCCTCCTCCTTTCTTCGCTTTTGCACGCTGACGGATCCTAGGTCAACCCGGTCAACCCCAAACCCTTCATGCAGGAGCTCACCGGCAAACCCGTGTTTGTTAAGCTAAAGTGGGGCCTGGAATACAAGGGTTTCCTCGTCAGCACCGACGGCTACATGAATCTCCAGGTGCGCCATTGTCACCCTCGACGATCGTGTGCTGACCCCATCCACATCAGCTCGCCAACACCGAAGAATTTCAAGATGGCACCTCCACGGGCACCCTGGGCGAAGTCTTCATCCGGTACGTATTCGACTCGGTTCTCGAGCGTTCTGTTCTGACGACACATGCACAGCTGCAACAACGTGCTGTATATCATAAGTATCATCATCTCCGTGCTCGATGTCCTGCTCAATCGTGTGTCTCCACAGAGAGGCCCCTCCCGAATGATCGCCCCACCCGCAAGCATGCTTGCATGTCAAAAATGTGCTGTACGACCGCATTTGTTGTAGCCCCACTTTTTTCTTGTACCGAAACGATGCCGATGTGTTGGATCGCAGCGACATGGATCGTAGATAGTTGGGCTGTGTTCCGTGGCTGTGCCCATAGCCTAGTCATAGTCGTCTTTGCTACTCATCACTCTTACAAAAAACGATGGCGAAATCCCTCCGCTCTAAATCAAAGCGCTCGTTTCGCTCCAAGAAACGCGAGTCTGGTAAATACGCTGCAGCGGAAGCCGCACGCCTAAACAGACTCCACAACAAACTCGCAGTCGTCAAGGACATGGATCGTCCTCCGACGTCTGATGCTGCGGAGGACAAGGCAGAAGAAGATCAGCAAGGTTCGTACGATTCAGAGGTGTTCTTTGCAGGCCTGGGTCTTTTGCACCCACGGTGTGTGATCCCGCAGAACCTGGCGCTGCTTTTCAGACGGATGGGCGGATGGGATAGTGGAAGGGACAGTCGTTGATGTGCACTTGTCTTTTCTAGGTGTTCTATCGAACGCGGTGGAGGATGGAGGTATGTCAGACGTCTCCTTGGATATATATGCGTTGTGTTCATGCTGGGTAAAAAAAATCTAGAGGGAATCATGGTACTCGACGAGCCCACTCGTTCAGATGAGATACCCGCATCAGTCTCAACGCACGGTCCCCGGAACTCTCGACGAGAGGAATGGAGAAAGTCAAAAGGAATGGATCCCATCTCGAAACGCCATGGCATGAATCGGCAAGGAGGTCTAAAAGCACGGAGAAAAGCGGGGAGACCATCTCGCAGGAGATGAGCAGGTTTCACTCCTTGCCCTTGATTTCTGCTGTGGAGGAATTTTTCTTTTCGAGCGCCTGTGATTAGCTGTCAAGATTGATTTACTACTAGTAGAAAGAAAAAAAAAGTATCATACTGCAACTGCACGAGAACCAAGGTAGAAGCATGATATCGACATCGCTGGCAATCCATCCGTCCGGGTTACTAGCCAAGTAACAATACGCCGAAATTTGGAAACCCGACTCAACCCCTTCCCTAGACAGCTGACGGTAGGGTATCATGCTTGGGAGGCATCGGTTGACTTTCCGTTGTCTTTCTGATGACCGAATCCACTGAGTCACGAACACCTTCCTCCCGAGTCCACTCGACGTAGCTTGCCGACTTTGACGCGTTGGACTCTGTGCCTGAAGTAGAGGCTCTGCAGGCCTACGGTTATCAATCCATCGACCACCCCATCAGAACAAAAACGAACCCTAGTTCATCCAAGGAACGTGCTTCTGTTCTTCGATGTGTTTGCACAAGCGATGCTTTCTCTGCACCGCATCGTCAGAATTGTGCGTTGAATACGAGGCAAAAACGGCTAAACTGTGACGATTGGCAATGGTACTAGCAAAGTTGAGCGTCGGGAGCGAATAGCTATCGGTCCGTTCGCCGTATTGCCCGAGACGAATGACGGCACGACATGCCGCGATCGCTCTGGTTAAAATCGTGAGTCGTGCTCCAACGTCGTACGTCGATACGCTTACGAGGTGGTGGCCGCAGTCGCGTCGATCAATCTCACGTTTGAAAATTTTAAAAAAAAAGCACTCACCGTCGCGATACTTTTTCGAACGCGTACGTCGTCAGGATAAATCGAGAAAGGTGAGGTTAACCGCGTACACGTTCATTTCATCTGCAGAAGCGCTCAGGTGTGTATAACAAGTAAAAAGACGATGGGGAAGCTCACCATTTAGGTTCAGAACATTCAGTGCCTGAACAGGCCATTAGTTCTTCGTCGTCCACGGGTTTGACATGGAAGCAACTCACCGCAGGAATAGTATTACACATTGACGTGATCATAAAGTATATTAGCCCATCACGAAATAGAAGAGTAGAAAGTCCACTGCTTTCTCGAGATAACCTTCCGAGGGCTATCGATGTGAATATGAGAATGACAAAATCAAATGTCATGGCTTGACCAGGTCAGACAAAAACAACTGCGAGGAAGGAAAATCGTCTCACTAAAAAAGTAGTTGAGATTCAGCAAGAGATGGTTCGTATTATCCACAACACACGCGTTGGTTGACTCGTCCCAGACGGCATGCACAATGTTCATGCCACGGATCAAGATACTCCATTGACCAAGAGAGAGAACACCAATGGTGATCATCACCCATCTCTCCATTCCCAGAGAGCGAGGCTATGGAAGAATCAGCAACCCAGGTTCAACCGCCAATGTAGTGACATACGTTCTGATCATCAGCGATGTCGAAGCACTGGCAATCGTTGTGTTGCCGGCAACCTAAGCCCACGTTGATGAGTTTTGTTACTATGATATCAAATGTAATGACCTCCCGAGATGAATGTGTATAATGCCTAGAATATGTTCAGAAACGTTGCATCGGGATCAAAGTCATTCACTCACCCCACAGTTCACCTGTAACTGCAATCGGTTAATTCGAGAGGGAAAGTAGGCGAAAAATCAAGCTACCTTGGTCGAAACATTCAAAGAAATTACCCTGATAATGAATCAATCAGTGGCGCGCACGAGCAAGCATATTGTTCAACAAACTTACAATCCAACGAGTGCTCAAAGCATGCCGTATCGACAAAGGAAGAAGGGGGCTTTGCGGTCAATGAAGGCATACTCTATGTTCTCTACAAAACCAACGACGTACCCTGAAAGAGAGAGGTCAGCAAAAGGAAATACTGTATGTTTCCGGCAAGTAACGTACAGGTGGCCAGCCGACTTTGCGTTTGCCCTCCATGAGGGAGACCTCAGAGGCTGATGATATGAGCTCCCAGGTATAAAGCCCAAAAAATACATGGACCACGTTGTCAAAATCACCTGTGTATTCCGTGTCAAATGAGGAAGGTAAAAAGACAATGAGACGCACTTGCTTCCGCCGCAATAACGCGGGGATCTTTCCAATCAACCATAGTAACGAAGGACGCACAGATACGAATCAAAGAGAAATGTTTCGACGCTACAAAGCCAGTTGGAGAAGGACAAAATGTAGGGGGGATACTTTTTGTGATTCTTCAAGACTTTACATTTATACATAACCAGAGGGCCCACATTGATATGTTCCCTTGCAATTTAAATCTACATTGGCCCCCGAGCTCACCACTCATGCTGATGAGCTTTGACGGCGTGGTAGCACCCTTCCACCAGCCAACGTATCTGCTAACAACCCGAAAGACTCAGCCTAAGCTTTCAAATTAAGGAGCAAGTAAAGGTCACATGAAAGACTCACAGGCCTTTCGAAACCTCTTACAAAAACTGCAAGATCTTCATCTTCTCTCTCTTTGAAAAAAAAATTCAATCGATCTGACGGAAGCAAATTTGCTGTCGAATTTGTTACACGAATGTCAAAGTGCTCCACCGGCCCAGATCTCCTATCCGGTAACTCGTCTTTTTAGAAATCCGTCGCAAAGTCCAAGAATCGCCGTTTACGTTCGCTGTCAACTTTGCACCCAAATTCAAGCTCCACAATAGCCATATTTTCATTGTCAGCGACTCAGACAAAGAGCTGAGCTTCAACTACACCAGACTAGAACGTTTCCATCCGCTCCGGCACTAATGAGCCAGGGATACTTGTTTGCCCATTTGACCTGCAAGACTCCGAGACCATCGCTGATATCGTGAGCTCGGAGAATTTTTAACGGTACGATCAAAGGGTCAGTCATCAGGTCATTGTAAATCCGTCCATGGAAGATTTGAATCGTTCCATCATCGGAGGAGGACGCGAAAAGTGGATAACTCGGGTGAAAGTGCAAAGACCTAATGGCCCGACTATGGTACCTGTGGCCAGTCCGAAATTAGTAATTCCGTCAACGTCTGTGAGAGTCGAGTTACCGCAATATTTTGTAGGGCTTGTCATTAAGTTCCAGATCGAACCAACAAAGTTTTTTGTCGTAA
The DNA here is from genome assembly GCA_038090275.1 of Austroboletus novae-zelandiae. Classification (NCBI taxonomy): domain Eukaryota; kingdom Fungi; phylum Basidiomycota; class Agaricomycetes; order Boletales; family Boletaceae; genus Austroboletus; species Austroboletus novae-zelandiae. Next base: position 268,676 of record JBBPML010000005.1, on the reverse strand, counting down.
CCGCCTACAATGATGTGGTCCCCTGAAGGGTGGATGTCCATAGAAGAAATCCATTTAATTCCTGGCATCAGCGTCTTGATCAACTTTTGCTCAGCAAGGTTATATATCCGCACGTAACGTTGAGTCTAGGGTATGGGAAATGAGGTAATATATCCATGAAAACTCTCCGAATTGCTTACCGCAACGAAGAAATGTGGTTTATTCGGATGGAATAATACTAGCTGCACTGCGCCCTTGAGTTTTTTGAACGGAGCCTGTGAATGCCTACGAGACATCTGGTGAATCCAAACACTGCCCTGACTTTCCCTGCTCGCTAATGTAAAGAGAGAGAGAAATCTTTAGACACGTTGTCGCAAACGAGGTCTAGACGTACAAACGGTGGCAAAATAATCGCCTTTCCTATGCCATGCGATTTGTTTGGTCAAACCAGATCCGACGGGCAATAAAATTGTCAGAACAATGCCGTCTTCTCGCCCTGATGAAGACGACCATTTGACCGGTGATTGGGTAGCGGGAGGAAGCGTTGCAGGAGCAAGGGCAGATTGTGTGGGATCCAGAATGACAGAAGCTAAATCTGGTGGGATAATGAAGTGCAACTTATCCTCCCTAGAAACGGACGGCTCAGTTGTTAATTAATCGCGAGACCTGCAAATTACAACGTACGTGCCAACGGCGAAATAGCTGGCGTCTGTTCGTGGGCACCACTCCAATGCACCAATCTTGCCTTCAAAGTCCCACCTCTTGACCTCGCGTCCGACATTTACTTCCCACAGACTTACATTCCCGTTGTCATCGCCACTGACCACCCAAGCACCATCGGGGCTCGAGCACACGCATCGAGCACGCGTGCTCGCATGTGTGAACTTGAGAGAACAATAGTTTGGGAAGGGTCGCAAGCTGCTGGGACTTGGAAGTTTCGGTATAAGGCTGTTGGGATCTATGTTAAGGCGAGTGCGTTGTATTCGAGGCGCGAGATAGAGGTCAAGTTGGCGATTGAAACGCTGCTTTATCAACTGGTCATAGGCGGGAACGAGCCGTAAGGATGTGTATTTTTGAGGAAGGAAATCACGTTGACGGTCTTCTGAGTCGGTGTTCTCCCATTCTTTTCGTTCCGCATTTGCGGGAAGATACTCTTCGGGAGGGTTATAAGATTCGGCATGCGTAGGAAGAGCCGGTTTGGGAGCCGGAAGGGGAGGTGGTTGGTTGGTTGGTGGCTCATTCCAGATAGCGTAGAACTGAGGTTTATCCTCAGTAGCTTTTGGCTTCGAACTAACGATGCGACCTTGCCGTATAGCGCGAACAATTTTCATGATCTGTTGAGTGGTGAGTTGCCAGTGTCACTCGTAAGACGATTCAGATACTTTTTTGTGTTCCCACTTGCTGGGAAGCCAACGACGCTTTGGTTCAGGTGCCGCAGAAAGAGGCATAACCTCCTCTTTACCTTTGCCGGTAAACCATTCCACTGTGGGTTCGTATGGATCGTAGCCGGTATCGGGATTCTCGCCAGCCTGCAGCCTGCGGATGATGTCCAGTTCATCCGGAGAGAGAGGCTTGTTCATTTGAGTATTTTTATCCCAACCGGATGTCCTATTCGAGCTTGAACGAGACGCGCTCCAGGAGGAAATATGCGACAAACCATAAGGTCGGGTCTTCGACAGTCTCCAGAAACTTGTCCAACTCGTCTCCTTTGGCTGGACGAAGCACGCGCTTGCCGTTGATGTCATAGCCAATATGGGGGAGATCGTCGTACCAATGTAATGGAACATTACCAATACGATTTGGGTCCTAAGTACGCGTTACGCGTTAATACGCTACCACTATTGGAAAGGATATACGCACGTCCTCGGTAGATGAATCTGAGTCGTACTCTGGCTCTATCACTGGGTATACACGCTTCGGGTGACCAGTGATGTCAGAGATAGTATTTTTCGACTTTGGGTATACGCCCGATTCCAATTCTGAGCTGGAGGTCTCCTCCTCTTCGTCTTCGTCTTCCCCGACACTTTCATCGTCCAACCCACTGTCGCTTCCTGCGTCAATCTCCGGAAATGCGTCGACTTGGCCGTCCGATTCTTCGTGGTTTTCGTCATCACTGAACATCTCCAATCCAACGGCTTCAGGGAACGCGCTCTTGTGGTCCTCATCGTATTCTGGTTCCTTCCTCTTCCGTTGGCCCGTATGTGCCATTTGAATGGTCTGCGAGTAGACAAAAAAGTGAGTCTTATGTAAGCGCATACTTAAGTTGGCACGTGATAAGTACTCTACTTTTGTAATGGCTATGTAGCCAATCGCGAGCATCACAGCTAGCGCTCGACCGCGATGGGCATCATGCAACGAGCTCGAGAATGATTTGAGGACAAGCCGTTGTCGAGCTCGTTGCATGTGCAAGCATCTTGGGTACATAATGATTTGTACTTCCTCTATCTCGCTCACGTTTTGTATGTAGGAAATCTAGTAGTTTCAGGCTGATGCTAGCCCAAGAAAGAGAGATAGGCCACTGAAATTGAGAAAAACAGTGTTAATGAACACCCATCGGCGTTCCGTAACCAGCACACTATTGAATCAGCCATCTCAGAGTAACTCTGTTCGAGATCACGTTTAAGATGTGGGCAGCATGTAATAACGGTATGGAGCATCGCCAGTTAGAATCTGCCCAGGTGTTGTCATTGTTGATGAGTCACGCGCGTTAGTGGGTTCGGCGGCTCCCGAAGTCTTCCCCTCTCGGCATCGTGTCCGGGTCGCGACACCCTGGGAATGAACCAATCTGCCCATAGCACTCGCGATGGTCAACTACGGTGGAGGTGCGCCCAAGTCGAACTGATCGCCCAGACAAGTGAATGACGTTTATTCAGATGAAGTTTCAGCCCTCGTGGTCGATATGGGCTCCTCGTCCATTCGGGCGGGTTATGCGGGCGACGATACACCAAAAGCGATCATATCCTCCTACTACGGGTACAAACCCACCGCGAACGACTGCGACATTCAAATGGGCGATACGAGTGCAGATGGAAACCCAGAGAGCGCGAAACAAAGGAGCGATGCCAAGCTTTATCTCGGTCAACACGGTCCATCTATATGGAGAGCGAGTATGGAGATTGGTCACCCCTTCCGAGACGGACTCAGTCAGTCGTCGTGCACATGTCGTATACATGCATGCTAAAGTTCAATCACGATCCAGTATCTGACTTCAACCCGGTCCCCGCGCTTATATCGCACGCGTTGGTGGACGTGATGCGTACAAATCCATCTGAACATCCCATTCTTGTCACCGAGCCTGCATGGAACACGCCTGCTGATCGGGAACGGATGGCCGAGATTATGTTTGAAGAATTCCAAGTCCCCGCTTTCTATATCGCAAACACAGGTGTACTGAACGCGTAAGACATTCACCTTGAACCCCGTCTCCGCATTCAACTCGACCTTCAGGTTTGCTGCAGGAAAGGGATCCGCCTTGGTCGTTGATATTGGGCATTCGATGGCAAGCATCACCCCCGTCGTCGACGGGTTCGTTCTTAGAAAGGGTATGGATTTCCAAAATTAGGTGATCCGCAACGTTGACGGGTTCAGGTCTTGTTTATTCTGCACTTCCAAAACTTGTGCATGCGCATGCAAAGCATATTCTTACCAGTCCAACACCGCATCGAAGGGGCATTGAGTTGTACCCTCATCAGCTCATTGCTACAAAAATTGTACGAAAACGCACCTTTCCTTGTCTTTTTTGTGTTAAATCATGATATAGCCCGTAGAGCCAGGAGCTCCTGCGCAGTTTACGTTGCGTGACGACAGACTTGCTGCGACCACAGAAAGCTGGAAGTCGTGGTATGAGAGCCGTGAAGTTGACGAATGGATTCAAAGCGTAGCTGGGGTTTTTGACCAAGGATGGAATGAGCAGTGAGTGGGAACTTTCATCGTCATTGATCGCATTTTCGATCCATTTGCATCAGTGCTGCTTCGACTCGCCCGCCGCGACAATACGAGTTTCCGACAGGATTCAACACATACTTTGGTGCAGAACGATTCCAAGTCGGAGAAGAGTTTTTCTTCCATTCTCCACAGCTCGTGGTAAGCCATGATCATGGAGCGATCGTTGGAGCACGATATGCTGAGTCGACACAGGCTCAGAATGCAAACCTACCTAAAAACATACCAGCGCTACTTTCAGAATCTTTGCGTGCTTGCGACCCCGATTTGCGCCAGGTTCTCATGGGAAATGTCGTTCTCACCGGTGGGGGAAGTTTGTTTGCTGGTTTCGCGGACCGACTGGAGGCGGAACTATCTCGTAATTTTCCCCATGTCAGTGCGATTTGTCATATGAGCGGCGCAGCAACTGATTTTAGTATTCAAAAGGTGAAAATACATGCACCGGGAAATCCCATCGAAAGACGATACGGAGGATGGCTGGGAGGGAGTATTTTGGCTAGCTTGGGTACATTCCATCAATTGTGGATAAGCAGAGAAGAATGGCAGGTACGTTTGTCGGTTATCTGACAGGGTTGCCCGTCTCACCGGGTTACCTAGGAACATGGCAAGGCTATTGTTGGGCAACGGTGTAAATAACGTGGGATCCATGCGACACGTTGCAGCCCGCTTCCCCAAACGAACAATGGTTTACGGAGACGTGTGTAATGATTTTTGTTTTCTTGCGCCGCTTTTATGCCGCAAGTCGTCAACGTGTCGAAACCGATTACGTGAAATGATGCGATTGGCTGAGTACATACAGATTGCGGGGCCGCCGGACGTAAGACTACGGAAGGTCAACTTCCGCAGCTCCCCCCCATCGGAGCCACGCGGAAATAAAATAACCACAAAAGAAAAGAAGACGCGAGTGCAATTGTGAGAAAGACAACGTGATGGCAAGCACAACGCCGGCGACTACTTAAAACAACAATTTGAGTGAACTGGAAACATAAACGAATCGACGGGCCATAATTGCAAAGGAAGGAGTTGTTATGGGTGCTAGCACCACGTTCTGAGTCCATATCACCGACTGGCGCCCTGCAGGGTCAGAGTAGTATAACAGTTCTGAGCGCAAATGCTGTACAAGCGGAAAAGGAGTGGAAGAAATTGACTCGAAGAACACGGATCGGTCGCCCACGTCGTCATCTATGGCCTCAGTAGACTTCAATCGACTCTCGACGCTCGCGTGCGCCCATAAGAACACCCAATCCACCAATAGCCTTGCGCCTGATCCTAGTTGCAAAATTCTTTGGTCCAAGTTCGTCAGCGCCTGATGGTGGGCCCCGAGGATGTCTAAGAGGCTGACTAACGAGCCTCAGCGGGAGAGAAACTGGAGTATGAACAATGTGCGGAATGGGACGACCCATACCGAGACCATCGTACAACTTCTTGGCCGCCTCCTCTCGCGGAGAGAGGGGGCTGGCCTCGAGTGAAATCAAGGACTGGGGTGTAGCCGGATTTGACTGGGAGGTGGAACTCGCAGAGGACATGGCGTCTTCATGTTCGCTGCCCGAATCGATAGCAACGATGGGAATATTGGACGCGGCCATAGAGGTGAAACTGAGTGGACGAGGGCGAAGTTTGTTGGCAGGCGTCAAGGGAGGAGAGAGACGTTCCCCAGGAGGAGGGGTAATTTTGACACAGGGAGATGCGGTGGATGTGGTACGCAGGCCATTAAGCATAGAATGAGAGGCACTTCCTCGCCTCCAAGAAGTAGCAACGTCAGACCTGGACGGAGCGCTATCTCTGAGAGTGTGATATGGCGGGGAACCACCGCGGGCTAGACCAGGGCCAGCTACGGCGGTCTGCTTGGGGGGAGAAGAGCTCTGAGGAGGAGCATCAGGAAATGATGGGAACGCGATGGTGCTGGAGGGTAAACGAGCACCAAAGCGGCCACCGAGGGCAGCTGTCCTGGGAACATGATCATCCAACTGAGGAACGGAGCTGACGCCAAGCTGAGCCTTGAGGAGTTCGGCTTGGCTGGGACGACGGCTCGGCTGGGTATTCGAATGAAGGTCGAAGGAGGAGTTGGTAGGACCGGCCGATGCGGGTACGAAACCAATGGGAGAGCGCCTGGCCTGCTGGCGGAGAGCCTCTGCGAGGACGGCAGCCTGTACTTGCTGATTGCGCTGAACCTGGGCATTCTGGGAGAGGGTCAACGAATAAGAGAGGGAAAGAAAGAGGGAGGGCGAACCTGGAGACGCAGAATTTCGAGCTGCATCAGCTGCATCTGCTGATATGCGTTGAACTGGGTATCAGCAGGGGCAAGGTGCTGCTGGGGCATGTGGAGGTGTGCAGGGCTGAACGGGACACTGTTGGGGTTCAAGGGCTTGTGGGACGGGATCTGCTGATGAGCGAAAGGGGGGTCGATGGGAGGGAAGTTGTGGTTGATGTACATGTTGTTGGAGAGGAGGTCGGAGAGACAATCGATGTCGTCCTCCTCTTGGAGGACGGGAGTGAAGCGGGGGATATTAAATGGGGAGGGGGGGACGGGGGAGAGAGGCGCGGACATGGAGGCGGAACGAACGCCGCCTGTGCGGAGACCGTTGAGGAGAGAGGCGCGATTGGTAGTTGCCATGGAGGGATGAATTAAAGGACTGGTACAGCTAAGAGTCCGAAGAAATAGTAGTAGAAAAGAAAGAAGGGAACAGAAAAGAAGAAGGGGATGGTGGGTGGACGAGATCAAGGAGAGGACAAAAGAGAGCCTGATTACAAATACTTTTTCGCACTCGCCCGCACTCGTCCATCAAACACAGCGCTGCGCACCGTCGTGTGCGCCGTCTGGAACGGATTCAACGTCGCCTGCGCCCGCGTCAGCAACGTCCAGCACAGCGCGGACCGCCCACCTTCACATACACCTCCCACACCTCCTGGAAGAACCCCCGGATCCCCTCCTCGTTCCTGCTTTCGTGCAGCAACACGAACTTGGTGTCTGCATCAACGTCAGCTCGGGTAGCGCGCAACCCCCGCACAGACTCACTCCCCGGCGTGATGAATGCCGACACCGTCCACTCGTTGAACCTGTCGACCGACCGCAGATACCTGTGGACAGCCTCAGCACTCCCATGCAACCATCAGCCCATCAGCTTACATCGCATTCTCCTTTCGCATCACATCTTCAATCACGTCCAGGCTCGCGTTAGCGATCATCTGGATCACATGCCGGTCCTGTCCTCCCCCCATCTTGGCCCCGCCGCCCTGCACATGGTGCGACTGCGTGGCGCTTGACGCACCCGACAATGCCGTCAGCGTGCCTGCGAATGCTGATGTAGACCAGCTCGGTAGATTCGACGACAGAGGGTAGCTCGTCGTCTGCGCGGGCTTGCTAGAGTAGTGCGTAAGACTGTAGATGGGCGTGTCCGACGGCGACAATATAAACAGATGATGCGACATGACTGTACGGTGTGAACCTCTCCTTCATGTTCCGCCAAACCCTTCTGGTGCGCTCCCTCCGACTCCCGCACGCCCGCCCCTTTTTCCATTCGTCCCTTGTCGGTGCAACCCACCGCGGTGTCGCCCGTTCGCGCGCCTCGTCATGGCGCCGCCCACCCCGCCCCGGCTGGCTCGACTCCCTAGACAGCAACGTCGTCTTCTACGCCATCATCGCAGCCAACGCCGGCGTCTACCTCACCTGGACGCTTGCAACACAGACATACGTCCGTACCCCACTCTCCCGCGTCGCACTCACCAACGCGCGTACAGAACACCACCCGCGATAGCACCTTGCTCAGATTCATGATGGACAACTTTCGCGTCGACATGCGCAACGTGTCCTCTGGCCGCATGTATGTGACTGCCTCTCTGTTCTACTTGCTGCCAACGCGTCCTTTAGATGGACTCTGATCACATCCTGTTTCTCTCATATGGATACCTCCCATGCCTTGTTCAATGGCCTGACCTTTTATTTCATGGCTCCACCAGTCATGCGACTCCTCGGTAACACACATTTCTTGGCGCTCTATTTCTTGGGTATGTCGGTCCACCTCCGTCTTGCGCTCGTCCTGATCATGCCCAGGTGGCATATCCTCCAGTCTCGCCAGTCTTGCTTGGCATCGCTTTTACAGACGCGAAAATGTCTCGTCTCTGGGTGCTAGCGGTAAGAGAAAAAAACACTCTCCTTGACGTGCCTCATCTTCTCTTCTACAGGCGCCATCATGGCGACGCTCGCCTTATATTCGTGTGCTTTTCCTCGCAACACATTCCTCATATTCTTTGTCATCCCCTGCCCCGCCTGGGCGTTTCTTCCTGGCGTCCTCATCTATGACGGATGGCGCAGCTTCTCAGACCAGGTGTGCCTAATCGGCCGCTCTTCGTGAACTATCATGCACTCACACGTGATTGAATAGCGCACAAAAACTGATACGCCTGGACACGTCGGAGGGCTCCTCTCTGGCGTTGGCTACTTCCTGTGGAGGGTCGCTCTTCGACGATAACCACAATATCCAAGCGGTTAAAAAATAATGTAGACTGCGGGATTTAGGTAATGAAATCGACGAGGTATAATATCAAAAACGTAGATGAACAAAGCGAGCGTGATGTGTGCAGACAAAGCCAGGACAAAAAGTGATAATATAAACAACAGGAACGTAGAATGGTATTGGCAAATAAAACGAAATTTCAAGGCAAACGATTGAACAGCTATTATTCACCACCTTGTCTTCCTTTCTGAGGCGTATTCATGATCTTGTCGAGTCGCCCCATTTGTGACTCGAGCCTTGTCATTCCTATCGTCTCCGCAAAACCTGATGACAAGTCGAGCTCGCGAGCGCCATGCTTTTCGAAATAGTATGTGAGCAGGTTCTTCTTGTTATCGTCCAGCCCATCCAGGAGCGCAAACAGGTGTGCTTCGTCGCGCAGTACCAGCTGGGAGGCAATGATCGCAGCATAGGCCGCTTCGCGAATCACGAGCGTCGTGGTATCGTTCAATGCCTAGATGATATTGATATTGACACCAAACGCGCGAGCTAATGTCACTTACTGCAATCAACGTTTGTTTCAAACGAGGTAGCTCTTCTTCAAGGACTTCGGGAGGAAGCCTTATAATGAACTTGCCAAGTGCAATCAATCCGAATGCATGCGATCCTGCTTTGGCACCCACGTCCGACGTAGGATCAGCTAGGAAACCACGTAAACAGCTGTGCATCGTCGTCAACCCGTACACGGGCTCTATGCGTGAACATAGTGCATCCCGAATGGTTTTGGTTGCTTCCAGAACCTAGCACACGTCAGGTATTAAAAATATCAATGAGAAAAAGACCTACTTCGATTGCATTACTGTAGCGCACTCTAAACAACACAGAAAAAAGTTCTGCTTCTCTGCCTTCAAGGAAAGCGGCCTGGTTTCCTAGGATTTCCCATACAACAATCAACCCATACTCCAGTTGTTCGGCATCCTACCAAATATATAACATTATAACATTTTACCGTGGAGGTGAATCAAACGTACCTTGGTCGGATCAAGGAACTTGAGCAACCCATCGAATAACCGATCAAAACACTTTCCTTTGGTCCACACGTCCGGAAGAACAGACGGAAGTGTGTGCGTAATTGGCATGAACGGTGACAAACTTGAAGGGAGTCCAAGGCGAGGACTTAGTGGAGAAGCAGCACCAACAGGGATAGGATTGCTTGAACAGAGCAATGCTAACTTCTGCAGTGCGCGAGTGTCCGTATTCCCATCTTCAAGTGCCGTCAAGAGCTCATGGAGCTCTTCTGACCGATCTGCGGCATCTGTATCCTTTTGCGCCACTCCATGTCCAATCACTAAGGAAAGAAATCAGAATAACAAAGATACAACAAATCAATGGATAGTCACCAGAAGCTCGCTTAGACCACCACCCGTTCTCATGGCTCTGGTCCTGCAAGGGTTTAATTAACGGTTCAGAGGGTTTTTTGCCATTAATCGGACTGTTTTTAAACAGCGCTGCCTGTCGAAAGATTGCGGCGTTGCGGGTATCAGGCGTCACAGGCGGAACGAGACTTTTCTTGAATTTTGGAATGGGAGGTATCTTGGGCGGCTTCGGGGTCACGGTGCTGTTTCCGAGCAACAACGATGTGGGAATCGCCGAGTGAGCATTGTCCTCTACTTCAGGGTCTGTCAACTCCAGTAGATGTTCTGCAGCACTTTGCGCCTGTTCGGCACGCGCCCGAAGTGCATCTTCGACGAGTATCGGATCGGAGGGCTTCCCCGGGGAATCAGAAAGGGCATTTGATAAGGTATTTGGTGTCGAAACACCGGACGATGGCGGCTTTGACGTAGGAGGATACAATTTGTATGGTGTAGAAAAGGACATCATGTTCGCGGATTCGTCCATGTCAGAATCGCTGTCATCTGGCACTGGAATAGTGGTAGCCAAGAGGAAGGACTCTTGATCATCGAAGTCCGGCATTATAATGGACTGTCTGACAGGCATGGTCTCAGAGAAAAGAGATGCATGACGGACGTGAGAAGGATCACTATTCGATGTCACTAGGACTGGTTGTGGAGACTTTTGGGCCGAAGCTCGAGCAAGGGGTGCAAGAGGTGAGAAAGTTCGGTGTCCCGTAGCATCTTCAGCAGCCGTGGAGATCGAATCAGAGGGCGAGCGGGTATGAGAAGTGGAAACCACCGAGGCGCTGACAGAACGTGGCATGACAGCATTGTTGGAAAGAATCCGAGACCTGGGCAGCATTGGAGGAGACAAAGATGAACGAGAGGACCGGACCGCGGGTGTTGGAGAACTCCTGTCATTAACAGATCTTCCAGACGGACTACTGGGAGAACTAGTGCCCCTTGAAGGTGGCGATGATGCTCCTGCGGCGCGTGACGTTGACGTGGCCTGATGTCTAAGAGTTGGAGGTGCGTGCGCAATCGCTTTGGCCTTTGCACGACTGGCTGCGATCGCTGCCGCAATGCTGCTCTTCTTCAAGCTCGGTGTGGTAGGTGGAAGATCCGAAATGGCATTCGGATCCGGGCACGCCCTTTCCAATTGCTTTCGCGCAGTTGCATCCAGAGCCTCGATTATCACACTTGCCTTGTCATGCCATACACTATCGAAAACCCAGAACGTCTCACGTGCGCTTTCCCTCACAGCGGGATTAGGGTCTCCGAGTGCCTTCTGTACGGATTTCTCCAGCAATTCCAATCCGCCAGCAGATTCAATGTGTGACTTTGACCGGTGGCCGTGTACCTCTATGTATGTCTTGATGTGACCAACCACATAAGTTCGGGACTGCACAGTCTTCTCTTGTAGAGTATTCCAAAAGAGGGGTAAGAAAGTGCGAGGGTGAGCGGAGGCACGCTGAATGATGCAAGACAGTGCTTGCTGCGACTGCTGTACTATGATCTTCTTCGTGAATCCAGCCATGCGCAACAGGTTCGAGAAAATCATTTCGCAAAACGAGTCCATGCTGGTGCCAAGAGCAGTGGTCAACTCCACATACATAGAACATGTGCTCGAAGAAACCGTGGTTCTCAGGCTTGCAAGCTAAGCAAATGACAGTGAGTGAGGATGCGACCGCGTAAGACAAGAGCATACAGTTTTTAACGATGCTTGAATGAATCCGTCCTTGAGGCACTGCAGGAAGACGTCAGGGTATCTCGTATGGATGTCTCCCTTGAGCATCCCTCGCACGCGTTGTATGCCCTTTTCTCGTGCAGCCCAGTTGTGCTCAGTCTCCCTCCCCTAGTCAATGGAACACAATAAGAATAGTAATTCAAAATTCGCTACCATACGCACCTCGAACGCTTTCGTCATGGTCAAAAACTCGTTCTCTAGGTCTCGAGCTGACGCGATCTAAAACTTAGTCAATCGAAAATAATCGGCTATCATCAGGTGGCTCACAAAGGCAGGTTCAACAATGTTGGCAGTCTCACTTGAAGGTTGTGGTATGGGAGGAGAAACCACCACTGCCGCCCTACTAGTTGGTCTCGGTAGTTCTTTAACGTGTCCTTGACTTGCTGCACGAACCACGGGCGTAGCAACTGGTGGTCCGGTTGAGGAAGCTCCGGAGGTGGGACGTCTACTTTGCAACATCAGACTAGGAGGAATGTAGTCTTTCTTTGAGCCAACGTCTCCGTTTTCCGAGCCTTCACTCATCGGTGTGCTCGCTCCTGTGCTCCGGCTGCTGTTCATGAGCTTGCTCAAGACATTATCGACAATAGTCTTTCTGACGCCCTTTTTCGTCATCTCTTTTTTCAGGTCGGCGCGTGCGGCATCCGTAACACCGGGTCCGGTAAAAAGTTCGATTATTGAAGGTGTTGCACATGCACGAACGTTGCCATCGGTGTCTTCCAATGCGTCCACCAAAAGGGAAAGGTATGGGCGAATGGGGTAGGTATGATGAGCTCGACGGATGTTTACTAGTACCAAGATTGACTAACGGAGATGCATGAATTAACTTTTGCAGTCGAATGAACGCGATCCTCACCTGTTCTCGGACTCTCCATACTTTGCTGGACAGCCCGCTGTCTCTGAAGAAGCGTTCAAAAATGAAAATGGGTGGTTCGGAACCCTTGCTATTAGCGAGCTTGGACGAGGATGGGGAGGAACGGTAAGCGAATCCACCAATGATGACTAGCGTCTCACGCGCTTTCTCGCGAGCTTTCTCGCGGGCATCGCCAAGCCTTTCGAAGACACCAGGAGATGGTAGGAAGGAGGTGATGACATGGCGGAGGACAGAAACGTCGTAACTAGATCCGCTTGATGAAGAGGTGGAAGAAGAAGAGGAAAACGGGCGGGTGTTAGTGTTGGGTGTGCCATTATGACGGTGTATTATGAGAGGGAGAAAGGGAGGGATGGCCGAAAGAGTAGCGGTTGTAAGGTGTTGGTTTGCAATACGAAGACACGCTTTGAGAACGGCGATGAGTGGTTCCGGGTCCACGATCTGCAGCAGGGAGGCATGCCACAGCTTAGCGGAGGAAAAAGTACGTTCAGAGAGTCGTGCACCTCTATGCCAGTTTCGAATTCAGCTTGAAGTTTTGCGACAGCGTCGATTTTGAGTTCGACATCTAGAGCGGGCGGGCGCGTGAACGAGGGCTCGGAAGCAGCAAATGAGAGCGAACCGTTGTTTTTGCATTGGTTTACGAGTTTGTCGAGACGATCACTGCTCATGATAGAAGAGAAGGGAGAACGAATAGGGATTGGGGCCAGAAAGAGCAGCGAGCGGTCACTGGCCACTTGTCATGTGGCGTCGGAGAACAAGAGCGCGCCGGTTAAGGTTTCAGTCAACTCATCACGCTGGTTCGAAGCTATCTACACATTTGAGACACTCCTCGTTCACGACCGCCTATCAGAATGCCCCAGCGACTTGCCGGGTTGGATGTGGTCGCGGATGCGCTGCTTCTGTGCAGGCGTGAACGACACGACACGATACTCGCCGCCGCCGCGCTCACCAGGTCTTTGAGCTCTGGGAATCCGCCATTGAGCTTGCGGTCCCACATCAAGACGGGAGCGCCATCTCCCGTCTCCAGCCAGACGCGGAATCGACCAGCGGTGTCGTCGGAATTCAGTGGCACGACCGAGACCGCCTTGAGGGTTGGAGGCGGAAATGTCAGAAACAACTCGGTCGACATCCACGTAGCCCGGTGGAGCCTGTCAAGAAGCCTTCAGGATGGGTTCCTGTCGTGTCAGCAGGGATCGTACCAGCGACACTGAGAGCTCGTTAGCACGGCAGGCGTCCGGGTGAACTAGGACAGACCCTGTCGCAAAACTCGATCACGATGCGGGGGCATGGGAGTGGGCTCGGGGGCACAAAGGCAGCGGGATCCTCGCTGGTCATGGTCGTAGATGCGCACGTGATGTTATCGGACGCGGCTCTCGTTCAGACGACATGGACGCGCCGGCAGACGACCTAGTCATATGGACTGTCCACGGTAGGCCCAGTCTGTCCAGATCGCACACACCATTCACGCTTCCCAGTCGAGGTCCGCATTGCTTCCAGGGCGCGCAGGAGGGCCGACATCGTCCAAGAGCTCGTCCGAGACTACATCACAACCTCTTTCGAGCGTCTCTCCCTCCCGTCCATCCTGACTGGCTGGGACATCGATCCAACCTTGGCGTCCTCCGTAGAGCGCATCGCCGTCTCGGAGTCATCCTGCCCCGTGGACTCTCTGTCCCTAAACGAAATTTCCCTCCAGATACACACATACCAACCATCCGAGAAAGATACCATAGAAGAGTACACCAACGGCTCCGGAGACGCAGGCGAAGATGTCCTCGCGGCGAGCGTCTGCGAACTGCCTTCCAAATCATGGGAGGGTCTATGGGAAGGGCTGATATATGCAGACAACATAAAACTGAAGCTTCTCGATTATATCTACGCGACCTTCGTTCTCAGCGATGCCAACGTGGATTGTACGCATATGACCTTGACCGGGAGCTCTTACTCACCCTCATCCAGTCAACCTTATTTCCTGGAATAGAGTCGTGTTGCTCCATGGACCACCTGGCACTGGAAAAACCTCTCTTTGTCGAGCACTAGCGCAGAAACTCTCCATACGGCTGTCCCATCGGTATATCCATTTTCGACTTCTTGCGGTACGTTCGTTTGAGTTCTGATCTGACAGTTACACACAAGCGCGGCTCCTGGAAATCAACTCTCACTCTCTGTTCTCCCGATGGTTCTCTGAGTCAGGAAAACTCGTTCAGAGATTATTCAATAATATCACGGAAATGGTCGAGGACGAGGATTGTTTCGTCATTGTCCTCATCGGTTCGTTACTTCTGTGTGCATTCATGGCGTGTATGCAGAAATTCATGGCTCGCATTACTAGATGAGGTCGAGTCCTTGACAGCTGCCAGAGCGGCAGCCATGGCGGGTACTGAACCGTCTGATGGTCTACGAGTCAGTGAATTACCAAGCCCAACATGTCTCCTCATACAACATCGAACAGGTGGTCAACGCACTCCTCACTCAACTTGACAAACTAAAACACAAGAAAAACGTCTTGGTAATGTCGACCAGCAATCTGGCCAAAGCTATAGGTTTGCATGGCTCTACATCGCGCATCGATGCTGCTTCTCAGAACAAATACAGATTCTGCCTTCGTTGACAGAGCGGATATCATACAATACGTCGATAACCCCCCTCGCGATGCCATTTACGAGATTTTGCGTGGTTCACTCTGTGAATTTGTTTCAAAGGGCATCGTACAGGAAGTGGTCGGCAAAATCGTGCATCTAACCTTACGAAAATTGCTGATTGATTTGTAGCTTGTCCCCACATTAGCGGACATATTATACATGGAAAAGGCGGGGACATACCAAATGGATAAGGTCGGGAAGGCGCTCCTTGGGCTCGCCACCAAGTGTAGGGTATGACACTCTTCTTCTCGTCATGACGGTGCCAACTCTGTCCGGCCACAGGAACAGGACCTTTCAGGTCGTGCTCTGCGGCGTCTTCCAGTACTCGCTTTAGCACGGTACATCGGCGCTGGAGTAAGTGCTTCACACGCACTTGTCTCTCCTCCAAAGGGATCTTCACACAATGGAGTTCTCCAATCCGACATAAATGTGTGGTTGAATGCCATGGAGAAAGTTATCGACGATCGGGTCAGTGAGCACAAGAAGCTGTAATTGATTGAAAAGAATGTCGGGCATGTGTATGAGATGATACCGAGTTCACGCGCACTTTCATGGACCAAGCAAAGCTGCCTCACCATTGTGCATGATATGTGCATATAATAGTGTATATCCAATAGGAATCCTTGTCTACTCCTGGTGATATGACGGATCAACTAACGAGGGCATGAGTTTGGTGCCATCAGATGAGGAACAAAATCAACGCACAGTAGTCTTTTGGCAGACCAACAGTTGAAGTGGCCAGTCTTCCTGAGCCTTTTCCACCAAACAAGTTCTCCTTACTGTCTGCCTCTCCTGCTCGAAAGTTTACCATTTTCACCCAATCATCGCGGGAAACCACAGAACGACCCTTTTCAGTACGCATATAGAGATTTTTCTGGTTCCACACTCGACGCCCGAGTCGTTCTTTGACGCGCTGCGTCTTACGACCAAGTGCTGGGAGGAACTCTTGAGTGTAGAAGCTAGCAATGTCCTCGAAGTCTTTTTGTAGAACGTCCAGATGAGCGGATGTATCGAAGTACTTGACGGAAGATGTCAGCGCCAAGGATGTCAAGGAAATGGAATTGGCGGCATGTAAAGGTACATCGACGGATGTCTGCGTGGATGGTAATGGTGTTGAGGAATTCGAGTTCGGTCGAGATGGGTCATGGCCTGGTGCCAGAGGCTGCCGTCCATGGCGTTGCAAATGCCGCAGCTCACCGTAGTAAGCTATGTCGTTCTTCTTCCTCCTATACGACTGTCGTGCAATGTAGCCAACAAATCGCATCAACTGCATGTCTTTATTCCGTTTCGCCGTTCCGAAGACGGACAAGAGCATGTGTCTGTTTATCGCGAACTGAGGGGCTGGCGTCTTATAAGGAGTGCGGTATATCTGGGTCCGTATAGCTCTGTCCACAACGCGGTCAAGCTGGAACGCTTGGAAGAGGTAATGACGTGCCAGAGTTGAATGATTGGAACGCGACAAATGCTTGAGCAGGATATGATATGTGGTCGAATTTGGCTTCGCGTGTGGAGTATTATGCGGTGGAGTAGAAGCGGGATTAACGTCCCCAAAATCGTCTTCATCGTCAAACTCTCGAGAATAGTGTTGACTTGCTTGTGGGGGCAAGGGTTGTGTGAGCACCTCGAAAGCTTGAACGAGTTTGGAAACATTTCCGGACCGCCCTATCATATCAATGGTCGTGTTAAGTGCAGCAGTGGAGAAAGGCTGAAAGGTAGATATTTGGGGAATGCTAGCTTCGACGGTTGCAGCGTGGTCTCGTTGTATCGGCAAATGGTCAGGGAAGTCCAAGTCAATCCCATATACCAACTTGAGAAGCTGCGAAAAGACAGCTTGGTCTGTGGTTTCCTTCGAGATACGCATCACGAGATCCAGAACGGCAGGTGTGAAAGGTATATCGAAGGATTTCATGTCGTTCAGCAGCGTCTTGCAAAAGGCTGAGCATTCGGACTGTATCCTTTCCCTCCGAGATTTGTACATGGGGAGGGTGAGTCGATGGGCAATAACCCGGAGGTTAAGATAAAATGTCCGTACGTCGGGGTGGAGCTTTACAACGTTTCTGAGCTCGTCGTATACGTTCATAGAGCCGTAGAGATGGCCAACCACAGCGAATTGCTCCAGAACGTAGTTGTAGTCGTCCAGAGAGGGCTGCTGCGTTGTGGAACGAATGTTGCGTATGACAGCCTTCAATCTAGCCTCGTAGGGGTGTGGTGGGCGAGGGGGGGCGGGGCCTTGCATACTCTTGGCAACGAACGGACGAAGGAGGGAAGGAGAAGGAACGCATTTCCGGAGAACCTTTTGATGGATTTCAAGAGGAAGATCACTGTAGTCTAGCGCGCTAGCAAAGTCAACGTATCTGGCCCAAACAGTTGACGCGTCGGTGTCATCCAGAGACAGCGCAGCCCTAAGAGAGTGAAGTTTGCGATCGCGAATAGCATCACGACTAATGCTGGATTCGGCAGCCAGTTCAGTGTGCACGATATTTGGGTTTAGCGCCGTCGTGGAGAAGTGGGGTCGGCATGGATGTAGGAAAAGCGAACGAGGCCTGGCAGTGGTTCGGAGTTTTGTCAAGGATTTCTGCATGACATGTTTCATGGAGTTTACTGAAGCACTTGGACGAGTAGTGAAAATTCGCACGCTGTTCAGTAACGCATATTTCACACTTGCTTTACAGTTTCCTCCCGTCCTGTACACAGTAAGCTGGACATTCCCATGTTCAGAGGCTAGACGAGGGTGAACCTCTAGCATGGAACAGACATTTTGCCTCCCCGTTATAGTCCAAAGCAGACTCATTAGATTAGATTCGGTCAAGGATAATTACCTTTTTTGGCAGGGGGGGTCGAAGCTGGTCCGTGCGCAGATGGGAGTGGGATATAAGCCGGGGGCAGAGAGGATGAATCCTCATACTTACCTTGATGGCGTGTGCTCCTTCAGGTAACTGGGTGTACGGGCCGTGGGGACATTCCATAGCACGGCGACCCTGTCCATACAGAGGGTATCCACGGCTTGTATGAGCTTCGGCTCATGCACTGTCTGAATATTTTCCTGTCCTGCCACGGCCACTCTGGCTGGGCAGGCCGTCTTTTTTGCTCCTACGCTGTCCTAACCCTAACCCTATGTACATTCTTGTTTTGGTAATGTCACTGTCACATTGTGTTGACACGGCACTAGTCCAAATCGCTCAGACAAGGACGTCGTTAACATATTTTTACGCCTGCTGCCGCTTCCGTACATACCAGTCATTTGATCAATCGCGCCAGCTTTGCCCGATGAATATATGACACATGACTGGATCGATCTTTTAAATCAGAATGTCAATTTTTATTCTACCGGTTTGCCTCCAAGATCTCCATAGAAGTCACGCTATTACCACGGATCACCTACACGACGAGTTTAATAGACGACAAGACAGACGACGAGTCAGGCTTACCACTGTGCCAATTGGATGCTTTTGGGCTGGAGTAGTCTCTTCGAGGGCATCATCGATCACAAGATTCAAGAACAGATCGTAGCCGCGCAGAGTACCGCTGACTTTACGGCCACCCTGCAGATGAACGAACAATTTCTTGTCCATAAACTGAAAAACTATTAACGCGAGTCAAAATCACGGCCACAAACCGACACACCTTTTTGAGCTCTGGCTGGGATGCTTTCGACATCTTGGAGAGTGACTGTGATGTTGTCGAACCAAGATACCCTTGACTCTGCCTTGCTTTGCCATGTTTGGCCTCGACCCGACTCAAGGCTTGACCGCAAACCTCCTCGACTCATCGGCTAACCCACAACTGTCTTAACACATATTTCGTTGTCCATAACGACCAAAAATTGTACTGAATAGAGAAAAAGGGCCCTCAGCTCCCCCGTTATCCTCTTCAAAGTCCGTGTCGCTAGTGTCTCCTGGGTGTACGCTGAATAATATACAAAGGCAGCCCCATAACCTCGAGCAGTCAACACATCATAAGCGCTGCTTTGGATAGATGGCCGCACCCACTTCCCGCACCGTCTCAAGTAGCCCAAACACCTCTGCCCAGGGCTCCCCTCGCATTAGAGATTGGAGTAACCTGAGGGCAGGCGAGTCAGGGTCAGCTTTCCGTGGATTTAGTCGGGGAAGGGGCAGCCGAGGTAGTGGCATCAAAGGCGGTCGAGGTGGAGCACCAAGTCATCCGGGCCAAAAAGGCAGCAGTCAATCGGATACGACAAACAGTTCTCCATCTCCATCATCTAAGGTTTCGGGAAACCCTGTCTCGCGCAAGCCTCCAGTACCGATCCCCGCTATCCCGACATCAAATGGTTCAGACAGAGCCACGAATCGTTCCACTGAACGTGGAGGCCGACCTAAACCAGGGTCTCGTAGACAATCTCAAGCTGTCCCTGCTGTCGTGGTCGCACCTGCCTCACCTTCCCAAACGTCTCAAACGGTGCCATCGCCTCGTTCTGCTACTCGTCGACGTCGCCCTCCGCTAGGAAAGAGTAGCACTACAACTACGAAGCCCCCACCTGTTGCTTCCAAAGCACAAAAGTCAATAGGTGGATCTACACCTACATCTCAGCCAGTTGTGCGGGATGTTCCGCCGCACCTTGCGGCCGCTCACGAGGCAGAAATTCGGCATGACATAGATGCGTTAGTAGAGCGTGTCAGAGCTGTCGCGATGGCCGATAACCGGCCGACAACTCCTGGTAGCCACATCGATTGGGCTGGCGATGAAGACGATTCCCTTCCGGATCTAGACGACTGGGGAGTAACTACAACGCACACCAATACAGCCCCGGATGAAGTTCAGAGCGAGGAGATTTCCCCCATCCTTGCAGACACTCTGAAACCGTTGCCAGAGCCGAATTCAGAAGTCCAAGAGGAACAGGAACAGGAACAGGAACAGGAACAGGAACAGGAGATGGAAAATTACGAAGCTCAACCCGAGCCAGTAAAAGAGTCGTTCGTCGAACCATCGTCCATGCATAGTCTTATGGAGGGTGTACCCGCCTTGCCGTCCACCGCAGATGGGACTCCAGAACAATGTATTGTAGCTGCAGTTTCCGATGATTCTTCGTCATTCCCTCTTTCCGACGAAAAGCCACCATTGCATCCATCCCTTCCACCCAAACCTATTGCAGCCATGGAAAGCTTGCGCGCCAGAAGTAAATCCGTCAGTAAGCCTTCTGGTCTTCCTCTCAAACCGCCCGCGGCTGTTACGGAGGCACTCACGACAAAAACCGATGGACTGTATGAGTCGATCCACGCGCCGTCCGCAGACGAGCCTGCCTCGTTGGAGAGAGTGTCTAGTGCATCCTCCAGCGAACGAGGCCTTACTGGCTCAATCCATGCCCCTGTGCCTGGCTTGCCAGAGTCGCAATCAGCTCCTAGTCTTCTTTCCGGACATTCTTCCGCCACTGTCCAACATACCCATTCACGTTCGCACACCGAGAGCCGCCCCGGAATTCATCAACCACACACAACTCCTCCAAGCACGGTATCTCGCCAAGGTCGCTCAGGTGCTACCTCCCCTCTTGGGAAACATGTTTATACGCATTCTCGCAATCATTCCACACCTGCCGGAAGTGCAAGCTCACGACCGCCACAATCTGCTCGCCCCGTCATAACTGGCGAAGCGATTTCTAGGTTGGCCCGGACGATAGGCGGAATCGGACCTACTCCTCGTGCACAATCAATTCCTGTCACAAAGGATTCTACCATCTCATCATGAATTTAGACTTGCGAATCGTCCTGATCTATATGCATTGCTGTAAACCGTTTTTCGTTCGTGCTTCTCTGTTGGATAAGTAAACTTGACCTCCTCGCACCTTGTTCTAAGTATATACCCTATTCAAGCCCTTCTCCTTCGTGCTTCACATACCTGTTTGCTCAATGAATTAGGTGTATGTATCACACGCTATCAAACTCGTATTCGTTGCTGGTGTTAACAGATGGATTACGACAAAGTCTTATCCCGTGCTGAAATAAGATAGTTCGAGCCCGATGGCTGTAATAGGTTTTGATCGACTCGATAAATCAGATACAACGCCCAGGCTGACTAACATTTGCTTCAGGCGCCCTTCCCATAGCAACGAAACAGTCTTCGAGGAAATTGAGTGGTACAACACAACGGTACAGTGAATGGACGTGACATACATTGTTAGTGGATATCCTGGCTTTCACGACTCCTCGGATGTCCGACTCTGAGTGAGACGACCTTTGCGGAGAATGGTTTGCAGAGTTATCGAGAGCCTTGGAGGTATCGCTGTTTGAACCAGACTGTGACAGTGCACGCCGCATCCACCATTCTGCTCCCATGGTCCACTCGCTATCATAGCTGTAGACATTGAAATCAAATTTCGAACACAAAGAAAGGTCCCGGGAGACCTTGGCAGCATATGCGGCTGAAATATGACCAATCATCGGATTAAACAAGGCCGTGATTGTGGTAGGCGGTTGAGATGGCATTCCACGAGGTGACGAAGACGACTGTGTTTGACTTGAAGGAGTAGACGAGTCAGAAAGCGTGGTAAAGCGAATTCCAGTGGACACTACAAAGATGCAAAGACAGAAGTAAGCATAGTCTGGCCCAAAAAGAATTGTCTTCGTACCTCCTGCGCTCTTCTCCTTCGCACTGATATAGAATTCCGCTCCAGCGGAAACACGACCCCTGAGCCCACCACCGGTAGCATCTTCCTCATCCACACGCTTTGGCCGGGGCTTGATCGAGGAGCTGGAATCTTCGGGGGACTCTGCCGGGTTGCCAAGCTTGCCAAAGTTATGCAGCACGCGCACTCCCCACATCCCGTCTTCAGCGCTCCATGTATACTCGGTACACCACTTCCCGATGTCGTGCTGTAGGCTGAGCATGATATTGCTCACATTCTCACTACGTGTTCTTCCCTCGCCGGTGAGGCTTGATCGCGGGTCCGAGATGGCAGCCACCAGGGCCTGTACGGTAGGGGATAACCGGGTCGAGTACAACGCGTCCAATCGACCGGAGGGAAGATATAAGCGACCATACAGGAGGTAATCTGTCGCAAGGCCCTGTCGGTCAACATTTCAAGATGACAGGAGCAAAGAGTAGCCGACGGAAACACACCCCGCGAATCAACACGCTCGCCAGCTAACCATTCCTCCTTTATCTCTGGTCTCCGAGGTTGGCTATACAATTTAAAACGCTCGATCATGTCCTTGAAACGAACGTCGCCAGAATTCTTGATGTCTAGCTCGCATGAAGTAAATATGTATCCCACGGAACCATCGAGTGATGGCATCGCATTCATGGAATACGACGTGCTGAAGAGCGGGTTCGGTGACTTGGATACCGAAAGGTGCAACCCGCGCGGAACGGTGAAATCCAGTATGGCTATCTCAAGAGGATCCAGGAGGACGGACGACTCAGCATGTAAAGCAACCTACCACTGGAAGACCGCGTTAAGTTGGCATAAAGATTGTCTTCATTCCAGCCGGTCGCCTTGTAGTAACTTCGAAGAACATAAGACGCGAATGGATGCATGCCGGTGTGCAAATTGGTAAAGGAAGAGATTGACAACTGCTAACGTTCGCCCAAAGTTGCACAGAAACATAAAAATTAACATAAAAACCGCATATCACTGTAGATAACGACGTACACCAATTAAAAAAATCTACAGAAACGAAGTAGTGGTGCTGCCAGAGACATGCCGATGTGACTCAAGGGCAAATGGTTGCAAAATTTCCCACCTGATTCGTAGGACGTACTACGGTACATACTTTCGTTTCTTCATCATTTCCCTTCTCCACATTGACTAGCGTCTAATTCATATCACTCCCCCCAAAAATCGGAACTCTTATAGTTGTGGTGAAGTTGTCCTCGTTCGGTCGGCACCAAGGACCCTTGCCGCTGCTCCGAAAGAAGGTCCCAAGAAGATTGAGGGTGGAAACTTTGTGAGGCGTCATGCGGATGACGCGGTCCAGACTTCGTCGAGGAGACACTAGCTGTGGCTTTGACAAAGGGAGAGACCGATGATGAGCCATCCGATGCCCATCCATTGCTGATACCACGTCTGACAGAGTGGTTCACTCTCACGAACAAACACAGGTATGCGGGTGAAGTGTATGTCGAGCTGACGTTTTGGTCGAACGTGCGTTTCGGAATAGGTAGCACGAGTCCCCACCAGAGAAGAAATCCCCTCGAAAGGCGACGGAATCAAACAAGAACTATGGTAGACCTGGGTCATTCGTTCCGGCAGATGGTAACGCTTCGTTGAACGGGAACTCGCGTCCCACGACTCGGCCCATACCATCCAGCGCAGTTTCTCAGTGATTCCTTGCTGTCATCACTCCGCATTTGTTCAGAATTGTATGTACCCCCTTACGAGCAAAGGACCGTAGCATCACCTGCTCCGTCATTGGTTGTTTCTTCGACAAAGTGCTCTGCGGAAGTTGGCTTTCGATCAACCCT
Source organism: Austroboletus novae-zelandiae (assembly GCA_038090275.1). Taxonomy (NCBI): domain Eukaryota; kingdom Fungi; phylum Basidiomycota; class Agaricomycetes; order Boletales; family Boletaceae; genus Austroboletus; species Austroboletus novae-zelandiae. Next base: position 245,241 of record JBBPML010000005.1, on the reverse strand, counting down.
CTACTTGATCTGCTCAGTACTTTGAAGTTTGCACCATCTTTGTTGACATCAATCTCCACCACAATGAAAATGGCTTGAGAGAGATGCTTGTCAAGAGGGCCTTAGCCTCAGCCACACAAATCATTTCACTGCTGTAGCATTTGTTTACTGTTGGGGGGATGTAAATGTAATTCTCTACTGTCGACTCGCGATTAGTGTAAAGCGGCCACTCGGCAGGTTTTCGACGTAAGGGCATGTAACTAAATATGAAATCGGTAAAAGGATCCATGCTAGTGGATTCTGTGTGGGCCGTTGGCTGCATCTGGTGGCTCAGCGGCAGTGACAAGACGATATTCGATTAGGAACATGATGGGGGTCCTACTACGCAACGTAGTTCTTCACAATATCTGCATGACGTCCCACACGCTTGGCCGAGTCTCCGCCTCATCCCAGCACTTTTGCATGACTTCCCACAAATGATCATCAAGTCCTCTTGCGATGGTAGCTTCATCACGGGGTCTAGGGGGCTTTTGGCCCGAAGCCACCTTAATGATCACCTGTGTGGTGTGTTTGACGCTCGCCCAAGGCTTTACGTGCGTCATGAGCTGTAAAGTTATTAGGAATTTGACTCTCCATTCAAAGATGGGCATACCTCCAACATCGTCATTCCAAATGCATACATGTCGGCGGCCGTGGTGAGTCTGCCCTTGTCAAAGCATAGCTCAGGTGCCAGCCACCTCTGAGAGTGCGAGACTCTAAACTAGGAGTTAACATGTTTGAAATTAGATTTTCGTGAGTGTACTTACCCAGCAGACTGGGTGAATGGTACGCCAGTTATGTCTTCCACAACCTAACGTCGGTACATGAGAATAATTATTACAATTTCATAACGTTCTCGGCGTACTCTTGAAAAACCAAAGTCAGCAAGGAGTGGGTTTCCACTCGCATCGATGATGATATTTGCCTTCAAAGATATGTTGGTTGTGTACATGAACGAGAGGGCCAACACTCACCCCTTTCATGTCTCCATGAACAATGGGTGGATTCATGGTGTGCAGGACATAGATACCTGCACAAATACTTCGGATCTTGTAGAATTGACCGTAAGTCGACTCCACAGGGATAGAATTGTTATTTGAACTAACCAAAGCAATGTGGTCGACGTCCGAGTGAAGGGCGACATATCTGTCCGCAGATCCGTTTGGGTGCCACGGACTGACGACGTAGCTATCGCAGAATTTAGGCAGGTTCTATCCAACAGCAGAAAGGACGCACGGAAATGGACCATCGTTCTGGCAAAACCCATAGAGGGGAAGAATGTGACGCCCTTGATCGGATTCCCATACCCTATTCCAAATAGCAACTTCATGTGTAAATCGCTGGTAGGATGTCGATGTCGATACAAATGTATGGTTTTGTCAGCATACCTGCAAACTCTTGGGAGTAGAATGGACGGGACGCAAAATCTTGATGGCGACCTTTTCTTCGTTTAGGTACATTCCCTCCCAGATATCCATGGAACCTGTCCCACCGACGGGGTATTGTCCAATCCGTCTTACTTCTCCCCGTTGCAGATGCATGTTTGCAAGAAGTTTTCCGGTAGATTTTTGTATTTGATACAAATTGGTTCCGAGCCCCTGGGTATTGTCGCTGGGAGTGGGAGATAGGTTCTGCAAACAATCGAAGGGATGAGACACCTGGAAATGTCAGAGAATTCAAAACACGCACCTGTTGCATCAGTGACATGATAGTTTGTATGTCAGCACTCTGTTGCTGTTGGGTCATTGCAACGATCGATTGGGTATTTTTGATGTCGGAGAGGTATTGGATGATTTGGCATTGATCGCGTTCGGTATTTGCCTTGAACTCGGACTGCCAGGTTGCAGTATCCATTGCTGCAGTAAGCTTGGGGAGATGAGCCAGTGAAGATTACATCGAATTTGGACACACTTGGAGCTTCGCTAGGCTGTCGTTTAATTCGAGGTGACAATCTTGGATAGCGGCTGCAAGATCGCCTTGTTTGATGAAGAGTTCAAATGAGCTTTTCGAGCACCACTTTTCCATGCGGTCGGTGATGCTGCGGAGCGTGCTAAAAGGCTGCAATGAGACGTGGGATGCATGGGTCACGGAGAAAAGAGACCTCATCACACCGGCTGCCAATCTCTGCTGCTCCAAAGGGGGGGCACCATCGCCCCTTTGCTGAATGACAACCGTAAAACTGATACAGCGATCCTGCAGCTGACCCAACGCATTTCTGGTGATCGATGAGAGATCGTGAGGAGAGACAGAAGGTGGCATACTTGTTAGCATGTGCCTGGGCGACGAGGGCTACGAGTTCGTTGAGGAGGCCGATCGCTGGAGCAAGCCAAGGGAAAGGGGCGAGCTGGGCCGCGCCCTGAGCTCCTACGAGGATCGTGGAGACGAGTCGGACGGCGGTGGACATGGGAGATGAAGAGAGAACATAAGCGCGTGCCGAGGCTGTCCGACGACACGTGACGATGCATCTCTTGCACGATCTGCCTCCCTTCAAGTCCCTCCTCGTGCGCGGGCCGTATGTCCCGTCCGCGCCCATCCGTCTCGCCCTCTCCGTGCCCGCACCCGATCCAGCCATCTTCTTCTCCTCCTCCCGCGATGCCCTCCTCCAGACCATCCACAGCGACGCGTGGCTCACTGCCAACGCCGGGACGGGCTCGGTCGCGAGCATGTCCGCCAGGGTCACCCTCTTGTCAGTCGTTGCTTCGTCCCCCATCCTGCTGACCCCTCCCCAGCTACCCACCCAGTCCCAGCCACCTCGTTGCGGTCCTTGCCGCGCTCCGTACCCAGGATGCTTCCTCCCCGTCCGTCCCATTCGCCCCAAACGTATCCCTCGATCGCCCACCCGCTCTGCTCGTGTTGCACGAACCGTCCGCGTACTTCCTCCAGGAACAGTAAGATGATCCGCTCCCTTTCTCAGTCCATCGATTTACCAATGCAAGATACACCTTGTCCTCTTATCTCCTGCTGATCGTTCATGCACTCGCAACCATCGAGCGTTTGTCGTCACTGTCCTCGAGGTGTGTTGTCTCCCGTGCCCCTAGACGCTAAACCTACAGTCGTAGCCCGACAACCGCGAGGCTCGTCGTTTTCGATACTGGGCTGGATCGCCTAAAACTTCCCATGTTTCGATCACCATGCGAGACCACTCTTGGAGAACGAGACGGTCCCGAGGACGCCCCTAGACCAGAGCCAGTCCTCTTCCTCGCTGAAAAGTATTTCGAACTGTCGGGCACATTCCACTGTCAGCTGCACTTTCACTCCTCCTGTGACACCCTTGCTCAGCCTTTCTTCCAGTAGATGAACGAGCCGAGTCGAACACACCTGCTTTTGTGTTGCATCGGAACGGGCAAGATTTGGTTCGGGTTTCAGAGGGTGCTGACGTCGTTGTTGATTGATGTTTGTACTCTACTCTAATATGTAAACTCCTTCGACTACATGACTTTGGTACACCATGCCAGCTGAATCCGACGCCGGTTCAGGACCCTTTTCCTTTGTCCTGAAACCAGGTTCTTCCCTGCACCCGTCGTTCTTACTGGCGGTCGACTGTGCTTTCGCCGTTCTCTTTCTAGTCTTCGTCTGGTCGGCATACCTTACGAATGGAAACGTCCACTTCTTTGTTCTCATGGCGATCGAGATTGCTCTATGGACTAGCGTCAAGTGGTATGTACGTTCATGGCTTCTCCTCGTATGCTCATATTTGGGATGGTGCAGGTTCGTGCGAGAGCTAAGCACGTTACCCGTCCCAGATGAAGTCCGGAAAAAAGACGAATGACAACCAGTTCCAATGCAATTTTAAAATACAGTCATTTTACCGGCGCCCTTTATCACTGCCCTCGTACCATCGTTTTGTTCGTCTGACGCTTTCTTGCGCCAACAAAAATACTGGGAACATGTCAGTACTATGCCCTGCGGATTGTAGAGTTTAGTTTCACATTCTCTTTCCGTCCCGTCGAGACCCTCTCGGAAGGATTGTGTCGCGTCATTGCTAGCTCCTCCACCCCCCGCAGGCCCCAGGGCCGCATAATGCTGCGCCTGGTCGATCACTTCAGTGAGACGCCCACGAAATGTCTGTTGGTGTTCATTGTTCGAAACGAAATGGCCCCACACATGATTGCACACCTGCGTTAAAACTGCTTCCAGTTCAAGGCCCTGTTCCTCTGATAATCTAGAAAATGAAATCAGCATGCTAGCCTTACACCCACTGTGGTTTATTCGCACATCTCCATGATCATCTTCCCGAAGCCATACCACAGTCCACCCGCACTAACGAGGGATGAGAGCTTGACGCTCCGAGGTTCGGCTTTGAGTGCGTTCCGAACTCTAGCACCAAATGCTGTGGGCGTGGCCACATCAGCCCAGTCACTGCAGAGTCGTGAGGAGCATGAACGATTAAGTGGTATGACAGAGACCCACGAATAGAGAAATATATATGCCAACCACATAGGGAGTGGGACCTTTGTTAAAGCCTTGATCTATCGAAGCCCTGTGCTGAGCGTGATGCCACTGGGATGGCTAATGAAAGCGCACATCCTTGTCAGAACCACCACCTAGATGCCCCATGCAGGGTATGTCAATCTTGAAGGTGCATTGTATTTTCTACGAGACCTTGTGTAGGAGCAGTCGATATGGTTGACAAAACACGTACTTGGTTTTCTGCGAGGATGGCGTCGACTGAGAAATAATCATATTCCATGCCAAAGTCGGAGGCACGCGCACACCGGTCGGGTGCAAGACGCGTCGGCCCGGTGGCGTGAAATTTGACACTTGCTCTCAACTCCATGAACACGATCAGACATGCTGCTTTGCTCGCACGACGGCCATTGCGGCCAACATTGCACTGTCAACGCCCATTTTCACTCACTCCCCGACTACATGCGAGAATAAAAAGGCCCTCGGAACTCGGCTCGAGCTTGGGTAACTTTGAAGAGGTAGCAAACCTTCCCGCCATTCGACAACTGCTAAGCAGCCCAGAAGCCGTGAAAGCTTTAGAAGAAATACAACAAATCATGCAAGCCAAAGGTACATATGCTCGCTTGACCCCGTTATTTTGACTGCAGGTAGTTATACAGGCATTGATCCATCCGCCGGCCCAACGACCATGCAGTTATTCCAGCTCTTGTCCAATGCAGAATTCCGCAGTGCAGGTAAGAAGCTCAAGGGGGAACTCGAGAAGGCTGGCGTAGATTTGTCGGACCAAGTGAGTGGAACGAACGCGGTAAGCGATATTATAGGTTTTCACCCTCTTTTACAGGACCTTTTGAATGCATGGAAGAATCTGCAGAAGAAAACGGGTGGTAGCTAACTAACTCTGCTTGCGAGACTGTTTGCTCGTAAATGTCTGGTTACATTAGCTATGATCATGTTAGAATACCTAATATGTATCTTCAGTCCCGCGCCATGGAGAGCGAGCAGTCATCATCTATGCCAACCGAGGCACCCGAGCGTCCTCTTCCTACTACTCATTTCTACTCAGTAGAGTATCCAGGTTACGTGCAGCCTTCCTCTGTCCCAATAGCAGTTCGCGATCTAGGGGGCTCACCCAAGCTAGAAAACGCGTTCAAGCGCACCGCCGGAAGAAACGAACCTTTATTGGAGCTCAACCTCCGCCACGGTAATCCTTATGCACACCCAATACCAGGAGACATCGTCGGGACAAACAATATCTTGATCAAGGTTACGAAAAGAAAGCGTCGGCGGGTGGGCGATGATGGCGTCATTGGAGACTACATCGCAGAGCCGCTAGGGGTCATTCTGAAGACTGCGCGATTTCGGTGTGAGCCTGGTTGCTGGCATTGTCATGATAGTTGTTCAAGGCGAGGATAGCCATGGCAGATTATCAGTTTCAACCGGAGATGTCGGATCCCGTTGTGCAGCTACGTCTAGCAATGGACAGAATGGACGGTAAGCTGTCTCAGAGATAGGTTCACGATAAAAATTATCGAGCTGTTGATTGGCAGTCGATGCTATACGGCAGTACGCTATCCCTGAAGAGAAAGAAGACTATGTCATCTCTTGTCCCGCAGGGGGCTCCAACTCTAATATCGATCCTGATCTTGTGAAAAACGGTGGACTAGTTTCACGGAGCAATCTAAGGCTACTTCCACCTCCAATATTCAGTCGTCAGAGCATTCCTCAAAACTACAAGTAAGTCCCTACATTTCCCCTTGCAACTTGGGTTTTCAAGTTAGAAAGTTTCAAGCCGAATTCTGCTTCAATGGTTGCTACTGTCGTCAACGAGGAGACCGGTGAGGAACGCAAACGACTCATCAACAAGGGTCGTTGGAAAGGGTATGGGCCCGCTACGGTCACTTTTGGGGATCTCAACGTAAGTGACTGGCCTTGGATGGTTTTTCTTTCATTTTATGCTCCACAGATCCCGGAAACCCCTATCCTAGCCGTGCAGCAATCCAAGAAGCAGGTAAAACCCGAACTCCTGGAACGTATTACGCAGGTCGTATAAATTCTTCTGTTTCAGCTACAATCATGACTAATGCATTGATTAGTTGGTGCGAGACCGTCCAATCTGGACGCGTGCAGCCCTGTATAACCAATTTAGTCCTGCGGAGGTTAGAGAGATACATAAGTGAGTTATTCTTTACTTTCTCTGTCTTGATTTCTCACCTTTTACAGCTCCAAAGTCTTACTACCTCTTGTCTGCTATACTTTCCAGGATGGACCGTGGCGGGATACTCTTATTCGCCTTAAGTATGACCCAAGAAAGAATCCAGAGGCCCGGTTGTGAGCACTCGATTCCAAGTGACATCATTGGACTACCCTGATAAATCCAACAGTTATCAGCGTATCTATTTCCGCAACGCGAATCATCCAATGTCGAGGGTTTCCATCGTCTCCCGCAGACAGGAAGGGAGATCAGCGACTGCATACATCACTAGGTCTGTCGAACAAGAGGAAGCGTTGGATTCAGAGCGCCGGTGACTACAGTTTTGCTTTTGTTCGATGGTTTATAATGATGTTTTCTTTCCCAGCAAATCACACGTATTCGACGGTGTTACACTTACCAAGGAAACAGCGGCTTTCCAACTCTGTGACATAAGTGACCCAATGCTGAAAGTTATGATTGAAAGTGAGGAAGACTTGCGTGAAACATGCGATGTAGGTGCCGTAATAGATGTCACTAAGCCTCATCTCACGTAGTTCAGGAACGAGATGGGTGGTATAGCACGCACGCGTTCGAAAGAATCAAGGTTGTCCTCCGTCACAAGTTTTTTTCACTTCTTCAAGGTTATGTTGCCACTGAGGAAGAGTGCGAAGCTCTACTTGAAGAGGGTGCCGCAGGAAAGAATACACAAACCACGACGAGGGTCAAGAAACTCAAATATGGCAAACACAACATGGCCAAAGGAGCGCTTCGACCAGAAGACGCAGCTGTACGGTGTTTTACCAACACCTTCATTTCCTTTTCACGTGCTTCTTTGCTTTAGGCTGCGAGATTGCAAGCTGCTCTCGAACGAAATGCAAGGAACTTACAGGCAAGTCGAAGAGAAAAACTCGGGGACCACTCGCTTACGCCAGAATCCCGAATGTGAAGAAACATTGTAATGCATTGCTACTTTTGCGACTTGGCATATTGCATAGTGACAATATGTGATACATGGTGAAATACGATCTACACACTGGTGATCCTCGATCGTCATCGTGGTGGCAGGATAAGAACAAACGGACTGCAGAGATCATCATGGTTCTTGCTTTTTCTCCGCACGAGCTTTTCGCTGACGGGCTGTGAGGTCAAGGCGATGATTACAAAAGGATTAGCGTACTGATCCAACGAGTGCATAGAGTGCATTTTTACGGAACTAAAGGAGGATTATTATTTCAGGGCACAGAACGGAGAAGATGTCATACCTTGGGATCAACCTAGAACAAAACAGACTTGAATAAATATCTGGATGGCAAGTCGGGTACGTACCCCCTTCAACGAGCGTGTCCGGTTGGTCTTTGGCCGCTTGATACCATTGCGGTGGGCCTTGCGGCTCTGGTTGTGGTTAGTGTGACTGGCTACGGGTTAATAAAAACTCCAAGCGAACGGGAAGGAGCGCACTTCTTGGACTTGGCCATTGGCGATGGAGACTCCGAGGGGGCTGCACACTCGTCACGAGTCAACAAGGTGTGGCTGAAAAACTATACAGTCCGATGCGGCGATTTCCGGGTGAGATTCGGCCGAGTACAATTACCACCGTGCATCGGCCGAGACAACTATTGCATGCCTCAGGTTTGACCCGAATATAAACCGGTTAGCGTCCCTCAGGCCTCATCTCTCTTCAATCTACCATGCCAGCCCCCGTCATTGGACCCCGCACTTTGTACGATAAGATCTGGGACGACCATGTCGTGTAAGTGGCATCCTCGCGTATATTGACCCTTGAGCTCATCTGAATTCCTCAGCGACGTCATGAAGGATGGCTTAGCCCTGATCTACATTGATCGGTATGCACATTGGACGCACAAGTAAATCTCATATCGAGCTTGTTCGCCAGTCACCTTGTCCACGAAGTCACGAGCCCTCAGGCATTCGAGGGACTGTAGGCTTCCCACTTTGCTGATGTCAGCTCCCTTGCTTATCAGACGATTAGCCGGACTGCTGGACGGAGTGTTCGCCGTCCCGACTGTACCGTGGCAACTGTCGATCACAATATTCCGTAAGCCGCATCATGCAGAAACCAGACCAGAGTACTCAACCGATACAAGTACCAACTCTCGCCACAACTACAAATCAATTGGTACGTTCGTAGCGGAACCCGATTCTCGCGCACAGTGTTTGGCCATCGAAGAAAACGTGAAAGAATTCGGACTCACCTATTTTGGTTTGGCGGATAGACGCCAGGGTATGCAGTTTTTTTTCTGTCTACTTTATCACTGATCATACTGCAGGGATCGTGCACGTCATTGGACCTGAACAAGGTTTCACGGTACGTTTTCACTTGTATCTTTGACGGCCGGTGTACTAATCATTCTTAGCTCCCAGGGATAACATGTGTCTGTGGCGATTCACATACCGCTAGTATGTCCATAGAATCAGATCTGGATATCTGCAGATGTTTATATTCACATAGCTCATGGCGCGTTTGGCTCCTTGGCGTTCGGCATTGGAACCTCTGAAGTCGAGCATGTCCTTGCTACCCAAACCCTGCTCCAGCGGAAGGGAAAGAACATGCGCATCACTGTAGACGGTGACCTCCCTGAGGGGGTGAATGCAAAAGACGTCATCCTGCACATAATCGGGCTCATCGGAACAGCTGGGGGCACAGGCCACGTCATTGAATATGCTGGTTCTGTCTTTCGCAACTTTAGCATGGAAGCTCGGATGAGCGTCTGCAATATGAGTATCGAAGCTGGCGCCAGAGCCGGTATGGTCGCGCCGGATGAAATTACCTTTGAATACATCCGCAATCGGCCCCTGGCACCCAAGGGCGAAGCATGGGAACATGCTGTAGCTTACTGGCGTACCCTCAAGAGCGATGACGATGCAAAGTTCGACGTCGAAATAAAGATCAATGCAGCCGATATACCATCCACTGTAACATGGGGCACATCTCCCCAGGATGTCGTTCCCATCACCGGTTCCGTTCCAGATCCTGCAACTATGGCGGACCCTGGCAAGCGGGCTGCTGCAGAACGAGCCTTGGCTTACATGGGTCTTGAACCAAATGCCCGCATGGAAGACATTGTGTTGGACAAAGTCTTCATCGGTTCTTGCACCAACAGCCGAATTGAAGATCTCCGTTCTGCGGCTCGAGTCATCTTGACAGCCGGGCCGGACGCTAAGGTGGCGCCAAATGTCCATGCCATGGTTGTTCCGGGTTCAGGATTGGTCAAGAAGCATGCAGAGGCAGAGGGATTGGACACCATCTTCAAACGGGCTGGTTTTGACTGGCGAGAAGCTGGATGTTCTATGTGCTTAGGCATGAACCCAGACCAACTGGCCCCTGGTGAACGTTGTGCCAGTACGAGCAATCGCAATTTCGAAGGTCGACAAGGCGCTGGTGGGCGAACTCACCTTGTCAGTCCTGCCGTGGCAGCAGCTTCAGCCATTTCAGGAAAACTTACAGACGTCCGGAAATTGCTGGGGGAAGCCGAAACTAAGACTGACACACCGACGCTGAAGCGGACAAGTCCTTTCGAGTTCTTCACGGACCCCGTCCTCCCTCCTCCAGAGCCCTGTCCTCTCGTTCAAGCATCTGGCGCATCCTCCGTAGAACTCACATCTTCGGGCTCCGACGCCAAGAAATTTGTAGTTGTTAAGGGGATCGCAGCACCGTTACACATATCCAACGTTGACACAGACATGATTATTCCCAAGCAATTCCTCAAGACACTGAAACGAACTGGTCTATCCAATGCGCTGTTCTACGCTCTTCGCTTCGATCCCAAAACAGGGGAGAAGACCAACTTCGTCCTGAACCGTGCACCATTTGATCAGGCTAGAGTCCTTGTCGTGACTGAGCCAAACTTTGGTTGTGGCAGCTCTCGAGAACACGCTGCATGGAGCTTGTGGGTTCTTTCTATCCGAGTGAATGCTGATTTTATCTGTGACCTGAAATTTATGTTTATAATCACAGGAACGACTTTGGAATTCGTTGCGTTATTGCCCCAAGCTTTGGCGATATCTTCCGGAACAACGCCATGCAAAACGGCATGCTTCCCTTGACGCTTTCTCAAGCAGAGTGCAAAGAACTGGCACAGGAGGCAGAGGCCGGAGTGCAACTTGAGGTTGACCTCGAGAAACAAGAAGTGAGACGTGATAGTGGAAAGCCAGCGGTCGGCTTTTCGGTGGATTCCTTTAGACGCCATTGTTTGCTGAATGGTTTGGATGACATCGCCTTGACACTGGAGAAGGGAGATGCCATCGCCGCCTTCGAGCAGCGTCGTAGCATGGTTTGGCCATGGCTGGATGGGTTTGGATACAAGGGGAACAAAATTCCGGTTACCCCAGCGAAGAAGACAAAGAAGACGGAGTGGTGAAGATGTAGTAATCAATGTACTGTTAGCATTGGGAAATGTCACGAATCTTGTCCGCGAAAGCATCCGAAATAGAGTTGCCAACACGACCCAACTTGGTTGTGGTAATTTGAATGGCAAACCACTTTGAAACGAGCTCGTCCGCTATCTTTTGCCTCCATTTCCGACTCCCTTCTCCTCTTCTGGACAATACCCCAGGTGTCATTCAGCACTGGGAAATCTCAGTTGCACATGCCAATGACCACCACAATCGCCTCTGCGAGGCCACAGGAGACTCAAACCAAGTTCATGACCGCCAAAAGCTCACAGTCGAAACAGGGAACACAATTCGTTCCTCGTAGAGCGCCACTCCCGTCGAAACAGCCGCCGGTACCAGAGCAGCTCTACGTCAAGAAGGTTCCCAATCGTTCTAGCAAGCCAATAATCAACTGGTTGCAGCGCAAGCTCGGTGGGTCGGTCAGGGCAAGGAGGATTCCAGATGGAAACAGCCTGAACGTCACGCCAAAGCCTGTCCCCAAGAGCCACCTTGGTGTCACGACGACGCCCGCTTCACGACCCAATGGTCGATCCGCTTCTTCACCTCTACCACAGGCCAACCCTGCCACGTCGCAGCGACCGGGTGCCATTCATCGGAGGGGTGTCCCGTCTGCCGTGTCGCAACGACGTACCATATCTCTTAACGACGCGGAGACTGAGAACAATCAATCAATACTTTCTGGCGACGATGATAACGTGGATGCCTCTACCCGCCGGTCATCCTTGGCTCGTGATTCGATGTGGTCTCCCGCGAGCGCCCTCGAAGCTGATGAAGATGCATCGTTGCGCCCTCTTCCTCCAAGTTCCCCTCCGTCACCTTCGCTTTCTCATTCATCTTCGTCCTACATATCTCACCCACGAACCTTCCGGAGTATCGCAGCCAGTACGAAACCTACCACGGTTCTTAGCATTGATCTGCCTCCCGCAGGTGTGGGTCACATTGCTCAGGTTCCTGTGACTCCTATATCTCAGATCTCGCCACGCCATGTGCCTCATGTGCGCAATTCTTCCACCGGTACCAACGGTGGCCTGGTTAATAGTGGTGCATCTGTAACCTTTTCTGCCCTACAACCGTCTCCCCAGTCTGTGTCACACCCTCCATCCTTGACGCATTCCCATCTCGCTCCGTCCAGCGCAGGTTTGTTGGGACACAGCGTCCACGGTCTTCAAGCACCGCTCCATACTGCCCATCATCCGCGGAACAATCCTCGTCCATCTTCACCGCCACTTGACAATGCCTCGGTGCTCACCCTTGCTTCTTCGGCATATGCGATACCCGGTGCACGTACAACTATCGGTTCATTGGGTTCTGCGACCCTGTCGGGTTTGCTTGGAGGCGGAGATTCTATTTCTCACTTGGGAGGTAGTATCCTTGGAGATCCAGAAGGGGAGAACACTAGCCAATTCCTCCTGCCTGACGACGATCGCTTGGATGTCGACGGAGAGCGGGACGTGGACGCCAGTCTCCGCGCCCTCAGACCCAGAAGTTCGAGACGGGGAAGCTGGGAAAGCGAAGTCAGTGGATGGAGTGCCAGAGTTCTAGGGGGTGGTCCGGGCATGGCGACGGGGAGTAAAAACCTCTGGACGGGCAACAGTATGAAGACCGGCGGACCGGTCAGCTTGGAAGATGACGAAGAAAAGATCGAGGGGTGCATGGTCGAGGGTGGCAGGGGTGCAGAAGTTCCTGAGGACCGAAGTGCACCTCGTGCGAGCAAGGTTGGCGGTGACGATGAAGGGGACAAACCAGAATCGGGTAGCCCTGGAAATCGAGAGCGTCGTGAAGAAGATATCCCCTCGACACTGGGCCGGTCGACAGGTGTGGCAGCTTTGAAAGCCATGCCCACGAGCGAGGAAGTTTGACTCACGACACACTTTTTTTGTTTGATTGAACACTTTTTTTCTTTCTTGTTAGGTGGGCCGACTCATTCGTTTATTGTTCATGTTCTATGCACTATGATATACTAGCTCCCGCTTCTTATGGCAAATAGTGGCATAACATGTATTTTTTACTTATTCACACTCGGACGCTCGGTTGATCATGTCATCCATTCAAATCTCTAGGTAAATTAAAGCGGTGGTAACAAGATCAACTCTGTTTCAAAGAGGACAATCCTACTAGCGATATGTTTCTCGCCAATACTTATAATCTAGGCATAGGGCATAGGGCATGTGTAGTAATCGTTTCACAATGATCCAATTATCCGATTAGCTCCCGTTCAATACACATATGTAAACGCCAACTAGTACAACCATTGTTCCAGTGCAACTTGCTTCTCTCATCAAAATTTGAAGGCGTTGGTGACTCTCATGCGTTCATTTTACACTTTTCTGCGACGCTTGTGGAGACTCAGTGCGGATGACACAAAGTTTGGAGTTGCCAGGTTTACCAGACTCGCTGTATCTATGGCAGGCGTTCTCGAAGCAGGCAAGAGCTGCCCAGACTATTCTACGTATTCCCAAGTACGACTTCACGTTGACACCTGCGCACCTGATGACGACTTTGTAGACGCCACATGGAAACCTTTCTTCTGGTCCTTTGGGTTTGCCTTACATGCGGCCCGAACCTGCGTGTCGTACTTTTAACAGCACATCTGTCGAGGTATATTGTGTGAATGTTTCTCTTCGGTTGACATCTTAGATGCCCTCTGTAGAAAGTCATTTCGGACATGAAGGCACGTCTAAAGGATCCCGATGTTGCACGTTTGTTTGAAAATACCTTCCCAAATACTCTTGGTGAGTGTTGGTTGGACTAATGGTGGTCATATCTCTCTGACGTTTTGTAAGATACAACCGTCAAATACTTCAGCGAGGTATGCTTCCAGTCGAAAGATAATACCAAATATTAACTTAGCACGCAGGATGAAAACCTGGCTTTTATCATCACTGGTGACATTTCGTACGATCTACCTATCGCAGACCGACTTTACAGTAAAGTGACACCAGTTCTGTAGCGCACAGTGGCTTCGAGACACTGGGAACCAGGTTTGTTCCTGAACCCTAGACTATTTCTACACTGCTCACGATAGTGATGTAGTTTGCTCACTATCGTAATCTCCTGTCGATGGATTCGGAGCTTGCTACCCTTGTGAAGGCTGTCATCAATAATGAAGCACGGTATATTACCCAATATCCATACTGTGGTTCTTTTCAACCGCCTCCGGAAAGCGGACTGCCTCCTTCTTCCAATGCCTGGGCTGATAATGTAGTTGTAAATCCGTGGGTACACCTCACATACGTTACTCCAAGAACTGATAGAACGTTTCAGTCCTGTCAACAACTCGACCGTTTTCGAATGCAAGGTGAGTATTCGTTATTATTGATGAAGTCAGAGCGCAGAAAATACTTGGGTGAAATAGTATGAGCTCGATTCATTATGCGGCTTCATCAAGCTATCCGCAAACTACTATCAAGCAACAAAAGATTCGTCAATGATGAATGCGCATTGTAGGTTTATTTTAATTCCTATTGGTACTGAGCAATGATTTATCAACACCGTGGCTGCATCCTTTTAGGGCTGTCTGCGATTGATCAATTATTTCGTGTCATGGATGAGCAGTCCCAACCATCCTTTGGCCCCGAATTCAGCTTTATATCGTATTACAACTGGACTGGCTTGCCAGGGTCTCTTTCTGGCTCGGTTAACAATGGTGGTAATGGCGAACCTAAAGGCTATACAGGCATGGTGGGAACTAGTCATCGTCCCTCGGACGATTTGTCTGTGTATGGTAAGCTCATAACAAAAATCTGGTGTTGAGCCAGCTGATGGCTGTAAGCTTTTCTTATACCGGCGAATGCCATGCTCAGCGTCGAACTGGGCAACTTGGCTGTAATACTTGATGATGCCAACATTGCACCTAATATCAGCACTCTGGCCAAACAATGGAGCCAGACCATCAAGGATGCCATTTATAATCATGCTGTAGGTTTCACTACTGCAATTATTACTTGTGTTTAATAAACAGTACTGCTTAGATCGCTGACGATGTCTTTGCATACGAGACTAATGGTATACTCCAGACAATGTTGATGAGTAGTGTAACTGATCTGCAGTCAAGGTCTTGGCTCCGTATACATGATGGATGACGCCAATGTCCCAGTGAGCGAGGTTCTTTTGGTTTGAGAATGGACGATTTTGAACGTCCAATAGTCTCTCCTTTCTCTCCCTTATTTAGGCTTTCTTGATAGGAACGATTCTACTTACATCAAGACGAAGAAGCTACTGATGTCTCCCCAAAATCCTTACTATGTCAAGGGACAAAGCTTCAGTGGAATAAGGTCAGTAGTCAAGAGTTTGAATGAATCGGTCTGAATAATTTACCCGCAGTGGACCTCACATTGATGCGTGGCACCCGTGGCCAATGTCACAAATCACTAATATATTTGGTAGCGACGACGACGACGAAATCCTAGAGTCGCTATATATGATCGTCAATGTGAGTTCCACTGCACCCTTCTGGCTGATTGGGATTCGATGACTGAGAGTGTACAGAACACTGCAGGACTTGGTTTGATACATGAGTCGATCAACATTTATAACGGGAGCTACTATACCCGACCATGGTTTGCGTGGGCCAATAGTTACTTTGGTGAGATGATTTTGGACCTCGCTCGGCGGAAACCGCATCTCCTGTTCAATAGCCACGAACCGTACACACCAGGACAATAGAATAAGGATGCTATGAGTGATTTATAAGTTGCCTTGCCAATGGAATAAAGAGTACAAGCACAGCCACTGAAGTTTTTGTGTATTCCGGTCATGTCGATGAGATTCGATTGACGCGTAAGGAAGGACATACTTTTATCCTTTCCCTTCTTCATCGTCGTCTAGTGTCTAATTCATGCCCTTCACTCCCCACGAAATTGGAACTCTCATAGTTGTGGTGCTCAAGGCGGTATGCCACTTTGCCTAACCTCCTCAGGCTGACTTCGTAACGACCAGGGCAGAAAAATCTGCCAAATAAGAGGCATATCGGGAAACAAGCACCATATTGCGTGGTGACACTGAACGAGCAAAACCGACGAACTAAAGTAATCAAGCGCGGTGGCCAGCATCCGGAGTGGGACGAGGAATTCAGGTTTACCGTATATGAGGATGTAGAAGCTGACCTCGTTCGGTCGGCACCAGGGAGCAACACTCCCCCGCCGCTGCCCCCAAAGAAGAAAGGTCCCAAGAAGATTAAGGGCGGGAACTTTATGAGGCTTCAATGTTATGCGGATGACGCGCGTGATCCAGACTTCATCGGGGAGACACTAGTTGATCTAACTGAGGCTTTGACAAAGGGCGAGACCGATGGTAAGTCATCCGATGTCCATCCTGATTAATTTTTTGCTGATACCACGTCAGAGTGGTTCACTCTTATGAACAAAGACAAGTATGCGGGTGAAGTCTATGTCGAGCTGACGTTTTGGTCGAACGTACGTTTCGGTATAGGTGGTTGTGTGACTGCGCTTACCTATCATCATCAGGAACCCCCACCAGAGAAGAAATCCTCTCGAAAGGCGACGGAGTCAAACAAGAACTATGGTGGACCTGGGTCATTCGTCCCGGCAGATGGTAACGTTTCGTTGAACGGGAACTCGCGTCCCACGACTCGGCCCATGCCACCCAGTGCAGTTGCTCAGCTGGATTCCTTGCCGTCATCACTCCGCGTCTCTGGCTCTCGTCCAGAATTGTATGCACCCCCTTACGAGCAAAGGACCGTAGCATCACCTGTGGAACAAATGACCAATGAGTTCGCAGAACTTGGCGTCGTGGATCATCCATCACGGGACAATTACGCGGTCAGTTTATGTTATATACATGCTGTCTGATTCTCTCTCTGAACTCAACGATCAGACACTGAGGCCGACGACATCTACGGGCTTTCATCCATTAGCGCTACCTAGCCCATACGAGCAGCAAGGTCAAACAGAAGGAACAAGCTTCGGGTACGACGGTGCGACAACTCCAAAAACCCCTCAGTCCCGCCTCAGTTTCAGTGCTTCCTACTATCCAACTTACGAAAATGGATCGGTCTCCAATCATTCCCCTTCCGCCCGGAATCATGGTCCTAGATATAGCATGCCTACTTCATCATCCGGTTTTGTACCAATTTCCAGTGCTCCTACCTCGTCCAGCTATGCATCGATGACATATTCACCTGAGCCTTTCAGCGTCGCACATGGGCATCCCTCTCACTCAACACCTCCCAATCCACCACTACATACTGGATATTCCCCTCATAACGCATACCCTGGACACACAACTGTACCATCAACTCCGGCCTCTTTCACGGCTGCGCCTCCACTACCTCCACCAAGTATCGCGCCGCATCGCATCTCCCACTCGCTGAGCACGTCGCAAGTGCCCGATCATCATTCGTATCCACCAACGTCTTTGGGCCATGAACAAGCTGTGCCATTCCCTACACAGTCCATAGAGTATAATAACCCACTTCCTCCACCTACTCCTGTCCATTCGGCTCCTCCTCAGATGTATTCAGCACGCACTCCTACTACATCGATACCCCCTTCCGAAACTCCATCTCTTGTAGCTCCCGTTAGTACTGGGTCCAGACCTTTACCCCAACCCGGACAATTTCAGCGAGATCGTCGTTACTCAGTAGCCGCCTTGCCAACGTCAAGCTTCCCTCAGCAGGTTGGCGCAGGTTTCCCGAACAGCGGATCTTTTCCTCCTGTACCTCCCGTTCCTGCACACTATCGCCGAATACCCTCAGCACCAAGTCATCCACTTTTATCCGAAGCCATGAATTCTCGCCCCCCTCCACTTCCTGTACCCCCGCCGCAGGTACTTCCCCCAAGACAGCCACTGGCAGTTGGCTATCATTCTGTTCAGTCCGTGTATCAGCCAGTGCCTCAACATACGCAGCTTCCTTCTTCATCGTCCTTTAGTAATACGTCGCATTACCAAGGGTTGGCGCAAAGACCGCCTCAACCATATCCCAACTATGGGCAACCCCTGCCAACGCCTCCCTCTGTTCGCGAGGACTGGCAGTGAAATACCTTGTAGTCGCATATCCTTGGCCATGTATTGTCATCATCTACTGCATTTTGGAATCACAATCACTACTGGCAATTGCCGTTCATTTGGAGAGTCGCATCTCGCTACCGCTCCGTCCACTTGTCTCGCCTTGACATTAATCATGTGTGTGTACTGGCACGAATAACAAGTATGACCCTTGAACGACTTTCGACTCAGCGTGGCTCGTCCCTCGCTCTTCTTTCTTCTCGCCAACGAGCGATGGCCGATTCTGTGGGCACGAGACCTTGGCGAGAGAGCTCCATGACAGCAAGCCTGCGAATCGCATGTTCAGACTGCCGAAGTTCGGCTTCATGAGACAGGAGAGCATTATCTGCGCCGATGACCAGACCCGCGGTTGCAACTGAAGGGGGGGGGATTTCATGTGAGAATATGAACGTCATACGGCATGGTAGACGACATACATATAGTGACTAGGAACGCCTTGAAGGGAAGAGTCTGACGCCTGGTCAAGGTCAAGCGAGACGGGCGTTGAGCGATTCGGTGAGCGATAACTCACCGAAAGGACGGCCATGAGTAGTGAGCGATTGTGACGACGGCAAGGCCGAATGCACCCATCTTGGCGGCAGCCTACGGAAGGGGGTGTCGTTCAGCTGCCCTCGGCTCTGATCGGGGCCAACAGAAAACATGGATGAACCTTGGAGCCTTCGACTGCTTGGACCGTGTATGCGCGATTGACCGCTTCGACTCGACGTGCACGTTCCGTTGCCGTCGACATGGGAGATGTGTGTATATGATCACTGGGGGGGTTCCGAATTGCACTCATTCGGAAGTCACACCCAAGCCGCAAGCACCCGTGCTCTACCGGCATGTGTCGCACACGCGCCTACTAGCTCTGTACACCTAGTTTTCTCGGAGGTAGAGTGCATTGACTAAGGGTAGAATATATGCATAGATAAATAAGCCAATTTAGATCTACTCGCTCTGGAATTCGACGCAGGCAAGTTCGTTCCGTCTCGAGCATGCAAGCAAGCGAGGACCCGTTCTAATAACTTGAACGACAGGATCTTTGAAGCATGGGTGCTGGATGTGAATGAGAAATGGACCCATTCGGCGTAAAGATCGATACTGACAAGTGCAACTTCCGTCGACGTATTGCGCAGATCCCATAGACGTACTGCACCATTCTTGTCCCCACAAACGACAAAGTTGGACCACGTACCCGCTGGTTACGTGTTCAGCCAGAACTTGCTCCTAGGGAGGTATAAAGACAAACCTTTTTCGTATCGTCCACGCCTCTCTTCAGTGATAAATCCAAACCGCTGAACCGCCAGATTAGATACACGACGGTCCCGTAGCTCAAACTGCGTTTCTAGGTGAGCAACCTAAGAAAGATTCAATAAATGTGCGCTGGAAAACTGGCTACGATACCTCGAGCAAGATGCAGAATGGAGATTCAACTTTGTGCACGTGGTAGGGGACACAAGACGTTCGTAGTGTGTGCATGACGTGTCCTGCAGACATGTCATAAATGTGAATGTCACGATCTGCCCCAGCAGAGACAAGTTTGTGGCTTGTATCAACGACTGGCAGCAGAGAGTGGACGAGAGAGGTGTGTTTTATGGCTAGTTCGACCGCCGAAGCACCAGATAGGTCCTGCGCAATATCCCAGATATGCACGCGATGATCGTATCCTCCGCTCGCAAATTTCAAGGGAGACATCAACGGGGTAATGGCACTTGCACCAGATTTTCTCGCCGTGTTCCAGTCACGACGCAGTGAGATATGTCGGGAAACCTAGAAAGTACCCGTCAAAGACAGCAACAGCATTACAGGGTTGCGATGTTGACTTGACCGTGGTCCAAGCTCAGAAGGGCGACTTGATTTTGTTCTCGCGCATGACAGAGGACTATGACAGGCTCCCTTTCGTAGGGCAGTATGCATGCATCATCGACTAACTCTTCATACGGTGAAGAGGGTGATCGTACATTGTGACCCCATTTTAGTACACTTGTCGTATCAACCTGGTCAATGAGGCCATGTGCGGTGACAATGTAGGTGAAAAGATTATGATGCAACAGACGGCGGGGTTTGTCGTGGGGGCCAAGCGAAAGAATCAAGTTAGAACATGCGGATGTGAGGTTGCGAGTGAGCGAGCTGTGGCCAGAAGGCAAAGGCACCTCGGGTCGGCCTTCTGGCACCACTGAATAATTATGGACATGACTTGAACTAGCCACGTCGAGGGCATTGTGTTGACGTGGTCGACCAGAAAGGAATTCATCCATTTGGCAATCTTCCATAGGGTGTACGCGAGAGGTATCATGTACACGGACATTTGGAAACAGATTAGTGTCCCTGTCATGGACGGGATCTTCGTTTTGCCACCCGATCTGTATTGGTGACTGACCGATGGTTGATCGTGGGTCGGTAGTTGCTTCGGGTGATGAGGCCGTTGGATTGTTGCTTGAAAGTGGGAGACAGACTTCTAAGCAGCCAGATCGAAAGGTTGACCACCGAGCAGCATTTCCTTGGGTGATTGGACCAGGAGAATCTAGAGTCAAGTCGATAACAATGGGTGCGGTGTTCATTGCGGGTCCACGTCGAGACGGATTGGAGTGGTATGAATCACTCTCCATCGTGGAGGACTTGGCGGGCCGTTTCTCGGCAGAGTAAGACAATGCCGAGGTTCGACCATCAGGACGCTGAGGGAAGTCTTCGGGTTTAGCGAGTGTCCGCGGGGGAGGTCTTATCTGGCTAGGTCCGGGTTCCGTGCACTTTGGGCGAGTTCAGCAGGACGTAAGATTGAAAGCAGCATGGACTACCTACCGGGGCACTGAGAGGTTGTCCGATGGCGATACTATCTTTGTCGTCTATGCGCATTCGTGACTTGGTGAATCCTAGCATAGATAGGAGCACGATTTTAGCGGTGGAAGCGAGATCCGACGTTCGGAATGACCTCTGGCGTCGTGTCCTGCGTACTGGCTGGCCTGCCGACAGGTGAAGAGCACGCATTCGTTACGTTCTTGGTACTTGGACGAGATGACAGAGAGGTTACGAGTGGTGCATAGATGGCGTTTCTGGTCGTCAATCCATCTCCTGCGTGTGCGGTGGCATCCGGGTGCTCCTTTGTGGCACTCTGGGGGTAGGCGGAGGTGCACGAGCTCGTGGCCGGGTGGGGGCCTCAGGCGGTGATGGTCGGGGGGGCGGGTGGTGCGCACGCGGGGGACGAAGGAGGAGCCCTTGCGGGAAGGGCGAACTTCGTTGGGCTGGACGTCTTCTGACATTGGGGGGAGGAGTATTTGAGTTTGTTTTGCCCGACTCTTACATGGACGACGTGGACAAGTCCAAACGGACACTTTCGACGCCGCCTTGCTCGCCCGCGATCAAGAGAGCCAAGTCAGAACACGATAACTACGCCCCGCTTCCGCCCCCGCTCACCGCCCCCCACGGCGTCGAGCGCATCCCCCTCCCCCCGTCGCTCAACGCCAACCAGTTGTCCTCCCACTGCATCAAGCAGCTCACCGACGAACGCACCGACATCCTCCGCCGACAAGATCGACAAGTCGTCGGATTGCCTCTCTTACTGTGAGTTTTCCTCCGTAGCCCTCTCTTCGCTGGCATGCTGACCGGCACAAAGCAGCGATGGCATCGTCTTGAATTGGTACTCCCCGTGACGCGCTCCAACGCTGCCATCCGCTCATTGCCTCGAACAGGGTCCGTCGCACGCCGGCCCCGGTCCCGCACAAAGTCGACCATGTCCGTCACAGCGCCCGGTCTGCACGTGGCCGTCCAAACCCTCGTGTTCCCATCGTCTCGGCCGGCCACTTCTCCGGTGTCAGCGCTGCGGACGCCATCGTCATTGATTCCGACGAGGACATCAGCGGAGTTTCGTCCCTTTCTCGCACTAACGCACCCATTAATCAGGTTACCCAAAACCTAGACGTTATCGATGACTTAGATTCGGATATAGAGCTGCTTTCTCCGGCTCGTTCAGAAAATAAAGTATACGTAGGAGATGACTCAGAGTCAGAAGCCTCGTGTCGCTCTCCTCTCCCAGCCCCTCGAGAACTGTCCCCGGCGGACTTCTCTGACGTGTTATCGGAACCGCCTCCGAGACACGTATCAACGAGGGAAGAAGGCGCAATCGTTCCCACTAGGCAATGTTCTAGCAGCACCGACCTGACGACCTCCGATTCCGAGGCGGAAGAAGTCATTGCTGAGAATGTCGTTGGCAGGGAAATTCTCGTTGGACACGCGAAACCGTCCCTGCAACCAATTAGGCAATTGCTTGCAGGGAGGAAATTGCAAGGTGATCCCGCTCTCGACATCTTGCCTCGAGGAGGAACAATCGTCTCCACTCAAATATCACAGAAGCGGAGGAGGTACGAATTTCTCGAGGAAACTCCTGCCATTACGAGCAGCGAAAGCGTCGAGGAATTAGAGTGTCGGACTTCTGATCCGCCACTCAAAAGAGTACCTTTACCTAAAACCGTCCATTGGCGTGCTCGACGACTTTTAATACCACAGTCTGCGGACTTGCCGCTGGTTGCAGTTACCATGAGAGGTGATTGTCATTTCATAGACCGAAAGAAGAAGTGAGCGTTGGACTATTGGGTGCTTTAGCCGCTAATCGGACAACAGATGTCGCATCACCGGATATTCACTTCCCAACTCTGGCATATATCGACGTGTAGAAGATGTCTGCATGGTGGGGAATACCGCTGTTCTCGGATGTGACGGGGGGACGCACCAAATTTCATTTCTTTCTGTTGCGGTATGCATGTGGATTCCTGTCGTTGACCGGCTCTGAGGTGTCTTGATGTGACATATGACAGGGCAAACCACGCATGATCGATGTCGCGTGTTCCCCACACAGCACTGGGCCACGCTACCAAGATACGCAAAGGAGAGGTGTGACCCGCCTCGCTGCAATACACGCCGATGATGGCCACATCAAATTTTTGTCCGGTGGCTACGATGGAACGATTCATGAGTGGATGGCTGACGTCGAAAACCCGGACAAGGCTCGTACTAGGAAAGTCATCTCGCATGGTGCACATATAATGGCATTGGCGTATCGTGACCGATCAGTATTGGCCGCTGCGCGAGGGAGACTACACATAACGGACCTTAGCCGCTGCAATACTGCGACACATGCATTCTCAGACGTCATCCAACAAATACATCCGCATCCACAAGCAACATATATCACACTGCTGGAGGTGAGCGATATGCAATATGCGGTGGTAGTCGTGCTCAACACGTCTTCAAGGTCCGGCATTTAGACCGCCAAATTCAGTTATACGACAGCCGCAAAGGGAATTTCGATGGTGAGCCCTGCTTGAGTTTCGGACGGCGTAACACGAGTGGGACATTTTCGAAGTCACATACGCGAGGTAGCGTTCATCTAGTTCACTTTACGAGGGCAAGTGAAGACGGAGATGTTCTTTTGTGGGACTTTCGAAATGGCAAGGTATGGTCTCTTTCTGCAAGGAGGCGGCGATGCGATGAACACTCTGCCCAAAGAGGGCAGTGGTCGAGAGGCGCTTCCAACAAGCCGGGGAGGTGGTGCATACCGTTTTTGCGGACAGGGACATTGCTTCGTTTGCGCGAGAGGCCGTCACATTTTTTGAGGACTACTTGGCGTAGTAGACCGATAATGATATTATTGCTTGTTTGGCCCCCCAATAACTTCGGTGGCTGCCCCGAGCAGAGTCCTATACCATGTCCAAAGCCAAAGGTCAAGTTCATTTGGTCGTCCGTCCGCCTCCCAATTGTCTTGTCTTTAGTCTGATTGGCCTTTTCGCAGCGTCTCTTAATTGGTGCAGGAAAGGCTTCGCCAAGTCCTCCCGTCGGCCCAGCCCTCGGCGCGCGTGGTGTGAAGTCCATGGACTTTTGCAAAGAGTTCAACGCCAGGACCGCTCACATCGAACCCGGCGTGCCCATTCCCACCATGATTCACGTACAGCCAGACAGGACGTTCACTTTTGTCACAAAAACGCCACCGACCACGTACCTGCTCAAGCAAGTCGCCGGCCTGGAAAAAGGACCCGCCCGTCCTGGACACGAAGTACTGGGCACCATCAGCCTCAAACACGTGTATGAAATCGCAAAAATCAAGGCGAGAGACGACCACCTCAAGCACCTCAAGCTGGAGTCCATTGCGAGCACGGTGATTGGGACGGCGAGAACGTTGGGACTTGAGGTGGTGCCGTGACCGGGCCGTCGACTATGTATGAGCCGTTGGGTCAGGTACGCTCTCGCCAGCATCGTGATGGATGGGCTTATCAGGTGCCGCCTGTACGACACAGCTGGTCTTATCAATCCGTGCCGATGGGTTCGTCAGTGAGCTTCCCCACCCCCAGCCCTCGCCACCCTCGGGCCATGTGCGCATCTGTAGTTAGAGATTTGTTGAATGCATCCGACGAGTGCTGCATGCTCGTTCTCGACGTGATGTATCGGAGAAAATTAATGAATGAGCGCAGTGGCGTCATCCGTCCGAGTGCCCTGAACAAGGTTAAGTTCGTCCACTTTTATTCAAATTTGCATTTCATAATGGCCAGTATCCGCATACCGAGAAAGCCAACACGCTCTCTCCTTGTCGCGTCCATCAAATCTAGCCTGTCCGTGACATGTCGAGATCATGTTCCGCCGCTCAATCGTTTGTTCCATTTTTCTCCTCCGACTATACTTGGCGGCATCTGGCCATGCTGCTGACATGCTTTACTCGCCCAGTTTTACCTCACCTTACCCGCACTTTTGCGACACGTTCTTCTCTTCTAGCCCACCCTTGTGCTGCCCCATGCCTGCCTTTTATGGCCGCTTCCCCCACCCGCGTGCTTTCCCAAGCGCATGAATCTCTTCATCTCGTCTATTGCCACGATTTGTACGTCTTTGAATATTCTCCTTCGCGATTCTCACCCCGACTACCTACAAGGCTCTCGGTTATCCGCAGGTCACCAACAATCGTCCATGATCCTTTAATGGCAAGTCTCGTGTCAATTCCAGCGTGTCACTACGACGCCAATCCGCATGTTCCATGGGTAAATCAGCGCTTATGCCCAACGCGTGTTGTTCCTCGATCATGTCGCCCTCGACTTGACTGCCGCTTCGGACTTCAAGACTCCAGAAATTTGATGAATCTGGCTTCCCGCGAAAACACGTTTGTTGCCTCATACTCGTCCTTGATCTGTCACAACAATGTCCACGTTGCGGCAGATTCGTCATACAGCGGAAAAAGAAAGTGAAAACAAGACGATTTTATGAAATGCTATTCAAACCCGTCCTATAAAGAGTCCCTCCTACCCGGCTAATGCTTTGCAGAGTTGGCTCTCCTCGCTCCCCTTCCTCAGACCGCATCCCAGTCATCTTTTCACCCTCGCAATGTCGACGAATTTGCAGATGACAAACGATGTGTTGTCCTGGACAAACCAAGATCCTCGCGAAAGCCAACTCTTCAATACGTGGGGTGTCCTCTACCGCTTTGCGGTTCGGTGTTCTCCCTCACCCATGCGGACGCGTCCTAACCACTCTCTTCAGACCGTAGTGAGTAACAACGGGCAAAGTACCACCACACTATGGCGGGCGGTGCGCGCCAACAGGGAGGATCGCGTCGCGAAGCTCGAGTGGGCTGCCAACGGCGGTCTTGGTCGAGCAGTCATCGGAAAGGTGAGAGAAATGATCGGTGGAATAGGACAGGTTGGCTGATCAGAATATATCTGACAGAATGCGGTTCCGATGTCTGACCTCGTCCGCCCTGATACCCGCTATCCAGTATGCTTACGCCCCCCGAGATACTACGAATGTAAACGCTCATCGTTTAACTTAGGGCGGGCGGATCTTTAATGCACCTGACGGTCTACAGTATCGTTGGCGGCCATCCTCCAATTCGCCTGACATTTTGGTGCGTTGCGAACGCGATGATCGGAAACGTACGTGTCCTGATGGTCCACCCGCAGTTGGTGGATCCCTCCGAAAATGTTGTCGCCTTCTTCCGGCCCACGAGGCCCACCCGGTATCAAATTGGGGACGTCTACGGAGAGCTGCATTTTCTCCGGAACGCGGGTGCGGGGACGATAGTAAGGCTTTTCTCCGACGGTGGCGTCAACTGTACTCATGTTGTTCGGCCCCTAGACGCACCCACCCATGATGGACACCGTGACGGTAACAGCGATGCTGTACCGATTTTGCCAGGCATTCCATCTTTGACATCGCATACCACATTGTAAACTAATAATCGGAGACACGTTTCCCATCATACCTATCCATCGTGACTCGTACACATGTACTATAGCTGGCATGCAATGCACAAAAAGTATCACTCGAAACAGCCGGTGTCTCTTCATGCAGGCGGACGAAGCCACCACCGATGTCACAACACACGGTTTTACGCCACAGGTGGGGAAACACGATGCAGGGCCAAGCGTCAGGACGACGACATTCATTTGCGATCAATCGGCTGATAACAAGCAAATAAAGTGATATCTGGTGCGTTTTCACAGCTTGGTGGGTCCCCGCAACTCTCGTTCATCCACTTTCACAGCGTCCACGATCTCATCGACCTGACGAATGACCCACTCCGCGCCCTCGTCGCTGGAGAGAAATTTGTCTTCCTCGGTCAAACCGTTTTCGTAACGCGCTTTGAGAAGACCGAAAACGTGGCTGGTGAGTTGAGGACCGACTCTTCCTTCGGCTCGAAGCGTTGCAATGCCGACAACCGAGCCCAAAGCCCGAGTGAGATTGCCTTGTTCTAATTCTCCTTGCGGCAGAGGGGACAGGACCGTGCCGTACGCCTGGATGATAAACGCTAAATAAAGATGCAAGATTTAGTATTCATCGAACTCGAGGCACGTCATGTAAGCGAGGCGATGCGATAGTAGAACGTCATGAGCGGGAGAGAGAAAGAGAGATAAGGCCACGGGGTAAAGATGGGAAATGAATACGTACTGATGAAATCGGGGTGAAGTGCCCCCAATTTGTTGTACAACTTGGCAGCATGCGGTTCGTAGATGGACCTCCACAATGCCATACCCCGTTGGACGGTCGCCTCGATGTTCTCGACGGTCGCTTCCCTGCGTGGCCGGAAAGAGTCATCCTCGTGTCTTTTTTTTTACAAGATCTGGTTTTTACCTTTTCGAGTCCTTTCGTAACGCAGCGTAGACGTCGTCTTCCAAAGCGTCCTTTAGGCCCGTCAAGGACAGAATTGTCTAGGTTGCGAGAGTTCATTTCACAGACCCTAAAAGCGAGAGGAGGCTTTTTTTCCCTCTTCTTGGCAAAGACTTACCCGAGGTACGCCAACGAAAATGACACTTTTCAATGCGGCCTCGCGCATCGTGGCAGCTCTGTTCACGGCCTCGGTAAAATTCCTTCGGGTCTCAGGCAGGCCAGGATTGGACCTGGTAATGAATCGATAGAGGTGTCCGACAGACGAGGGTCTGTTTGTGGTAAGGAGTGTGCATGTCTGTCATTTCGGGTTCAGTGGGGCGCTATTCGACTAGTTTTTGTCTACTCGCCGAGAGGACAAGCCAAGCGTTCACTACGTTACGTTGCTTGGCTTCGTCCAACGTGCTCGCGAACACGCGATGTAAGCCTTCCACAGGCGGGCTCGGCCATGCCTCTGGGTTGCGCAACGTCAAGAGTCGCTTGACCGCGGGGGGGAGGTGTTTCACCATTCAGGTTCAACCTTTCGCAGGCCACTCGAGTTGGCTGTACACAAGTGAAGTAATGTTCTCCTTGTTCGACAAGTTACATGCGTCGCGAACATCTGCATCCGGTACAAAACATTCAGGACGACGAGCCAAATATGCATGATCCTGCACGAGCAAAAAGAAGAAAAAACAGAAAGAGTCTATAGAATGAAGGGTATCGAAGTCGAATGTCAATCATAACGTTTAAGCTTAATTTTAATGGTCACTGTTAAAGTAATACAAGGCCAATTCCGTGGGATTTCCACTGGGATCGATCAAGGAGTTGAGGGGATTGACGCCTTGGAGGTTTTGAAGGGCGGCTGAAAATCGCTAAATTAATGTGGAGTAGAGCGAGGGGAAAGACTCACCGAAGGGGAATGCTCCTTTGATCCATTCAGTGGTGTCAACAAAGTGGGCCATCTTTCCAGCAAAGTCCCAGATTTCATCCATTGTAGCCTGCTCGCCAGCACCACTGAAGTCCTTCAGAACAGGTTAGTCGGCACACCAGGTCCAAAACAGCTGGCTTACCTGGTTGGCAAACTCGGTGATGTAAACATCCCTGGTAAAATTGCCGTGGAGGTCGTTGCAATATTGGATGCAGTGGTCAGCGCTGGTAGTATAGCAGTGGACGGCGATGGCATCAACCTGTGAAGCAAGTCTAGATAACTATGATGTCATCGATTTGTATGGCATGAGACGTACTTGGCAAGTACTGTCGGCCTCGCAGAGAGCGAAGAATTGCGAATACCAGTTAAAGCCATCGGCGTCGTCGGTGCAAGAAGGGGAGACGAGTTGGTAGCCTTCGTCTTTGAGATAATTGATGTCGCCCATCCAAACATTGAAGGCATCTTGAGGGCTCATGTTGGCTTGTGTCGGTTCGTTGACCCTAGAGAGCGGGTAAGATGGGAAATGAGAAACGCGGGAACACGGACTCGTTGGGACCAAGAGCATAGGCCGCATAGCCTTGGACGACCTTTTGCTTGAATTCGTCAACCTGGTTATAGCCCCAAAGCATTGGCATTGGCTGTAAGCCAAGGGATTTTGTTTCGTCGGGGTAATCAGGAGTCCAACTGTAAAGACTAGGATGGATGAGCGGAAAGAACAAAGATAGGGAGATCGGACGGACAATTGGACATTTGAGAGGTTAGCAAAGTTGGCCAGCCATTCGTCGCCGTTGGCCCATGCAAGACCCCACTTCTTTGAATGGACGCCAGAGGTGGAGCTGGGTGCGGCAGAGGACGAAGTGGTAGAGGGAGTAAGTGTGGTAGGAGCAGGAGTGGAGGCGGGGGTGGAAGAGCGGGGCACGCAGGTGCCGGAATCGGCGCGCTTGCGCTTGGCCATGCCGTCATGGTTAGGGTGGCGGGCAACCTGTGCATGATCGGCGAGTGCGTTTACGTGAATGGGGGCAGAAGAAAGAGCGAAAAAAGCGATGTACGCGAGGGCGACCAAGGACCTGAAGACGGCCATAACAGCGAGAACGAGTGTGATGGAGAAGGAAAGAAAGAGAGAGAGCGACGTAGCCAACGCGACATCATCCTACGAGTTTTAAGCTGTTTCGTTACGTAATATCTCGCACGGGCCCGCCGACGTAGCAGACGGAAATGTCATGGAAACACTCCACAAGGTGCAATAAATAAATAATAAATAAATTTCTATAATTTTATATTCTCCGGCGCGTACAAAAGGGCCGCGTGCCCCGCGCACCGTTCTTTTCTCCAACCTCCAAGTTTGCCACGAAGAATCGGTTCATCCATCGTTCATCCCCGCGTTCACCCCCAAAGTTCCATCAGTTCATCCTCTCAAAATGTCCGATGCCCAAGCCGCCCATGTCACTGAAAATGGCGTGCCTCCGGCTACGCAAGACAACATCATCGAAGAAGCCCCTGGTTTCAAGGTACTCGTCTCTCCACCAAGATCCGCATCCGCATTCCCTCATTCTCTTCCCAGGTCTTCGCTGGCAATCTTGCGTATTCCACCACGGATGAAGGGCTCAAGACGTTCTTTGCGCCCGTAGAGAGCGACATGTAATTCCCGTCCCTGCAATGCCCTCCCCACCAGCTCATTCCCGCTAGTATCTCAGCACATGTCATCCTGCGTGGCACTCGCTCCGCAGGCTATGGCTTTGTCGCCGTGTCCAGCGAACCCGCTGCTCAAAAGGCAGTCGAGTTGCTCAACGGACTGGAACTCGATGGCCGCAAGGTCATCGTCGAGATTGCCAAGCCAGCCGAAGAAAAGGACAAGGAAAAGAAGGAGAAGAAGGCAAAGAGACGTCCAGGCAGGCGCGGTGCCAAGGCCGTGCCCGGCGAAGTCACAGAGGCCGAGGCCAATGGTGACGTCAAGACGGATGATGCTCCTGCTGCTCCGGGCACAGACGAAGCAGCTAAGCCCAAGAAAAAGAAGAAAAAGAATCCTGTATGTTTATTTCTCTCGCTTTCTCATGTCTTAGAGGTTCACCTCATTCGTCTCCTTGTTTAGCGTAAGCCCTGGCGCAAGACTGCTGCTCCCGTAGAAGGCGACGCACCCGACGAAGTTGACGACGCCCCTGCCCCAGAGGGTGAGCCCGATGCTGCTCCCGCCAAGAACCAGTTCCGCTCCAAAAGGCCCAGAGTTCCACGTCCCCGTCGCCCCGCTGGTGAAGACCCGATTGGTGAACCCTCCAAGACCATGCTGTTTGTCGCCAATCTCGGTTTTAACATCGATGACGAGGGTTTGTCCGCCCTCTTCACTGAGGCCGGTATCACTGTTCTTT
The DNA here is from genome assembly GCA_038090275.1 of Austroboletus novae-zelandiae. NCBI lineage: Eukaryota > Fungi > Basidiomycota > Agaricomycetes > Boletales > Boletaceae > Austroboletus > Austroboletus novae-zelandiae. The sequence continues at coordinate 214,799 of JBBPML010000005.1, read as the reverse complement.
CTGCCCGCATCGTTCGCAGGAAGTTTGGACTCCCGAGGAGGAGCAAAGGTTATGGCTTTGTCGATGTTGGCAACGAAGAAGAACAGCAAAAGGCCATTGAAGCTTTCCATGGCAAAGAAGTTGGTGGCCGAACCATCGCTGTCAAGATTGCTGTCAACGCTCTCAAGGAAGACGAGGCCGATGATGCTGCCCTCGAGGAAGACGCTCCAGCGTCCTGAATGCGTTCATATGATCATAACTCCAGATCCCTCTCTTGGCTTCATTTTTATTTAACCCACCCGTTTATCGTGACTTAGTACTTGTTCTTTTGCTAAGTTTTTCGCGATTTTGATGAGTCAAGTAATTCATTCCCTGTGTTGGTGGTCTGGTGTTTTCTTCTACAAACTTGTAGTGTCGCTTTAGTCAACATGATACGCGACTTGCTGCATACTTTCATGCCTATTGATGACTTGTTCACGCTCACTTCAGCATTCAATGGTGTGATCTCGGCGTTTGTTGCGTTGCATCATGTCTGACGAGGAGGACTACCTTTCCGACAAATTCCTCGTCGAGAATGTCTCTTCGTCCTCTCAACCAAAGACGTACACTCAAAGACGCCAGGAGTCCCTGAAGCAGGGTCGAATCAGATCAGAGCAAGACCGAATCAAGAGCCGTCGCCAGCGCGAGCAGGAATGTAGGGAGGAGGGTCTCAGTAAGAGCCTATTTGAGCGGGCGAAACAAGACAGCGAAGAGGGAGAGAACAAGGCTTTGGGAATCATGCTCAAAATGGGGTTTAAAGTAGGCCAATCTCTAGGTCAGAGCGAGGGCTCTCCAGATAGTGCAAAGAAGACTCCCGATCCCACCGAATCACCTTCAGATTCAACGTCACACAGAGCCGAGCCATTACCCTTGAACGAATGGTCAGGTCTGTCATCATGCATCTCATCATATCATGCGCTCTTTTTGATACCGGCCATAGGCAAGAGGGGCATTGGATCAGGGAAACGTGCGAGATCCCCGGGTGTTTCTGACCGGTTGGCCAAGATGGCCAAGATGGCTGAAGATGCCAGCAAAACGTCTTTCCGAGACTTTGCTCGGCAGGAATACGAAGAACGGCGCGCGGAAGCCCGACTGGCACCTGCACAACGAACTTGCGTGACACTGGACGAGAAGGCTGGCATCACGGTTCGTGCTTGTTTCTTTCTTGAAACGTCTTGCGATGACCATCCCTTGGCCATCACCCATCAGTTCAACGTTCTCTGTCTCGATCCCGATGACGTCGACTCTATCCCAAAAGGACTGATGGACTCTCTTTTGGAGTATACGCAGGGCGTTGCGCCTACGTCCAGAGGACGTGACGAGGCGACTCGCTTGCGAGATCAGATGCGAGCCGATGCACTGCAACCTGTTGTTAGTGATGAAGACGACGATCACAGGGACAAGATCGAACAAGACGCGTTTCCGGTGGAAACGGTCGAGGAGGCTGCATACTTTTTCCGCCTCGGGGTATGCCGCGACGCTTTTCTGCTGACAGCACACTAACGTTTTCCGATGACAGCCTCGAGATCGGCTTAGTCTGGTCTTGGCGTATCTTCGAGACAGATATGCATACTGTTTTTGGTGTGGGACAAAGTACGAGGACGACAGCGACATGGAGAAACATTGTCCGGGTCCCAATGAAGACGATCACGACTGAGAATTAAGGAGAAGCGAGAAAGGAGTGTAGTGTTTATGTGTCTGAATGTGTAACAAGCGCATGCCATGGATGATGTACAAATGAGAGTCCAGGGAGAGTAGAAGAGACTATACATCCAGTCCGTAGTAAGGGAAGCAATGAACGGGTGCGCCGGCTACTGGCCGCCAGAAAATGAGCGAGAGGCAAAGACTTGGTTTTTTCCACAAACGTGAAAAGGATGGACATCAATGTGAAATGGGGGCAGGCAGCAGCGATGGTAAAACGATGGTTTCGGGTCGATCGACATGTGCTCGATGGGGAAAGGTTGCTGTTGTTGGGGAGCTCTGCGGAGTTCTGCGGCGAGCATAGCTTGAGATGGGGGCATGCAGCTCCCGGGAGTTGCGGGTAGACTGCAGGGGTGATGGCTTGTTTCGAGCTGGTGACGAGGACAGGCGTGGGGAGGTGGACTGAAAAGGGACGAATGAGATCCGACGGACGCGGAGGATTCAACAAACCTACTCTTCGGCCGTTTTCGAGTTCGTCGGCAGGCTGAGCGAGCGAGGAGGTGCTCTGTCTCGCAGATGACTGTGGACTGTCAGCGGGCGCGGCGAGGGTGGGCACGGGTACTCACGCTTGCGGAGATGTACGGGGAGAAGCGGTGGGCGCGGAGACGGGAGGGATGGCGCCTGTCTGGGTCGTCGCGGTCGGAGGATATGTTGAAGGAGGCTTGCACGGGGCTGCAGCCGGGATTTGAGCTGGAGAAGGAGGAGACCGACGAGGACGAGCCGGAGCGGGGGCGGGCGGGAGTGAGGAGGGCCTGCTTGGCGTCGCTGTCGAGGCCGAGGGACGCCATGAGCTCGATAAAGGACGGAAGTGGACTGGCCATCATGTGAGTTGGGTGGGTGTAGGGTGGAGGAAGGGCATAGTGTTATAAGTGTGCGTCCAGGCGCCTTGGAGACGCCCCACGGTTGTCACGTATGGACGGTCGCCAAATGCACGAGCGTAACCTTGCACCGTACGCGTTGTCCTCCAGCCTGCACGGCTAACAATAGCGACTCAGACTCGTCGGCAAGGTGATCATCCTCGCGGCCAACGACACAGCCTTGCTGTACATATGTCCACCGGCTCCGTCCATCCACGTGATTCATCCTCTCGCCCGACCACTCATGAGCCAGCCAAGCCAGCAGACCACCGCCGGTCCCTTTGCACCAAATCCCCGCCAAGACATGGAATACATCTGCGCAGGTACCCCTGCGTCTGCCGCGTTCCATCCCTAGCTGACACGCCCCAAGATTGCGGCGCCAAGAACGAGATAAAATCAAGGGAGCCCATCCGCTGCCGAGAGTGTGGGCATCGGATCATGTACAAGAAAAGGACAAAGAGAAGTGAGCGCTCCAGCTCAGTCTCCTTGCCCATCTCACGTTCCCCCAGTGGTCCAATTCGAAGCCCGCTGACATTCGCGTCTGTTCGTACACTTCATGGCTAGCGCATGAGCAGGGTGGATCTAAATACGAGTATAAACTATACGTGAATACAATGTACTCGCCCCATCTGATAATACCGACTACTGGGGGATGCTAATAGTTACGATCCTGTACAGTATGTTGCTAAGACGCTATGTGCGATTTGGTCACGTGAGATGAAATAACAAGGAAAAATACAATGCGACTTCACCACCTGCCCAGCCGTTTGAACCAAAGGTTCAGGAAGCAGGTCACAACGATTCGGTCCAGAAAGTTGACGCAGCGGGGTGCAACCTTGAGCACTTTGTCCTCCGCAGACCATGCTGCTACGTGTCGCTCTTTTGGGTCGATACACTGAGAGAGAGAGAAGAGAATCATGTGTTGGCCGTCGTACCGCCGGCAGAAAACCGACACTCACAAACATGTCGCTTCCATTTTCCCGAAGTTTCCATTTGTACTCTACACCGTTTGCCTTGAACCTCCGGGATCTACAAGCCGTTTCTCAGTACACTGCCACAACACTGCATAACCCTGAAAACTTACTGGCCACCATTCTTGGTTTTGCGCAAGTCTTTGACGGAAACCTAGGAAACGATCGGACAACGGCGCGCAATCCGAGTCGCGCGACGCACCTCGTCCACACCGAACAACGCCTTGCAATTGAAGCTTGAAAACCATTCGACGTGGCCTGCCGTCTCGAATACCAAGGTATCCAAGTTTTTGCGATGAAAAGTCGTCGTACCCATGGAGTGGCCTGTCAACGGATGCGAAAACTGGAACAAGGGTCTATGAGCGCCAAAGCGTCGTGAGGGTAGTAAAAAAATTACCTTGTATGTTTCCAGCTCCTGCTCGACGTTCTCTAACACTTGCAGGACCCTAAAGGTACGCATGTCCGTACCGGAGTCGGTGCTGTTGACGAAACGGAGAACGATGTCCGACTCAGCCATGTCAGAGTGGAGGGCAGTGTCAAGTGAATGGAGTAAGGGTTGACTGATTTATAGTGCGCGGATCGATGCAGTTTTATGGCGTACGTTTGTTTTGAATGTGTAGTCTATGTTTGATCCGAGTATGAATTGTTTTAGATGAGAGTGAAATGGATACATGCATTTTTTTTTCGCGTCCGCGTTCCGTTATTTGTACGTGACAGCACGACCAATGCACGCTAAATTCAGGAGAAGAGTGAGGTCACGACTGAGCACTCCAGGAACGAGAACCACCGTCCTTCAACGTAGCGTCCAGCCAGGACAGAATGCCTCCGCAGCCGACACCTCAGTTGACAACCAGATCCTTGCCGCCCAGAGTTCACAGTGCCGCGCTCGCCCATTGGGCTGCATGGGCGCGTTGACAAGGAAACAAAAATTACCCAAGATCGGGCCCGATCAGAGATGCAGACGTAAAATGTTCAAGGATCCAAGCAGCCCTTTCAAAAGTCGTGTCCACGATGACTCTGAGATTGTTCGAGTCGCGCTCAGCAGCCCGGGATAAACGGTTGAGGCCGGTTGTAGGTAAAAATGCCGCCACGTCAGCGCCTCAGCCCTGAGCCATCAGAAAACCCTGAGTGCTACTGCGCACGAATACTGGCGCCGGGGGTGGTTGCCACCGCCGCTGCGACGGGAGAAAGTGTCACGGGCATCGTTCGCTAGCATATCCAGCAGACAGTGACTCGGTGAGCACGGGCCCGAGCAAGGCATGGGCTGCGTACATCGTTTCCTAATGGAGGTAGATGGGCAGATAGTGGCAGTGCTGCCGTGCAGATGTGTCAGCCCGTCGGCACGGCTTCAGAATTGCCCCGCAGGTGGTAGAGCGCCCAACAGCGAGCAACAGCCCATAGTGCCCGTTCTCCCCAGCTTTGTCATCTGGTCACATCTCGAGCACACGCACCCTTGCTGTCCCCCTCCGCGATGCCCGACGAAACACCAAGGAGTCTTTCTGGCGATGTCGACCTGGTATGTGTCTGACGCATGCTGAATGTGTAACGACATTGATCTGGCTATATTGCCCATACAGGACTCGGATATTGATGCACAGTCTGCTGGAGAGCAGGACGCACGCAGCTCTGTCCCAGGCAGACCCGGGAGAAAGAAAAATCCAAAGTAACTCCTTCGTCCCCTGTCTGGCTTCCGATGTTCATTTTCTCAAGTTCCCAGGCCGCGCGGAGGGACCAGAATCGCATAGCTCAACGGGAATTCCGCCTAAGAAAACAACAGAGGGTGAACTATCCGACACACGGCCATTCTTCCTTGCTAATGTGGCGTCTTCAGATACGTGACCTTGAAGCGCGCGTCGAGCTGCTTTCTGGCTCTCAGGACCAGGCATTCAATGACCTGCGAGCTATTCTCAAAGGTATGTGACATCATCATGTCTCAGCTGTCTTGAGGTTGGGCCTCATATCCATGCAGACCTCATGGCTGAAAACTTGGCCCTACGTAATTTACTCAAGAATGTCTCTGGATTCATCGCCGAAGGGACTGGCGGTATGGTTCAGAAACTTGGTTTTGACATACACGAATGGAATGCATTCCTCGACAAGGCCGAGACTGACACTGCTTGGGAGAGCTTTCAATCACGCAGGCACTCCCAAAAGACATCGCACTCGTCGAATGCTATGTCATCAATGCTGGGCGTACAACCCGCGAGTTCAAAGCGGCCTCTGGAAGACGATGAGCCTAGCACTATCCCAATAAAGAAATCTAGGACGCTGAGTAGCGACACCGGTGTGGAGCGGTCCGAAGGCTATCATCTACTCATGTCAATGTCCACTGGGGCATCTCCGACGGCGGCGGCGACGGCATCTGCGTTGTATTCTTCGGCTACCCGATCGCCTCAAGAAAACATGTTCTCCGAAGTACTCCGTAATGGTCATGCGAGTTCTCCTGTCTTCATGGCATCCCCCTCCACTCCTGCGCATTATCCCGCCCCTTCGACTTCTAGTACATATGCTTCATACATGCCGCCAATCGGTCTAGGCGTTGACCAGGGAATGAATTCTCTTCCTTTTCCGCCCAGGAAGAATGGAGAGGTAGCCTCTCAACGTGTTCTTCCCACCGCCCAAAGTGACGAACCAGAGGATGAAGAGAATTTACTGGAGTTGCGAGATCCTAAAAGGATCGAGGCGTTTAAACTCATCAAGTGTGTGACTATTTCAGGGCCATCGTCTGCTGGTAACTCAAACCTTGCTGATTAGGTACCATCTCGAGAACTATGCGAGAAACGGTGCCTACTGTTTGCCGTCTTCTTTGCGCCCCACGGTTGTCCAAAGGTAGTATCGATTCTTATGGCGCCCTGAACCTATTTGCTGATGGACTGAAATAGGACAGTCAACCACGGTGTGTCATTAATGTCTCGTTACAGGATAATGTACGGTTCCTGACACGGGACAGAAAGTGTTATTGATCGCATAGTTCATCCTGAATTGCGAGACCGTATTATCCTTTTGCGAGGTCAGATATCATAGGCCCGTGATATGGATTCACAGACTCATGTTTGTTACAGACCGGTTTTCTTTAGCGGACTGCCTTTTTGACTACAAGAAAACAGTCAAATTGCACGGAGACGATGTTCTTGCGCACAGTAACTGGGAGTTGTCGGAGTGGTGGTTGCGAAAATACGCGTTAGGACAATATACTTGCTGCAATCCTCACTGTCACTGACCTTTCTGAACAATAGGTTTCTTGTTGAGAGCGCGACGCTGGCTGTATGCAACCGCTGGAGACTGGAGCGAGGTGAGACCGAACTCACCTTGTCAGATATTGGTGCACAGGGCGAATCCATTGCTTCATGAGTTGGATGTCTTCTTGGTATTTTAATTTTTAAAAAGTCTAGCTATCATTGGGTAGATAATGTACATTCGCACATGGTGATGTAAATAGTTGTCGAGCTTGCGTAGCCTAACAGGTGTTTCTCAGATATATGGCTGCACCCAAAAAAACTCTGCACCAACAGAGTGGTCACCACGAAGCTTTCTTGACGCCGGGTATCTCGTTGTTCAACGCCTTGAGGCGGAATTGGAACTAGGACATCCCGTTAGGAAGGGTAGGGCAGATCCAAGTGCTCAAAGGGCATACCCTGCAAAGACCGAATTCGCTCATGATGCCCCGACCGCGTCCGGACTCGGTGCACCGGTTGACGACCGAGGTGGGGCGAGTGTACCTCCCAAATGCATTGAGCTGCAGCTGGGCTTGGTGGCGGACGTTTGGGGGTAACGTCTCGTTGCGTGCAACGTACAGATACGCACGGCGCATCACCTCGTTGTCCTTGACGCCTTGGCGCGCTTTCATGTCGCGCAGGACGCGAATATTGGGGCGAAAGTTGGGCATGTCAAGCGACGTACTGGCAAGAAAAGAGAGAAAAGGTTCAGACCGTGGACAGCGCTTAGGACTTGTCAACTGACTTACCTTGAGAGTCTCTATGAGACAGACTTTTTCTTTTTCCGCTGACGTTATCTACTTTACATAATACGCGAATCGGCCCCGAAAGAGACTTGCCTTGCATCAGACTGGACGACGTCATTGGGATGGAGAAATCACCAGTCACTAGTCAGGACCCAACATGACAAGACTATCGATTTACAGGTGTCATTGGCTCAGATTAGCCCGGTTGTCTGGTTCCTGCCAAATGGTTGCAGCATCATGTTCAGTCGGAAGAAATAAAGACAGAGGTTGTGCACACGTTGTTCGGTCACGAACGATAACAGATAAGAAGTTGGCGCGGTGTGTTTTATATTACCACCTCAAGCGAGCGGTGGACTCGGAATCATTGAGCGATCAAAAGTTGAACGCTTGTCAATGATAATCGTTATGCGACACGTAAAGAAGCCGATTCCGACTCAACTGTCCAGCTCAACAATGTCGTATAAAGAGTAGACGCTGCATTACCCTGCAATACCTCGCACCGCATTCAGTCCCTTCGAAAGGTTCCACTGTGCGACTTTATTGCTTCTTTTGGCGTAAACATTGAAAAAGAAAAGACGCGTTCCGGAATGTCCCCGTCGTTCAGAAGCGTTTCTCCAGTGTGGTTATGTCGGTGAGTTGGCCCTCGGCAGTATGTTCACTTTTCTCCGTACTGATGCCCGTCTGTAGCGGAATGACCAGTACCCTTCGCATCACGCACCGCCAACGTCGCACATTCATCTCGTCCCTCTTTGCGCTCACGTTTTTTGCCTCGGTCTTGACCGTGTCTGCATCCAACGTCCTACCATGTCCTGTGCGGCCCGATCGAAACTATCACACGGATGGTGAACGGAGAGTACAAGTAGACGGATCACCAGCGGTTGTGAAAAAGAGGCCCAGACGCTGGATTCAGGAGAGGGCTGTTCTCCAAAATTGACTGCACCATTATAGACATGCATGTTCCCCGTCTCTCTTTCTGAAACGCTGCTACTTAGATTCATCCGACACATGTTTACAAGGGTCTGATCGGCTATAATGAACACGCGGGTACAGTGGGTATGTGCTCAATATTACAATGCAAATCTCCGTCTAAGACGGATAAAGTAGTGGAGACATGCGTGACAGATCCTACTGCTCCTTAGCTCTCATTTTCACCTTGTTGTTGACGGTAATATTCTTCCTGTTCCTGATGCGTTCCTCTAGAAAGCAGTATCAGAGCTGTGCAACGATTAGGGTACTCAAGAATGACACACGGAAGAGGATGTTCCTCGATAGGTATGCAGGCTATGAGTACGAGAACGTTGACCGCAACCTGAGAAATAAACACGACACGCAATGCGGCAGCATAGGACTCCGTTACAGCCTTCCGAAGAGAAGGCGCAAGGTCTGAAATTGAACTGATCGAATGCCTAATATATATGCGCAATTCCGTCAGTCCAGAAACATGGGTAGTGCTCCACTAATTGCCTCACCGAACGGCTTCTATGATCTGGGTAAAGGGGAGTTAGTATGCAAATAAAACCGTTCATTTCAACTTCACCGCTGACATCTGATGATCCAGGCCCCGTAATTCGCTTCCTCAATTGATGCAGCAGAACGCTCTGGATCAGAGCGCCTGACAAGCTGACCCCAACAACCTGACCCGCGGTGCGGAAGAGATATGTGACTGAGAGCAATCAAACCTTCCGTTATACATGTGACGAGGTGAAAACTCACTTCCCGTGGCCACAGCCATGTCTTCCTTGTAAACTCCCGCAATCATCGCCTGCGTGGCAAATTTAACATAAAAAGGCGATAAAGTAGCCAAATGCATACTATTAATGTGGTCGTTATAAGGCTTGCCATCCCAAAACCTTGTGGCACAATGTCGAGCCAAAAGTGGAGAGTTGACGTTTGATCATTCCACAGGACGACGAGCACACTTCCTAATATGCAGAGCGCCGCGGAACCCAACGTAAGATTGTAAAGTTTGCCAGTTTTACGCATCCACCTAGAAGACAAGTTCAAAACGACAGTTTCATAGCGAGGACAAGACAGACCAGCCAGCCAGCACGCTTCCCGTCGATAATGCGACCTAACTCAGGTGAGTCTCTATTCAAGAAAAAGAGCGGCAAGTTATAGCATACGGAGTGCGGCAATAAATGAAGACCTGTCGAATTAAATCAGACTCGAATGGACGACAGAAATCCTTTTTCGCTCACCGGCGTCTGTGGATGAATTGAGTCTGACAGCAGAAAAATATAACGGTACATTGTACAGCTGCGGAAAAAGAATTGACAAGGTGGGGATATATTCAGTTGTCGAAACACTAACCATGGAGAATGCAGTCATTGACCCCATGAAGTTGGCCAAAGAAACGGCCAATGGCGTGCGCTGCGTCATTAAACGCAGCGGCATGACAGGATATGTCGCTATTCGCGCTTCGACATACACGAAAGCGGCCGCGGAGACGGTGCTCGCCACAAGGAGTCCACATATTAGCGGATGCGACCACGGCAGTTCTTCTGTCGTTTTTATGCTGAATGCAGATAACATACTTGCAACAGAGATAACCAATGTAAGAGAGCCAAGAAAATCTATACGGCCAAGTTTCGAACGAGTATCCTCGTTTGCGACGGCCTCGGGCAAGCCAATGTTGACCTTGAGTGCGACCAGAAAAAAGGAGAGGAATAGCAATGGGGTCTGTGTGCAGATGGTACATCAGCCTCGTCTACCAGCCCTACAGCGAGGAAGTCTCAATCACCTGCAGGAGAAAAGCTGCACGCCTGGTTTGAACGTAAGTAAACAAAGACTCGGTAATTGTAGATATACGCACCACCCCCAAGTATCATTTATCCATCCGCCGATGGGACCTCCGAGGCCTGCTCCGAGGCCAAACAAGCTAACGAAAAAGTGAGGAGTGACTCTGGACCGTGGAAGAAAGCGACTGACACGTTGGTCATACCTTGGTAGAGACCTCTTTGCTTTCTGCGCAAGAGATTTAGTTCCGCGAAGAGAGGTGATACAGAGCGGACTCACAAGGGGACGAGATCAGTGATGGCGACACTGGTGACTTGAAAGACATGAACATTGGGATGAAAGAGGCGAAGATGGGGGACCGACCTGTCATGACACTGTTGATGGGAAGCGAGACATGTCAAAAGAAAGTCCAGAGGCCAGACTGGATACGTACCCGCCTCCCCCCATGCCGGCGATTGCTCGGGCAAGGATGAGGGATTCCATGGAGGGTGCAAGGCCACAGGCGATGGTGCCAGAGCCTGCGATGGATTAGGGACGAGATGCGAGAGATCTGCGAGACTGACCGAATAGAGACAATGCAAGAAGCATTGCACCCTTCCGTCCCAAAATGTCTGAGAGACGGCCTGATAGGAGATTAGCCTAGACAGGGGAGAGCGATCGGAAGGAGTGACCATATAGGGGGGTGAAGCAGCAGACGGAAAGCAGGTATGACGCGCCAAGATATGACGACTGTTCCGACTTGCTGAAGTAGCTCCCGATGGGGGACACGAGGGTGGCTACAACGGTGCCTGTGGGGCGGGTTGGGAGAGGGGCGGGAGGAGGAAGGGGGACATACCGTCGAAGGCGCCAAGGAAGACAGCGCTCCAGAGGGCGGAGACGATCCAGTAGAGGGCGGGGGGGCGGGAGGGGGCGGGAGGAGGGAGCGCGAGATAGGACGGCGGAGGGTGTGAGAGGAGGGGGCTGGATGCTGACATGGTGTGAGATACATGGAGAACAGCAAAATGTCGGAGGAGTGGAATATATATTCGCAAGTTCGCATTGGGCTAGCTGGCGTCGTTTCAGGGCATCGTGTCATCCTCCGCCCACGTCGGTCGACAAGTCAAGCGCACCCACCCACATGATTTCTTCGTGCACCCCACACGGAACATGCCAGTGATGACATGCTCCGAAAAACACGGCGACCTATGCTCATCACCACCCGTGTGTCAGCGAATGCAGTACTATGTATGCGCCGCCATTCTCACGCGCTGAAGACGCGCGTACCTGGAGGAAGCAAGGATCGGCGTCGCACCCACGGGATTGACTCTCCCACTGTCGAACGCGGTCTCTCTGTCGCCCGTCGGGGCTAGCGCGGCGCTCTGTCCGTGGGGACTGTTTTCTCGCCATCATCAAGGGTGGTCGGCGCGTCGGACGGCGTCGCTGAGAGCGGGCACTAATGAAGTGGCATTTGCCGTCTGACTAAGCTGTGTTTAACCTGGTGCCACCATATTGAATTCTCGCCATCCTTACTTTAGCGGAAAACAACATTTTCTTCTTCTCCGCCTCTGCCGCTCCTCCTCCTCCGTTCCCGCGTCTTCTCCTCTCCCCAGCGCGCGATCGAGGATCCCGGATCGTCTCCATCACCATGCACTCTCCCTCGTCCTCCCCTTTGTCTCCGTCCCATTCCTCCTGGAAGTCTGTCTTTCGTCTGCCAAGTTCATCCAAGAAGCACTTGCCAAATACCAATGCCGCACCCGCTCTTGATCGCACCCCAAGGAGCTTCTCCTCACCCGTCACCACCAAGCACGCGTCCGGTCCCCCTCTCTCGGCGTCTCTCGCCCCATCCACCCCGCAGTCTGCCGACCAGCGCTCTTCTTACAACTCATCCAAAACACACTCCAGCGACTCCAACCTCAGCGGAACCCCCAAATCTTCGTACCTTGTGCCTGGCTCCCGGGGTTACACCAGCCAAGCCGACCACATCTCTTCCATGTCCCCGGTTCGGCCTGACTCCATGGCCCCTCCAGCCAACGCTCAACCTCGCCCGAGGACAAAGTCGGAAAAACTCCGCATCAACCTCGGCCCCTCTCCAAATCTTCCTGCAACCAGTCTGTCGCAGCAATCTGTCGCTATCTCTCCTGGTCATATTCCTACAGCAAGTCGCTCGGGCCCGTTATCGCCCCGCGCAATGGGGGCGTCCGCAACTCGTTTTATCCGTCGTGTCGCCTCCGCACCTAATGCCAAGCACCTCTTCTTGTCTGGTTCGCGGTCAGCTGCCCCCACTAAAAATGGCTTGCTCGCTCCGGCCGAGGTCATACCCCCGATTCCTGGAGGTCAACCTAGCATTTCTGAGTACGGCGATGATTCCTTGGAGACCATTTCTTCGGGCTCTTCCAGGGGCCGGTCCACAAGACACGAGCGATATCCTAAAGCCCGCATCGCAAATACAAATTCTGATGGCCCCGGCAAAGTGGCGTTCCGGCGAACCTACTCGAGCAACTCCATCAAAGTTCGATCGGTATGTCTTTTTTCGCGTACCCTTTTGATAACACTGCATTCTGCCTCCAGGTGGAGGTCGGCCCTTCAAGCTTCCTCAAAGTCAAGATGCTGGGCAAGGGCGATGTTGGGCGTGTCTATCTGGTCAAGGAAAAGAAAACTGATAAACTGTTTGCCATGAAAGGTATGCTAGCCTATTCCGTACCTTTTCAGCGCTTTACTTGCGATTTTAGTACTCTCCAAAAAGGAGATGATAGAGCGGAAAAAGATCAAGCGAGCCTTGACGGAGCAAGAAATTCTCGCCACTTCTAATCACCCCTTCATCGTGACACTTTATCATTCGTTTCAGTCGGAAGAATATCTATACTTCTGTATGGAGTACTGCATGGGCGGAGAATTTTTTCGCGCTTTGCAAACGCGTCCGGGCAAATGTCTTTCGGAGGATGGTTCACGGTTCTACGCCGCCGAGGTAGTCGCCGCACTAGAGTACTTACATCTGAATGGATTTATTTACCGCGACCTCAAACCAGAAAGTATGTTCAATTTCTATTCTTGTCGCCACACTTACGAGCGCGTTGCCGTACACTCAACAGACATTTTACTACACCAATCTGGGCACATTATGTTGTCGGACTTCGACTTGGCGAAGCAGTCGGGGCATCCAGGTGGGCGACCCGCGACGATCCATCATTCAGAGCCAAACGGGGTAGGTGAATCGTACGAACCATGTGATAAGCTCACTCCGGCATGGTCTAGGTGCCCATGATCGATACGATGTCGTGTACGGCTGATTTTAGGACGAATTCTTTTGTCGGAACCGAGGGTCAGAGTGGTGCATGTTTTGCAGAAGGAGTCTGACACTTGTGCTTGGATCTGCAGAGTACATTGCACCTGAGGTGATTGCAGCACAAGGACACACTGCAGCGGTGGACTGGTGGACGCTCGGAATACTGATTTACGAGATGATCGTAAGTCGAACTTATTCACATGTGGCGGAAGTCGAGTGTGGGAGATTGCTGACGGACTCTGTGATTGCACATCATTTCGATCACTGGGATCGGCGACACAGTTCGCCACGACACCATTTAAGGGCAAAGAGAGGAACGATACGTTTGCGAATATCCGGTTGTTGCCTGTACATTTCCGCGATACACCCAAGATATCCAAGTACGTTGATCCGTATGGAGCTGTTGTCGCAATGATGGGAAACACCGGATACAGTGCCTGTAAAGATATTATCGTTCGGCTCCTGGACAAAGAAGAGCGGACTCGGCTAGGCAGTAGAAGCGGTGCAAGCGAGGTAAAGCAGCACAAGTGGTTTTCCAAAATAAACTGGGGTCTCTTGCGTCACACACGACCACCGGTACGTCAACAAAACCAGTTAGTTTTCGTCGAGGACGAGTATTGTGCCACACGCTCAGACGGGAGCACGTGGCACACATTTCCTATTTCATGTGGGCGTTGTGAATGCGGTTACTGATTCGCTGTTAGATTGTGCCCAGCTCGTCGAATGGGGCCGATGCTACCAATTTCCGACATCTGAAAGAGTCGCGTTCGCTACATCTGGAGGAGCAAGGGTGCATTGCTGCATCCGGTATGCCCGGGTACGATGATGGGCTCGAGTCGCCTCCGGATGAGGACCTGTTTGGGGCATTCAACAGCGTCACGATACACTACGATGGAGAGTTGTGAACAGGCGGAGGTTTGTCGTTTCTTTGTCGGCCATTGTTGCTTTCTTTGCTCTCTTTGCTTGCATTTTGGAGGAAGAAAAAGGGCGAGTTTCACTTGTATTATTTGCATTGCACAGCTACCCCGACTTCTCTTAACGCTACATTTCTTTGGAAGTACTTACGATGTTCGTGCACTGCACGAGCTTACCACTGATCGGACGCCTTTGACGGCAGATGGCGTTGCTAGTGACATGATACCTGATTACAAAAGAGTTATTCTAATCGGAAGTGAATGTGCGGATCGGTGACGAGGGGTGACAAGAAGTAGCGATCAGATGGATCCGGAATCAGAGTAGAAAAGAAGCTGATGTGTGATGGGGATGGCGTCTGGAGGGCCTCGGGAGCGCGCAGGCGGGGGTGAGGGCGACGGAAGCGGAGGAGAGCGGCGAGCGGGGGAGGATCAGTAGAGCGAGGAGGCGTCGGGGTCGGGGAATATGTAAGCAGGGATGTCTGATGGAGGAGCGTGGTGGGCGGGAAGAGCGTCGGTGCGGATCGTCGAGGAGTGGGGGCAGCCATATCGGGCACGGAGTTCGATTTCCAAAGAGGGGACGACAGGACCCCGGCAAGCGCGAAAGCGAGCCAAGGGGGAAGCGAGCGAGCCGGTGGGAGAAAGAGGGGAGCGTGGGAATGGAGCAAAGAGCGACGAGGAGGAGCACGGTCGCTCGCTGACATGAGATTCAAGCTGAGATTGAGGGCGATTCGCCAAAGACGGTGCAGCGGCCACTGGAACGGGATCACATGGAGATCGCGATACAGTGTGGGCGGAGTGTGGACGGAAAAGGACAAGTGCAGTTCCCTCGGCGCCGAGGGAGTGGCACGGAGACCGCATATGGGGGGGATGGGTGTTGTGGGGTGTTTGGGCAGAGTTTACCGAGGGTGATTTCCGAACGCGGCCGCGGCTTGTGAGGAGGACCCTGGATTACGTACGGGGCCTGAACGGGAAGCTGCGGGAGAAAATGGAGGGAGAGGAGAGAGAGGGGTCACGTAAGGGCTAAATTCGGGGAATATGAATTCTCCACCGGCCGTCGTTTTTTTATAATATACATAGTCGATCGTCGACTCGTCCGTCGACAGCCTCTGCAGCAACAGTCGTCTGCGCGACTTTTTTCTTTTTCTTTTTACTTTCTTCGCTTCTTCAGTACATAGCTCACCTTCAACGCACTCGGCTCCGTCCGACGCTTTCAACATTCCGTCCCTACGCCCTGCAACGTTCGACATGCAAGACCTCTACGCTCCCTCATACCCCCCGCCCCCCCGTCCACAGTGGTCCCGCCAGGACCACCCATACCCGCACATCAACACCGCACCCCCGCCCCTATACCCCCCAAGCTCCCCCAACGACTCCCCCTCTGACGACACGTCCCCACAGCCCCCTCCAAAGGCCCACGACCAGCCCCAGCCCACAAAGTCCGAATCAAAGCCCCAGGCGACCTTCCTCACAAAACTCTACGCGTAAGTCCCCTCCCTCCCCCCCTGGCCCCCGTCCGACGCGCCCCCAGCCTCCTCGAGCGCCCAGAGAACCATCACATGATCAGATGGGACCCCGCCGGCGAGCACATCATCGTCGAGCGTCCAGAGCAGCTCGCCCTCCATGTCCTCCCCAGCATATATCGCCAATCCAGATTTGCTTCCTTTTCTCGGCAACTCAACGTACGTGCTTCTCTGCCCCCGCTCCGTGTTGCTTCACGAACGCCCTCCAAACAGATTTATGGTTTCATGCGCAAGGTGAACCTCCGCAACGTTGACCCAGCCATCGATGATCCCGATGCAAGCACATGGTGTAAGTCCACCCGCACCGCTTCCAACCTTGGTGCCTCTGACATAGCCACCAGCCCACCCAACCCTCAATCGCCATTCTCCTCCAGAGGTCGTTGCCAATTTCAAACGCCGCGTTCCGCCACGCCTCCCAAAACCGAGAAAGCGTGAGACTCAGGAGTCGCCCACTATACCCCCTCCCCGTTCGGCCATCGGTGCTGGCCCCGGCGTTCCCCTCTCGGTGCCCCCCACCGTCGGTAAGCCCAACGCCCTCGGCGGTCGCGCCCGTGGGTTCTCTGCCCCTGGTTCTTTTACCCCCCTGAGTTCGCCTGCTGCTGCTGGCTGGGGAACCTCATACCCGCGCGCTGCTCTGCCGCCCCTCACGGTTCCCTCTGAGCCCCAGCACCAGAATCTCTTCAACCAGTCGCACGGCCTCCAGCCTATCTCGCCTGCAGATGAGCCCCCTGCCAACCAATTCAGTGCCATGGGTGGCTCCGGCTACACGCACAACCCTCAGGTGTCCTCGCCCCAGTACCCATACCCCGACCAGAGCTGGTCCTTCTCTCCCAACAGCTCCTCGTCCAGCCATTCGGGTAGCCTCTCTTCGCTCTTGAACCCCCCGACCACCAACGGCTACGGTGCACGGCCCACTCCCACGATCAACACCTCTTACGCGTCCTCGTACTCGAACGTGTCCATGCACAGCGACCACACGCCTCCGTCGCTGTCTCCCGACACTCACAGCCGTCCGACGACGGGGTACTCGATTTCTTCGATCTCGTCATTGCCGTACGAAGAGTCGCCCACCCATACGACCTACCACCATGGCGACTACTCTCGCCCTGGATCTGGCCACCATAGGCCCATTTCTCCGACGCTCTCTCGTCCACCCTCGACGTCGAAGCAGTACGGCCCTAACAGTTCTCTCAGGGTGGGTCGGCCCCGACGCCACAGCCAGGCTATGAGTCCTTATCCGTCTCCTTACGAACACCATTCGGAGCGGCCGTCGTCTTCTCCTCAGCCGGTCGACGACCAAAACGGGAACATGCCGAGAGTTCGGAGTATGATACAGTTGCCCTCGGTAGACCCTTATGGCTTTCCCTCTAGCCAGACCGAGTTCGCTTACTCTGCGGTGGGTGGGAATCCATCCATTGACTCGATGGATGGCCGTAACGGTTGGGGACATCCGACGCAAGCGACGCAGCGTCCGTCGACGAGCGCGTCCTCGATTAGTGCGGCATCGCATACGTCGTCTTCGCAAGCAAACACACCTCCGCTCACGGACGGTTACGGCGGAGCTGAGACGGACATTAATCGCTGTAAGTCATATCCTGATTCGGCGGTGTTTTACGGCGAGACTTACTGACCAATAGTTTCTTGAAAAGTCTCGCCTGATTTCGGCTTTGTGCCCTTGAACGAACATCTTCCTCCGCAATATACCAAAAACGATGGGCGAACTATAGATGCGCCTGCGCCTGCGGAGGGATTCTAGATTTGCGGTGCGCGGCTCACGACGCTATTCCGACCGTCTTCATTCGAACTTGGACGATAACGCTTTGCCCGTTTCCTTGATCTTACGATTTGCGTTCCTTTCTTTCTTTCTCTCCTTTCCCTTTCTTTCATTCTTGCCCTTCTCTTCTGAGAAGTGATATATACGCCCGTCCACTCATTTCACGAAACCCATCATACCCGTCTCGTCGTTTGCATTGCTGTGACACATTGCGTCATGTATACCTTGACTCATCTCATATGTAGTATCACGCTTCATTCACCCCCATTTTTGATACCTTTGACATTGCTCGTCTCTCAGGTTGGTACATACGGTTACCCCGTATAATCGTTACCCAGTTCATTTGATATCCAGACTCAACTTGGTGCATACGGAATCGGAGTAAGGCGTCGAGTTTTCATTTAGACGGGCGCAAAAGTGACATGATTTTGACGGGCCGGACGGTCGCTTGGTGGGTTTATTCTCACTGCCAGCCTGCCACGACAGATCGGGAGACCCGGCGTCCGCATGCCCGATTCAGTGGCATCCCGATCGGGTCTTGTAGATCTCATCGGACAGAATTCTGATCGGGGATGTTTCAAATTTGGCCTCGTGTCGTGTCATGTTTTGTTCTTGTATTTTCGTGTTTGCGTCCTATCTGTCATGTGACAGGGCCATGTGACGTCACCCATGTGGGCATAGCAGTTAAGTTCAAACGGCATGTTGAGGGATGGCTTTCATTTGAACAGCCAACACGGCGTTGAGGGATCTCGTCAACGAGGCCTCCAGTGGATGACTGCGCGCAGCAAAGGGGGGGGGGGAAAGCAGACGTGATCGCACAGCAAGGATCCCTAAGCGTATATGGCAAAGTTGGGGTGTGGCGTTGACAGTTGCCGTCGGGGTTTGCCGGGTGGTGGCTCGCACGATACGCGTTTACGGCAGCACTCCCATCGATATGGCCCCAGTCAATATATGAACGGCCACATATACATACACAATTTGTAAATATAAAATGGAGGAGAGAAAAAAAAAAGGAACGAGGGTCGTATGATTGGAAAAAAAAAAGGGAGAGAAAAAAGAAAGTCCAGACCGAGAGTATACACTGGATGTAATACACACATTCGTCCGTCCACTCGGGTCTCGCCCGTCTTCTAGTTCACGCTAAAAAAACGTCGGCATCAAAGCCAAAAAGGGGATACGCGATGGTGCCGAGAGATGCTATGCAGTCCCCACAGTCGAGAAAACGAGGTCGTGCGAAACGAGTTGCGCCTCAGACATGGTCTCCCGCGAACGCGACGCTGACGGCAAGTGACCGTACGGTTGCGAGGACTCTTCCTCGAGGGGAACATCTGTGCTTAAAAAGGCCATTCTTTCCTCCGAGCTGTCCGTCTCGTCCTCGAGTTCGTCATCGACCGCTCGCCGTGCAACCCAGCTGAGGTATACAAAGAGGGCGACGCAGAGGACGATGCCGCCGATCGTCCATACTTTGTTCCAGCCGTCGTCGTGTTCTTGTTCGCGATTGGACTGCTGGTCAGCACTGAATGACCGGATCCCGGCGCCAATGCTGGTGTGTACGATCACCTTGAAGAGGGAGAACCCGGTGCATATGACATAGGTCCTCATGCTCAGCGTCGTCGCGGCGAGAAGCACGTTCATGACATTGTACGGATAGGGTGCGAGGCGGACGAGGAATAGCAGCTGTGGCTTGCGCTCGATGGCACACACGACGCGGCACAGCCCTCGGGTGGACTGTAGCCAGCGGGCGATGCGTTCGCGGAGGAAGGTGCGGGAAAGGGAAAACACGATGATTGCGCCGGACAAGGCTGCAAGGTAGGATATGACCGCACCAATCCATGGTCCGTAGGTATATCCGGAGAGGGTGATCAACGTGGAATACAGTGGGAGGGGAGCTGTGCGATTTGTAAGCGCCGCCGCAGAGGGAGAGAAGCACCGGGGAGCGAGAAGCGCATCACAAAACAAGTAAGCGACGGCGAGAGATGATATTTCGGGACGAGGGGACGTACGGAATGTAGTGATGAATATGAGGCAAAAGAGGACGGCATAGCCATAGTACTCATCGTTGCGGAGCGAGTAAGATAGCTGATCGAGACCTTGTTGCACGGGAGCACGGACCGGATGGATTGAAGATCGTGTCGTCAGGAGGAGGAGATTGCTCACCATCGAACACCTCGGTCTTCCAGAATGCGATCGCGAGGAGGAAACCGAGGCTGGTTGCACCGTAGGCGAGGACGGGGGACCACTTTTTGAAGAGGTTCCATATGCGAAGGGCGCGGGGACGGACGTAGCGGTGGGGCGGGCTTGGGCGGTGGGGCGTGGATGGTGCTGGGGGAGTGCGGAGGGGGATATCGTCGAGGGAGCGGTGGGCGGTGCGGATATGTTTCTCGTCCGCCATGGCAGTGTTGGAGGAAGAGAGTCAAAATTATAAAACTCTGGTCTGGTGACGGACGGTCGTGACAGCTGCTACCACGCCCACCCGAGCCAAAATGTCCCTCCACCGCCTCATCACCCGCCGCGCTTACTCCAGCAACGGCCGGCGCAGTCCCCATGCCGACTTTTACGCGTCCCTGCTGCCCGCCATGTTCCCAGTCGCCCTGCTTGGCTCCGCCGTCTACCTCGTGCGTGCTCTCCCCGCCCCGGTGGCACCGGCCCTCCGTGCAGAGAACCGCCGCTCATGCCTTCTGACAGACTCTCCATCTTGTCCAAAGCCGGCTTGCCCACGAAAAGTTCCTCGACGACGCCAAAGACCGCATCCGTCTTCTCGAAGCTCAAGTCGATTCCCTCCAAGCACAGCGTTCGTCTTCGGACTCGCCCAAAAAACACTCCTGGTGGTCATAGTTGCAATTACTAGCATGTCAACGAAAACATTCTTCTACGGTATAACATGATATGAAACTGGATCAATTAGCAAGCGGATATCAAGCATGGACGTGAGACAGCCGCAGTCGCACCGACCACATGCTCGCCCAAACTAGGCCACAACTGCATGCTCACTTCAGTCCGTGTTGGAAAGCACCTTGTTGACGAGGACGGTCTTGAATTTATCATATAATTTTGCAAAGCTACCATCCATCAGTCAGGCTTAGTCTGCGCACCCACGCAATCACCTACCTCAGAACGGCAGCCGCGAGTCCCGCAAAGGACTGGATGTTGTTCTTTCCCCGTTTGATCCTGAAAACATCGTATGCTGCCAAAACAACCGATCAGCAGGCGGTGGAGGTATGCACGCCTCCCTTCTTACAAACAAAGATAAAGTCCATGATCAGTTTCACCCGCGAAACCTGAAGCCAGTGGGTCTTGCGTCGCAGTCTCGTCATCTCCTTTTCGTCCACTTTCGAGGCCTTGGGACGCGACTTGGACGTAGCCCCCTCTAGCGACTCTCGATACGCCCTGTTCTCCACTACAACACCGTTTCAGCAAAGCACGATCATCTCGAGTTTTGCAAATACCTTGGCGCTGTAAACCCTCCACGATGCTCAGTTCGACACCGTTTTCGACTAGGCCAACAAGGGTGCCAAAAAACCAACACCAATCCGAAAACCGTGCGGCCCTAGCGCCCGTCTTGGGTCCGATCAGTCCCAGTCGCGAAAGTGTGTATATATCGTCGGAAAGGCCGCCGACTAGATCCAAGAGGACAGGTGGGGGTGCAGAAAGCAGAGCCTGCAAGAACGGATGCGAAAGGAGGTTGCCGGTCAACGATGGCAACGTCTTTGTTGATGGGAGATCCGTAATACTGTGAGGGGTCAACGACGAGCTACCAGACGAGTAGGGGACCGCCTTTTGCGCCAACACAGTGCTCAACGGAGTCAGCCAATTGAACAGAATGAGCATCTTTCTATAACGAGGATGTCAGCACAGCCGAGCCTAGAGTTCTCGGAGGATAGTACCTTGTGAAAGAGAAACCGCTGCGCGCAGACTCGAGCCTCGTCACTAGTCCTGCCTCCTTGCCATTTCGGAAGAGGAGCTTGATATGCAATAGAAGATATACACGTATCGAATACTGCATCAGTTTCTGTCGGGGGCAGGTTAGCGTGGACGGTAGAGAGGAATGCAATACGCACAAACGCCTTGTCCCGGCCCTCGCTGGCAGACAGCATATCCCGCCACACCTCATGCTTGCCGACTTTCCGCTCTGCCTCGACGACGCGCCCGCTCTCTTCGTCGACCTCTTCGTCCTCGTCAGCCACGTCTGCGGGGAGGCCGTCTTCGGTCGCTTGTTCGTCCAGCTTCTCGTCGTAGATGTTCAAGGTTGAGTTTGCAAAGTGGGGCTGGGTGACTGTGCTCGGACGGGGTGTGCGGGGTGGATGTGCAGAGAGTGGGTTCATCTGGAAGGAGCTGGTCACGTCGAAGGCGGGGGGGGAGTAGAAGGGGGCCTGCATGGAGTCGCGCAAGGACGAGGAGGGCATTGGGTCGGTGTCGCCGGGGGCATGAGGAAAGGATATCGAAGACATGAGTAAAGAAGGCGGCGAGGCGCAGGCGTCACTGTTAAACAACCGAGCAAACAAAACATAAAGCTCTCTCTATGACGATGACGACCGCGTATGGCTTCCGCTCCCCGATATCCCGCTCAGAGGCAACATCCCCACAACCACTCAGGCCTCTCTTTGACACCGACCTCCTCCGCACATACATGAAGAAGCTCCTCCAGGCGTCCCTCCAGCACGCTATCTGGTCGTCCGACAGAGACCAGGTCAAGTCGTGGATGAAGGACATCAAAGAGCGCGTAAAGGATCGCATGATAGAGATCCACCCATCCGGCTTGTGAGTGACGATCCCAGCCGCCCCGAAGCTCGCTGACGTCCCGCGACCAGCAAATACATCGTGCTCGTCCAAATAAACGAAAATCTCCATCAGGGCGGTCGGTGCGTCCATGAGCGTAGGCGGATCGCACGGTCATTCATCACCCCCGTAGTGCCGACATGGTCTCGCATTGGGAAGACGGAGACGTTTGTGTACACGAGCTATTCTACAATGTCGGCGCGACTCGACTGTATTTTGTGGATGCAAATAACCGCCTTTGCAGGACTCTATCATCTGCACGTGCATCGCACTCGCTGTCCGAAGCGGGTCCTGACGGATAAGATTCTAGTGCAGCGTATCGCCGAGGAAACCCATACCGCAAGTATATCCATTCCATCACGGCAGAGCTATGCCCGCCTGATGACGACAGTATCCTCCACAATATTGTTTGTGTTGCTGTCGAATCCGCATCTCCCTTTTTCCGAATAACCCCTGCGCGTTCGTCTGCATCTATATTAGTTCCGCTTCTCGTCTGCACATCATTTCGCGAAGACCCTCTTGCACCTCTTTGGTCAGCTATCATCCTTGTTGCCAGCTCAAGCTTTTTTCCACCAACCCGTTTGCGAGACGTGGATATGCTCCCGTCTCCCGCTCAACGCTAACTTCGTGGGTTTCACCCATGCTAAAACGTATTGATTCAGTTACCGAATAGTTGTCCATCCTCTCACTCCCTTCCTATATTCGGCGACTTGCATCGGCCCCTGGAGCACATCTTGCAGCCACCTCAATATCTCATGCGACAGATTAGTGGCTCAGCACTCCTTCCTGGGAATCTTTGCTTATCCCCCCTCTCCCATCTCCGAGGAGTCAATAACGAACGTCACAGGCCACGGGAAAAAAAGCCTCTTCGGCGATCCCGATATTCAGACCGAGTCTCCATTGTTGGATCTCGACGCCCGAGCCGTGCGCGAAGCTAGACTCGACAGGGCCGGTCTGATTGCGTTGAGCATTGCTCTCGCGTACAAAATTGAGTTACCTCTGCATCGGGGACCATGCATTTAAAACACGCTCGTATCTCTTCTGGGGGGGGAGAGTTATCTATGCCGTCTCGTCCCCTCCTACTCTCCCCAATGAAGGAAGTTTCCCATACTGGACCCGCGGAACCTTTTCCGTATCTGGTCCCACCAACTGAGATATGGCAACGTAAGTCTCAGCACCGCTACACTTGGTGACCGTTATCGGAAGAGTCCGTACGTCCGTGAGAGCCCCATTGTCCGCTGTTGATATGATGATGTGGTATACAGATCACGATCAGCCCGTCATACAGGAAATTTCTCCTTCATTTTCTGGATCTGGGCGTTGTCCAGATACCTGAACTGGACGCCCAAATAACCTGGGCACACGTGTATCAACATGCATGAATTAGAAACAACTGGACGACTGGATGCGTTGGCTCAGCAGTCCTATTCAAGCGTCGAGTCCCCCTAAGTGTCCGGTGCCCATCAGGCGAGAAATCGCCGCGTGATTGCTCCCATCCCCTGAGTCCCTGGATAAGCACAACAATTTTTGTAGCCTGCTCGCCGTGTTGTTACGTCGACGGCACGCATGTGTTTGTTTGCTGGCATTCCCCGCTGACCGGACCGTCCAATCAGGTCTGATCCATTAATTCAATGGGTCCCTTGTCTAGTCATCTGACATTGTCGTACAAAGGGTAATACGGTCCCGGGATCTGTGCACCGCACCATCCTGTAAAAAGCGAGCCTCCACTCCGTTTGCACAGCCAACGAAACATGGACGCCGCTATAGACATACATACAGCTACCCGTATCCAAGCACTATCGATCCATCGTGTTTTCCCACAATGGCTTAGTCTATAGCAGTTTTTGTCAAAGGGAGCCCGTTGTGGCAGATCGGTACCTATCATGACCAACAACACCCATCCGACAATATAACTCCTATCCGATGCCTCTCATACGTTCGAGGCAGGGCACGATGGGGGGGTGCATATGCGCTGTGCGTGTAATCGGAACGTTCTACTAGACTATGATTCCCGTTCGAAGCAGATCAGGCGCACGCGTGAGCTGGTGGGGTGCCGGCTGGAGAACAGCAGCCCCCCATGATCGAGAAAGCTGCTATGAACCGGGCGTGATACACGACGATAGTGTTCATGCAAGAGCCCCGTTTCCAATTATTGAACTGCCCTGTGCCCTCCTCCCAGGCTGTGGTTTACGTTGGCACCCTGAACAGCACTCGACAGTTGCCACGATTTTGTGAACGTGTTTTGCCAGATAATACACATGATATGAATCCTGCAACCAAGTACGTGAATGCGGGATTGTACGCAATGACTGGGGTCGTCGGCAAAACGTCTCTGCTCCGTTCCCGAAAGGTGCCAGGGCGGTACGAGAAACGGCACTCGCACGACGGTCTGGTCACATTTCGAGAAATGAGTGTGACCACGTGCTATGCCAGATTCAGCCTATGCCTCATTCGACAACTGAGCCAGCTCACCTCAGGAAATACTAGTTTTCGGGGTCTTCCCCTGCCTTTGTAGGCCAAGCGTGTCTTGAGCATTTCCTCCTCTGCTCCGCTCGCAGATCGACGTCCAGGATCCAGGTCGTGATTCGGATGCCGGAAGTTTCCACTCATTACGAGGCGGTCGTGGAACTCACCCTCCCCCGGCCAGGTCGACACCCGGGGATTTTTTTCCACTCTTTTTTTTACGTTTTCGCTTCCCTCGTCGGTGGTTGTCGCATCGGAGTCTGTCGTGCTGGCCCGACTTTCCCGAGTCTGTAACCTAAAAGATCAATTGTCAGCGTTTAGTGCGTCCGCCCTGGTGAGCGTAAAAATAGCCAGTGAGAACCACGCTCGGAGACAAAAGGGATCCAAAACATTTCGGACGTTATTGGGCTGCATCAGCCGCCGGGGTGTTCCCACACTCGATGATGGGCATTTCATGACTTGTGTCAATGGCAACTGTCAGTTGTTTCCGTTGTAAATGAAGTTTTTCACTTGGCGTGCCTCTTCCTCGAATGGACTATCGTGTGGATGGTGCACGGGGAATTATTCATATGAGCGTGAATCCACGAACAACCCTAGGGTTGTTGATGAAAAAATGCCATATCGTGCGGTCCGTACGCGGAAGGCTGTTAGAGCGGCGGAGGAGAAAAGGGTATCCGATCCCTGGATAGCTGGACCAAGATGTCCAAAGGAGGGAAAACTTGTGTACGTTGACCGGACTCGCTCGTGGACATACTTAGGGAAATGGCAAGCTGTTTTTCGGGTCACGACGTGGAGGCGATTCACTGGCGGTGATCGTCTGATAGTAAATAAATTGCTCCGGCGCCACAAAGGACCACAGGGTGCCAGCAAAGGTCGAGAAGCCACGGACGTAAGTGAGAAGTCCGAGGGCGCCCTTCTGAGAATCTGGACGCTTCCGATCATCGCGTGAAGTAAAGGGACGAGGGAAAGCCATTGGAAGAATGGCATCGTTAACGTACTCACCTTTGGCGCCAGCCTTTTGGAGCAAATCAAAAAAGGCGGGGGCGAACAAAGTTGGGAGGAGATAAGGATGTGTCGAAATCCACTTTCCAAAACGATGTTGTCTTAGCGCGTCGGAGTAAACAGGGAGACGCGCTCAGTCGCCGAAGGGACTGGCAAACACGACGATACAAGTCGACAGGGCGTGTTGTTCATTGGCACGTAATTAGTGTGGCCAAGAGTATTTTGCGAGGAATAATGACTTGCAGAATCGATCTAGTAAATGAAGGACCCCCGATTTTCAAGCGTCCACATGCTCCCCAGCGCTCGGCTTTGGGTAAAGATACTCGGCAGTGTCAGGGAAGCTTTTTGCAAGCGCCTCGTTGAGCAACTGGCGATAAGACTAGAACGAGTTGACGACGATGGATACATATGTAATGAAATTACCGACTCACGTCAATAGCGGCGATCTTTCCATTCATGAACTGGTTTTCAGTTGCAGCTCTCTCTAGCCTCTCCTTGGTGAGTTGCATGGGGTTCCGCGCATTGTCGATGTCTTGAAGGACTTGGAACGGAATCATAGTGCGGGTATGCTGAGCCATGTCGTCGATCGTTGAGAGATGGTGGACCACCTCGTTGCTAAGGCACCATGTCGTGAATGGCATCGCGTGACGGAAAACTAGTGGAAACGCACGCTCGAAGGCCGACCTGCTTGCCTCCTCCCGGCTTGTCCCGTTCCTTGGTAGAGTCTGTGATCACGGTAGTGCCCAAGTTGTAGAGCGCATTCGCGAGCCCATGCAACTCGAGCTCTAGATCGCCCTGCACTCCCGACGGCGGGGGCGACTGCGACGAGCGCGGTGAGTCGGGCGCGTGCGCGTCCGCCGAAACAGCATCTGGTTGGAACGACATGTAATAGGCCAAGGCCAAATTGTAAAGACTACCAGAACAAGGATGTACATAGGGTTAGGGTTAGGACAGCGTAGGAGCAAAAAAGACGGCCTGCCCAGCCAGAGTGGCCGTGGCAGGACAGGAAAATATTCAGACAGTGCATGAGCCGAAGCTCATACAAGCCGTGGATACCCTCTGTATGGACAGGGTCGCCGTGCTATGGAATGTCCCCACGGCCCGTACACCCAGTTACCTGAAGGAGCACACGCCATCAAGGTAAGTATGAGGATTCGTCCTCTCTGCCCCCGGCTTATATGGCACTCCCTTCTGCGCACGGACCAGCTTTGACCCCCCTGCCAAAAAAGGCAACTATACTGGATCACAGCACACCCATGAGCGGACTGGCAGACGAGCTCCTCGCAGATCTTGACGGCCTCTCGGACAATGGCAGCGCCGACTACGAGGAAACCCAAGACGCACCAACCCCCAATACCGCTGCCTCCGCATCGAATGGATTGAAGCGCATGGCGGACGGAGACATCGACATGTCCGACGTCGAAGGAGACGCAGGAGAGGAGGAGGGCGTGGCGGGAGACGGGCCCACCACTGGTCTCGTGCTTGACGGTGGCGTAAGACCTGCAGAAGAGTTGGATGCCGAAGATGTGCGCCAAATGGATCTTGGCGCGATAGAGGACGTCAGCTTGGTAGCAAAGCTAGAGGGCAGCAAGAGGATGTCCGACATATTGAAGGTGACCTCATGTTCGTACTACTCTCGCGTTACCGCTGATCAGCACTACACCACAGGAAATTGGCAAGTACCAGGCGAATCCAAGCTCGGCAGATGCAATGTCGCTTCCTGCCCACTTGAACCCAGAGTATACTCTTATCGTGCAAGCAAATAACTTGTCCGTCGATGTTGACAACGAAATTCTCGTGGTGCATAAAGTGCGTCACTGGTTGCCAGGGGTTTCGATTGCTGAGTCCCCGGTCCAAGTTCATCCGCGACCACTACGCGCCCAAGTTCCCCGAACTAGAACAGCTAATTCAAGACCCCACTCAGTACATACGCGCCGTGCGCATTCTCGCCAACAATGAGGTTTGTCAAATCTGTCCTTGTCCAAATCTGTTTCTAATTTCTTTAGGATCCTACAAGAGTTGATCTGACAGGCGTGCTACCTGCCGCCGTTATCATGAGTGTTTTGATCACAGCTACCACAAGCGCTGGTCAGCCCCTTTCAGACGTAAAGTGGGGTGCCGTTGAGCGGGCCTGTGATTTGGCCGACCGTTTGGAGGAGACGCGGAAAACTGTAAGTTTCGTACTTTCCAATTGGATACTTTACTCACTCTCGCCATCGTAGATATTCAAGTATGTCAGCTCAAGAATGAATGTGCTTGCTCCCAATCTTTCAGCCATCGTTGGTACTACCTCAGCTGCGAAACTTCTTGGCGTTGCAGGTGGTCTTGGTCCCCTAGCCAAAATGCCATCGTGTAACATTCATGTTAGTCATGCCACCGCGTCTTACCTTGTAATCTATCTCATTCTTTATTTAGCTTCTTGGTACTCAAAAGAAAGTAGGACTTGGATTTTCCACAGCCACCCAACGGCGGCACACAGGATTCATCTTTCAATGCGACCTTGTGCAACAGACGCCAGCAAAATATCAACTCAGGGTACAGCGAACCGTTGGTGCGAAATGTGTTCTCGCCGCTCGCATGGATCTCGAACGAACACGTAGAGATGGTGAGCACATGTTTTCTAAGAGTGAGCTGTCACAATACTTAAGAATATCTACCAGGTTCATACGGTCAAGAACTTCGAGAGAAAATTGAGAAGCACATTGACCGTCTCGCTACTCCTCCACCCGCCAAAATCACAAAAGCACTTGCTATTCCAAACGATGGACCAAAAAAACGAAGAGGAGGGAAACGGTTGGTCGTTCTTCTATAGTTCCTTTTCGTCACCGAACATTGCTCTTGTTTGCAGAGCGCGTAAGGCCAAAGAGGCGTATGCTCAGACGGAATTGCGCAAACTTCAAAACCGCATGGCGTTTGGGGAGGCCGAGGAAGAGGTCGGCGCATTCGACCAGACAAAGGGCCTTGGCATGATTGGTGTCGGAACGGGCAAAGTACGGGCAGGCCTCGGTGAAGCCAAGAGTCGCGGTGAGTGGCACTTGTTGGTTGCTCGCTCCTTTTATTCAAGTCGTTGAAAACAATAGCAAAATTGTCCAAGGCAAACAAACTACGGACGGCCGCACTGACGCGCGCAGCACAAGGTGGCTCCACGACGTCAGGAACCGCCACCTCCTTGACCGTAACACCAGTACAAGGTTGGTTGCTGATCATACGTTGTCTGGTACTTGTCGCTGACTTGATTCCAGGCTTTGAACTGACTAATCGTGCTGCGGCTGCTCAACGGGTCAAAGAGGCCAATGAACGATGGTTCGCGGCCGGAAGCTTCTCTTTCATAGGGGAAAAGGGAAGCAGAAGTAAGGGATAGATTAGACGTGGTAGGAAGCCTCGTATATTGTCTAACTCATAGCCGATGCCATTTGATATGACGCTAAATCGAATGCTGCATGGGGGTGTACATAACATCATCGAAACACTAAGGTAAAAGGAAGAAGAAAAGCAGGACAGGCGACTACTAGCTTATGGTGATTGAGCGGGATGAGCTGTGGCAACAGTCTCTCCTGTTGCAGAGCTCTGAGTCACGTCAATGTAGCCGGCTTTTTTCGGATCAGCCAAGGTGTTCCGTTTGGAACGATAGTCCCGAATGGCCGAACGAATCGCATCCTCCGCCAACACTGTGGGAAGAAGACCATATCAGATAACAAAGTACCCATAGTGGTGAGAGATTGCTTACTGGAGCAATGGAGTTTCACAGGCGGAAGACATAGCTCTTTAGCTATATCCGTGTTCTTGATTTTGGAGGCATCATCGAGAGAAAGACCTTTGACTCGCTCGGTCATGTAAGAACTGGAAGCAATGGCGCTTCCACAGCCAAACGTCTTGAACTTGACATCACTGATGATTCCTTTCTCATCGACGCGAATTTGAAGCTTCATGACATCCCCACAACTGTGTGTCGCAAGTCGTCGAGTTGAGCGGTGTGCTTCGCGAACAAAGAATATTAGGTACGTACGCAGGTGCGCCAACAAGCCCCGTTCCGACGTCAACGTCGTCTTTTGGCAGAGAGCCCACCTGGAAAGAAAAGAATGAGCTTGGTGCGAGCGAATGGCAAGTGCGCAACCGACATTTCGTGGGCTCTCGTAATGTGAGATGACCTTCTCGTGGTAGCCACGGGCGAGGATGGGAGCGACAGCAGACCTGGACGACCTTGTTGCAGCAGCAGCGTTGAGGACGGTCTTTGACAGAGCTGCGCGGAACATGGTGGACGCTGAGAAAGCGGCAAAGCTACACTTTGTTACCGCTTTCACGTCTGAGCTTGAATCGGATCAGGGGCTGTTCCTCACTCGATCTCGGCCGACCACGTCATGGTCATGACTCTCGGCAGCCGCTACGACTACAAGCTACTCTTCCCGACCACATCATCCACCACATGCTCCGCAATCGCAAGACTGGATGTCAGCCCAGGACTTTCAATGCCCAGCAAACTAACCATCAGCCCTCTCTCTCGCCCGTCGGAGTAATCCCTACGTATGACAAAGTCCTGGAATCCCGACACCACGAGCTTTGGGCGGACACCCACATAATCCGCTCTAAATCCGTCGACCGTGGTCCCTGGCAGATACTGCTTCACAGCCATGTGCATCTCGTTCAGCCGCGATTCACTGGGAACGAGGTGGTGCGCCCAAAAGTCGACGTCTTCTTCATCGGTGCTAAAGTCCGGTTCATCCGTCGGTGGGGATATCCATTCCAGGTCCGGCCCAAAACGAACCCTCCCCTGCAAGTCAAGGGTCAAATGCGTACCAAGAGACTGGAATGCGTGTTTGTCGCGCCCGGTATCGGGGAGAGGGTATATGAGGTGGTTGACATTGGAAATGCCTGGACCGCTGTATGCTGCATACGAACCGCGGGCGAAATACATTGAAATACGACAAGACTCGGGTAGAAGAGAGTTGAGGACGAGGTTGGCAGACAACCCGGTCGCGTTGATGACTGTCTTTGCAAGCAGTGCTTCTCCCCCCTGTGTACCATCGGTCACAGTTTGCACCACCCAGCCGTCGTGAGTTACCGCAGATGTTCCAGTGTTCTTGTGGGGATCCACACGGACGACGCGAGTGGAGTACACGAGCTCCCCTCCTTCGGATTCCAGAATATCTTTTTCAAAGCTTTCCATCAAAGCATGTGAATCGACGATACCCGTCTCTGGGCTCCACAGAGCTGCTTTTATGTCCTTTGATAGATCAGGCTCCAGCTCTCGTGCATGATCTCCATTGATGAGAACCGTTGGGAGGACCGGTTCGTGCATTGATTGTGCTGCTTGTGCAGAGTGAGGAGGCCATGAGAGCGAGCGAGATTTTTCAAGCAGGGCCTCCACATGTGCTTTCTGGCTTTCGTTGGCAACGACAAGCTTCCCCGTTTTACGATATGGGATATTGTATGTCTTGCACCGTTCGTACATGAGATGGCGTCCACGCAGGCATAGTCGAGTCTTCAAAGAATGAGGGGGGTAATAGAGACCTACCGAGATGGGTTTTCGACGCTCAACTCGGTGGCCACATAATACTCATACCTGCATGAATTACTTCCGAGTTTCGAGAACTATTAAGGTCAGTCTAAGTAATTTTAAGGCCTGTGGGGTATTTTAGCTATAAGCTCACCTTGTTTCCTGTCCGGCTTGTGCATGTCTTTCTACGACAAACGTAGACTTTGTGGGGTATCGCTGGGACAGCCGTTGGGCAATCGCAAGACCCACCACGCCTGATGGAATGTTTCATGCGTGACATATGAAAACACGGACAACACATAGACCCACCTGCTCCGATGACGAGGAAGTCGATTGCTGCTTCAGGACTCTGCAAGGGATGATTAGCAGTCCGAGATAGAACTTTCTTTCATGTGAAAGCCCACCTTGTACTTGAACTTTCCTGTAGAGTTTAAAGCAGCCTTTAGTCCTCGAATGGTTTGTGGGACCATGTTACAGGGCGGTTGTACTTAGTAGAGGAACTCATTCCGCAGTGTGTGACAACTTACCTTTAGGGACAGTCGCTTATAACAATCTAATCTTATCTCTGACCTCGACCAAAAGAGACAGGCTGGGTTGAACAATGGCCTCACAGATTGGACCACAAGAAGCGCACTGCGATGTAAACGAAACATTGGCGTCCCTAGAGTCTCTCCCATTGTTCATGAAATCTTTGCCCAGTGGCTACTCGGATGATGTCGCGTTACAAGCGTTGCAGAGTCTCGTGTACGACGGTACACCGGATGGTGAGCTGGTGAGCTTCTCTCTATTATATTTTTCACCAATGGGTGTAAAAGAAATTGCCCAGAGTTTCAAAGATCAGGGGAACGACTACTTCAAAGGAAAGCGTTACCGAGAAGCCCTTGGTTTCTACACCCAAGGCGTTGATGTGAAACCGACGGATATTACACTTCGGGAAGCTCTATATTGCAACCGCGCTGCTTGCAACCTCGAGCTAAGTATGTTGAATCTCTACTACCTGCACGAGCGCTGA
Source organism: Austroboletus novae-zelandiae (assembly GCA_038090275.1). Taxonomy (NCBI): domain Eukaryota; kingdom Fungi; phylum Basidiomycota; class Agaricomycetes; order Boletales; family Boletaceae; genus Austroboletus; species Austroboletus novae-zelandiae. The sequence continues at coordinate 182,338 of JBBPML010000005.1, read as the reverse complement.
CCACTAACGCAGAGAACTTTGGCATGGTGCTCAAGGACTGCTCGAGAGCGTTGAGCATCAACTCTAAATCATCGAAAGCATTATATCGTTCAGCAACAGCACTTCTGGCACTCGACCAACTAGAGGAGGCGCTGGATTGTTGCGATCGATGTCTCGTGGTCGATCCTCAAAATCAGGCTGTAAAAACCCTTCGATCCCGGGTGGAGAGCATCAAAACAACAAAAGATCACCAACTTCAAGAAAACGAGGAGCGCTTACGGAAAGAAAAGGAAGAGAAGCGGCTTCTCCAGATAGCCTTCAAGGTGAGCTTTTGCCATTCTTGGTACTTGGCTCTGAGATCGCGCGCTCTGTGACTGGCAGCAACGACACCTTTTCCTGGTTGGCAACCCTCAGGGCACGTCGGAAAATCCGTATTCTCCACAGTTTGACTCGGACGATCCAACTCGCTCGACGCTCGCCTTTCCAGTTTTCTTTTTGTACCCCCAGTATGCGACATCGGATGTCATTGCACAATTTGTGGAAGATACAACTTTCTATGCTCATACCTCTCAAATGTTTCCGCCACAAGCGCCTGTACCGACCTGGGACGAAAAGCAAGAGTACACGGCCAGTAATCTTGTAGTCTATGCAATGACTCGTCGAAACCGACTGCTCAAAGTTGGAAAAAAAATGACACTGCGAGATGTGTGCTCGGCAGCAGCAAAGGAAAATGGGGACGGGTTGGAGATAAAGGATGGATATTTGACGTTCGTGGTACTGCCGAAGGGCGGCAAAGAGCAGGAATGGGTGGACGAGTTCAAGCGTAGCAGATCTTTGTCCTAAGAGGGGTCGATTTCCTAAATTGGCTGCATTGGTCATGTTTGGTTGGATGAGAGGTGGACACATCGCACAAGAGACACAACACAAAGGACATCGACGACGGCGTCAAGCTCGGTGAGTCCCTTTCAGACTGTGTCAGGGTGTTCGGACGGGCATGATGGACGACATGGAGTTGCGATGTCCGGCAACAAGTGCTGGGATGCGATGGATGTGTGTTTTTGTAGTAGGATGCTGACGGCTCATCTCTAGGCCACCATGTCTCTCAACCACAAGATCGTTCGCACCGCAAATGCACCGCAAACGTCTCCCGATGAGATGGAAAACAACATTGCCCAGGCTCTCGTCGACCTGGAGAACAACGTCCCCGAGCTCAAGGCCGAGCTGCGACCGCTACAGATCTCCGCTGCCCGCGAGGTTGACGTTCGAGGCGGCAAAAAGGCCATTGTCATCTTTGTTCCCGTTCCACAACTGAAGGCATTCCACAAAGTCCAGCAACGGTGTGTGCGTTGTCACACGGGTTGATGACCGACTTGAATTTGGATATGACAGGCTTACCCGGGAACTGGAAAAGAAGTTCTCCGACAGACATGTCGTGTTCGTCGCACAGCGTCGGATACTGGGTAAACCCACCCGCAACTCGCGCACGAAGCAAAAGAGGCCACGTTCTCGCACACTCACGTCCGTCCACGAAAAAATCCTGGAAGACCTTGTCTTCCCCACGGAGATTGTTGGAAAGAGGACGCGCGTCGGTGTGGACGGCTCGAAGCTGCTGAAAGTGTAGGTGGTACCTGTCTTTGTTAAGGGCCGTGCTGAGCGGGTGAGCAGGATTCTGGACTCGAAAGACGCGACGTCGCTGGAGTACAAGCTGGACTCGTTTACGTCGGTGTATCGCCGCCTGACTGGCAAGGACGTGGTGTTCGAGTTCCCACCCGCGAACCAGGAGTAGGATAGTGATTGGTGTAACCTGAACTTGCCCGTTATGTATCGCTCTATGAAAGCTGTGTGCCACAAGAATTGACGGCTGTGTGAGCGCGCGGATGTGAGTGCACGTGAGCCCGGTCGCGTCAGATCGACCGTTGCCGAGTTGGATCGCTTGCACTCATCCACCTTGGCCCGCTCCCCCCGCCTCCCCCCGCCTCCCCCGTCCCCCGACCCGCCCTCCGTGGCACTCCTCCGCGTCCTCGACGTCCCTCGGAATGGCCGCATATCTTGCTTGGGACCACAACCCACCCTCCAGGTACGAACATGGCATTGATGCCAAAATAGTCGTCATGGGCAATACAGGTTCACCTCTTCACACTGCAACCTCCCCTGTAATCTCACCCCGATGTCCCCACATAGGCGTTGGCAAGACCAGTCTCCTCCATCGGTACACGCAGAACAAGTTCGATCCCAGGAGCATGACGTCTACCACCGGTGCCTTCTTCGTCACGAAGAAGGTGTACGTCGACGGCCTCAAAGTCCGCCTACAGCTCTGGGACACGGCTGGACAGGAAAGATTTCGTAGCATGGTCCGCCCCCTCCCCCTCCCCCGCCCCCATCCTGTATGCTCACATCCACCCAGGCACCCATGTATTATCGAGGCGCTAACGCAGCCCTCCTTTTGTATGATATAACGAACGCTTCTACGTTTGACGATATACGAGGTTGGCTCCAAGGCGAGTCCTTGTTTTTTTTTCCTTCGTAGTTCCAGCTCAACATCTACTTCATACAGAATTGAAGAAAAATTGCCCACCAGAACTTATCATCTACATCGTTGGCTCCAAGGCTGACTTGCAACATCAACGTCAAGTCACTACGGATCTCGCACGCTTATCTCTACATAACTGGTTTCCACCTCCCCGACCACCATCTCCCCCTGCCCCCCCTCCTCCTCCGCCCTCCACCTTGTCCTATATCCGTCCGAGATTTACATCATTTACCAGCATTCGCTCTGCACCTCTGAACTCCCCGCCCGTCAAATCTTCCCCTCCCCACAGCGCCTCCTATCTTGATCCGGCTATTTCTGACGGGCTTAAACGCTGCAACACTTCCAGTGCCCTCCCACGCTCGAAAATGACCAGCGGAGTCAAGTTGAACAGATCGAAGACTGTGGAATCTTCTCGCTCCACACATTCAGCATTCGGGTCTCACTTTGGACGGTACGTCGGAGGGTGGAACGAAAATACAGAAAGCAGTAATAGTTTGGAAGAAGATGACGAAGCAGAAGATATGCAAGAATGGGGTCTTCCCCCAGGCATGGAACTGTTTGAAGTCTCTGCCAAGGATGATGTCGGTGAGTGAAAGGACGTACCGGATTGGATTATCGTTTCTAACAGCCCCTTTTCCATGATAGGCATCCAAGTTCTCTTTGATTCCCTCATTGGGGCGATAATTGAGAAAAAGGATGTTATCGAACGAGAGAATGAACTCCGAAAGCGCGATAGCGTGCTGCTGACATCGGCGAGCACGCCGACATGGGCAGCTCAGGCAGAGGAAGAAGAAGCACGCGAGAAGGCGCGCTCCAGCTCGGGAGGCTGGAGTTGTTGCACCTCATGAGTTTCCTCTGGATGATCCCTCTCCCCTTCGGCATGCTCCCACTATCTTTCTGTTCGCCAACACCTTATGCACTGCCTTATTGTCTCTAGGCTCACTTTGACAGCGTGTCACCTCACCGAGTCTGCATTCTTCCCTCTTCCATTTACCCTTATTCACTTCTGAGTTATCTCTTTACACATATATTCTACGTTAAATAGATACAGCTTAACCATGTGTTCATAGTGGACATTGCCCTCCGCACCGGCAATCATATTTTCCGAATCTCCATGCCGAGACGACCGAAATAGGAAGATGTGCATGAACAGCCTTGGTACGATAAGACCTGCCGGACGCCCCTTGTCCCTTGACAGTTATGTCCCTCCTCCCGGTCAACCCTGCGGGAGGCTCGACAGCAGTTGGGGACGACAAGATCTGCACCCCGCAACACTGCTCCCATGCCTTTGATGCTCTCTACTGTGCCCTCACAGGCAGCACCCCCATTCCCCCCTCTTTCCCGGACGACAAGTTGTGCGTCATCGCACTGTCCTCGCCACTCTGCTAACTGCCATCGCACAGCCCCCTCTTCGTCACCTGGAACATCAGATCTTCCCGTCCAGGTCGCTCACCCAAGCTGAGAGGCTGCATAGGCAACTTTGAGCCCATGCCCATACGCGAAGGCATCGCCGAATACGCCCTCATAAGCGCCTTCAAGGACTCCCGATTCAAAAAGATCGACTCCAAGGAGCTCCCTTTGCTCGAATGCGGGTGCGTCTTGCCTCGCCTGCCGGGGCACGTCGTGACCCCCCCGTCCGCAGGATCTCGTTGCTGACCGACTTTGAGAACGCGTCTTCGTACCTCGATTGGACGGTCGGCGTTCACGGGATTCATATTAGCTTTCCGAATCCTTCTATATACCCCGCCACGGATTCCTCTACGCCATCCCCGTTTTCGTCCTCATCCTTTCTTCCCCGCTTTGGTTCCAAGTCCACTCTTTCAGCTACGTATCTTCCCGACGTCATGGTCGAACAAGGATGGGACAAGATCGAGGCGATCGACAGTGCCATCCGGAAAGCGGACTGGAACGGATCCATCACTGAAGAGATACGGCGGAGCATCCACCTCCGAAGGTATCAAAGCAGGAAGTGTGTGATTGGGTGGGAAGAGTTTGTTCGATGGAGGAAAGATAATGGAGACCAGGACATTTAATGAAACAATGCTTCAACTCGGAATTTTCGGTAGCTCTACCGGGACTGTATCACCTTGTACACATAGCGAAACGCGTAGACATCTCAATTCCCCATAACTATACCTTTCGATCGTCCAACGTAAAGATCGATCTCCTGACTTCCTCCAAACGTCCACCCCAATCTGTGCCGTACTTGGATTCCAGCGTGGTCCACACCTCACGGAGCTTGGCAGTGTCGTTTCCGCTCGTCTTGCCGAACGCGACGAGAATCCAGTAAAAAATTCTTCCAGTTGGCTTTGGGAAGCTCGGGAGCTGTAAGAACGCAGCGAATACTGTTTCCAGAGTTTCCAAGTCCCAACTAGCCTGTGAAATCCCAAAGAGCTTCGCGACAGGTACTGCTTCCACCGAGTGGCACTCTGGCCCCTGTCCGTGGCGGGAAAACCCGAGAAAAAGACCTCTAAAGGCCGCCATTGATGGCTTGTAACACGGTGGTTTGGTTGTTGTAGCACGTGCGTGGGCACACACCTCCCGGTTGGGCGTTGAGAGCATATCGACAAAGGCACTGAGAGCGTTCCTCAAGTCCCCGTGATAAGCAAGGGTCTGGATCATCACCGTGTAGGTAACTTGATCAGGTTCCAAGTCGTTTAGGATATCAAGTCCGACGGTGTTGCGGATATAGCAAGCATCTTCCTCCAGGTCGTGTTCCCCAAGATCTGGTATAGGTTTGATGTTGCTACGGAGAAGGCGGTAAATGGCACATGCGACGTCAAAGCGTTTGTTGCGAGCATACGCCCACAAGCACGCATTTATCCCATCCAAGCCAATCTCTAGACCTTGCCGATTCATCTTTTCCAGTGTGGAGCAAACGTTACGAAGGTCGTTTCTGAAACCAAAGTAGCGGAGGAGGCATAAATGCGTATTGCGATTTGGCGGTAGGCCCGAGGAAAGAAAGAGGGAGGATGAATGACGGAGGGCGAGCGGTGAGTTGGAGCGAGAAGCAATAGATAAGAGAATATTATACGTCCAAATATCCGGTTCCTGCTGTGTTACACACGAATGGGCCTCGGTACTGAGAACCTCATCAGCGGAGACAGCATTCCCCGTAGAAAGTGCACCTTTCTTATTGAAGATGTCGAGGGCATTCTCATAATCTTCTAATCTCGTCTTGTGCCAATGTTTTCCGGAGCTGTCTATCAGAGTGTTCCACTCCCATAAACGCACCCGGCCATGATTCCTCTGCAACGTCTTCAGAACGGAGAGAAACTGCAAATGAACGGTGCGTGTCCGAGGTTTGATGGTCGCAAGGAGTCGAGCAAGTTGGTGCAGCAAATGACGTGGTATCGCTACTTCGTAAGAAAGCAAAATCTGGTAAGCCGCCCATGCACGTTCGGGAGACTTGGTGGTGAGTATGATCCATAAAAGTGTGCGACGTCTTTGAGCGGGACATTTTCTTTTGGTACGTTTGAGAATGTGGGGTTTTTTCTGCCAGCGCAACACGCGCTCTTTGTCTGAGAACAGACCAACGTGAGCGACACGGTTGACGCTGCCTTTGGCTGCGGAGAGCGCCTGCGTTCCACGGAAAACTGAAGGATGCATGACAAGGGGTGCTCTTTTCGCGGAAGCAGGACGATGGCAAGAAGAAAGAAAACGAGCGCACAAGTCCAGGACACCGCCCGCCACGGAAGCGACGTGGCTCCCAGACCCAGTTTGTTCTTCCAGCGCGCTTTGTGGATAATGTGAAGTAGAGAATCTGCTGCGCGATGGGCAAGCTGTTGCAAAGCGCGCTGGATTCCGCAAAAGCCGGCATGAGAGTTGGGAAGACAAGGTAGGCAAATATCTGAGGGCCGACGTGGACCCTTTGAGCATAAGTATCCGATGCAGTCATCCTTGGAGAATAGTGAGAGGTTGGCCCTTTGGCGGACAGACGGTGTACCCACCGAGACTGACACCGTACTCGAAGCTTGTGACGGTCGCAATGAGAGCGCGTGCGCGACCTTGCTTACGCCACACAGATGAAAACACCCGCATTAATGTGTTTCACTTAAAACCGCCCATTCACTCAGAAAGTGCTACAAGCATCACGCATATGCAGGGCTGACATTCATAGCAACGTGGATCATGGCGTGTAGAAGGAACATAATGCCTAAGTAGTACCTGAAACATGGACTTAATCCCTGGCCTTGAGCGTTCCCAAGAACGCAGCCTTTTCTTCGACAGTTTGGAAGGAACCGTGCTGCAAGGCACATCAGCTCAACAGGTAATTTCAAAATAGTGACGCCGTCTTTGCTTACACCGAACTTTGATGACGTGTCGATGAACTTGAGATCGATCTTCTCGAGGTCCCGGCGTGAGGTGTGGGTCATCAGCGACTTCCGGAGCGTGATGACACGCTTCTTGGTACCAGGGACAGAACCCTTCAGCATCAGGTAATCATTCTTCACCACACCATAGTGAGGGAAACCGCCCAATGGGGTAATCGTCTTCTGTGTGATGTCCGACTCAGTTGAGGCATTGGATTCGTCGGAACCTAGACCGATACGGTAAATCTTCTTGTTCAACTCAGTACGGTGATGGTAGCCGTCTGCACACACGATGAGCAACATATTTTGAGTTCAATATTATTCGTGCTTACTTTGACCGGCACGGGCCACGGAGAACATGACCTTAGAAGGATGCCATGCACCAATACAAGCGACTTTACGCAGACCCTTGTGAGTTTTGCGAGGAAGCTTCTTGGTGCCCCAACGGTGAGTGACGCCCTCGAAGCCGTGACCTTTGGTGACAGCGATGACGTCGATGACTTCATTTGATTCGAACACGTTATTGACATCGACGGGTTTCTCAAACAGGCCATGCGCAAATTCGATTTTGTCGGCAACGGACCCACCGTTGACCTGAATTTCCATGAGGTGGGCTTTCTTCTGGCTAAGACCCGTCTTTCGAATTTGGGTGTGGGCAAGGACGCGGACGACGGTGCAGTATTTGCGAATGCGCTCCAGCTCGCGAGCAGTGGACTTGCCACCATCCTCTGCGTGCTTCTTTGCGTAGCGAGTGAAAGCTTTCTTCTTGGAACGGTACCAGTTCTTGTAGAAGCGACGCTTGACTTCGTCTGAAAGGTGGGACGCCCAGACGGTGGTGAGGGTACGGAGACCACGAGGCGTTTCGACGTAGCCGACGACGCCGACGACGATTAAAGGTGGTGTTTCGACAATTGTAACCGCCTCGACGATCTCGCGTTTGTGCAGCTCTGAAAAGTGGCTGGGTTAAAGGTGGATTCACGTGCTGTGAGGATGAAACACGTACTTGAACCTTGACGGTCGAGGTCGCGAACGATGTGTGTCATTCCAGCTTTGTAACCCAAGAAGGCAGTCAAATGGACGGGCTTTTTGGGATCATCCTGACGACACGGCTTAGAGGATGAAAACTAGAATTGCAGGGTTACGAACCTTTGGGAAAGACTTGACCTTTCCGCGGTGGCGTGCGGAACGCTTGCGAGGCAAGAATCCGAGAGAGCCGTGACGAGGTGCTTCGTACTGGGCGACATGGTCAGTGAAGATTATTGAGGAGATCGGTAGAGAAGCAGACCTTGCGGTGACTAGAGAACACAAACAACGTGAACAACGGGCACAACGAGCACGCCGGCGAGGATGAACGTACCTCATTTAAAAGGCGGGCACGTCGAGGACGGCGGGGACAAGGTTTTGTGAGGATCCAATGTCGGAGTTTACCGAGAGGTGGCTGATGAACTGTACAGTTCTTTCTATTTCGGACAACCCCTATCTCTGAAATTCACACGATATACACGTCTCAAACATCGATTAGGCCGCCGTGGAGAACGAGAGGGACGCAATGCGGACGTGTAGGGGAGGTCTGAGGAGGTGTGGTTGGCGCGGCGAAGTAGCGCGTCGTGAAACGCGGTGATTGCCATAAACGCGTCCAGTCACGTTCGTGGGACGTCACGTCTCCCAGTGCCACGACTCGGACATTTCCCGACTCGCTTCCCTCCATCCCCAGACATGTCGTTCATCGATGACGACGACGACGACAACCCCCGCTTACCCGGACGACCCATAAAACGTGCCCCGGTTGTCTATGGCAAGCGCTCGAACCACCCGTCTGCGGTGGCCCCGGTTGATGACCACATGGAGTCCTCTGCATTGAACCGCGCTTTTCATGACTGCAGTACCCCCCCACGACAGCGCCTGTCGTCCCCATCTCCGTCCGTCCACGCGTCGGGCAGTGAACGATCTCGCAGTTCAGAGGCCACCTTCCGGTTCGATTTCAGGCATAGGTTGGAAGAACTAGATGCACAATTTGACGTTCGTGGCGCGCAATCATCCAAACTGGACCCACCCCCATCTAGGCTGGAGGAACACGTTGAGCGGCCTGAAGCAAAAAACTTGCAAAACGTCTCCATGGGTACAACAACTCTTTCTGCTGAAGGGCGCCATTCATCTGAAGATCTCCCCCCTGTCTCGTCCTCACCTCCGGCGTCTTTGCGCGCCACTGCTGTTCAGGAATGCTCACCCGAGACCCCCTTTGTGCGCAGACGTGCAAAAAGAGTTCTAGACACCGTTCATTCTGATTCGGAGGCGGAAGGGCAGAACAAGTCATCTTCTGTTTCGCCTGTTCGCCACGCCATTACAACACCGCATTCTCGTTCATCACCGACACCTCCTACTTCCGGTGAAATCGCCATGGTGGGCAGAAAGGCAAAGGGAAAAGCACCCGCCCGTGATGTGCTCCCGCTTCTTTTTGAATGTGAACCCTCCAGTGCGAAACTTCTCAAGAAAGAGAGGCGAAGTGAACCCTTGGCACGCCACAAGACAAAGGTACGATCAGTAGCTTGTTATCCCCTTCGACTTGTCCAGCATTAAGTTCACAATGGCAGGCACCAACCAAGAAGGAAAGATGCGAGGCCGCCCTTGAGTCATCCCGGATTGCGGCTAATCGCCCTGTGGAAGTCGCACGTAGCCAGGAACAAAGGCACTCACTTGCTGCGTTCTTTGCTGGTCTTCGGTAATGGTCAAATGTCTCAGTATTGACAGTTGCGCTCATGTTCTCTGCAGGCGGGACAACATTGTGACCACAACTCCAGGCACGGAGTTGTCGTCTGACCCGATCGAGAGATTTTCGTCCCCAACCGATCCCCCAACTCGAGTGCCGCCTGAGAACAGTATGTTTGATGCACCCTCGCAACTTTTGAAGTCTTCTGCGCACGTTGGGGCAACAAGCGATAAACAGCTTTTATCCGGGAATAGCAAAGCGCTACCTCCCGCAGCGGGCGATTCTGATGATGAAATGCTGCCAGTAATTCAACAGGCAACGAAGCAGCAGAGACTTCAGACATTCAAGCAAGTCGTCTTGCAGCATGTCGATGACGATAACACTGTCGCCATCGATAGTGAAGATGACCTTTTGATTATCAAAGACGATATGCATACCGTCGCTCGTGAAGAGGCTGCCCAACGAAGACAAAATAAGAGTCCAACCAAGATCACCACCTCATTGCGAAGGATCAATCACCCTAGTATACGCCCCGTAGCAACTTCTCCTCAAAAGTTTTCAAGACAGGAATTGCAGGAGTTTGCTAAACCATCCTTCGCGCGAATCAGGAAAGGCGCCAAGGGTCAACTCAGCAAGAAGCAACTGGATCAGTTGATGATAAAGCAGCATACCCAAGGACAGCTAGAATCCATCCAACGGCACGAAGATGAGTGGGTCAAAAGAGGTGGAAAGTTGTCACGGAATATTAGTGATGTCACCTCACAGACCTCGCTTTCACAAACCGTTGAAGCTTATGCTGAACAACATCTCAAGGCTGCGACAGATGGTCATATTATTAGGGACGAGGCAAGCACGGATGAGAGCGACGAAGACTATTCTCTAGACGAAAGGGGTTCTGCAAGCCCCGAGCCCATGGATACTAATGAAGACGACGCCGAACCTGGAGAGAACATGGAACTAACGGAAGGACTGCCATCACCAACGATAGACGATGGCGACGAGGAAGACGAATTCGCCGCACCCTCGAGGCGTATCAAGTCTGCTCAGCGGTGTCATCGCGTTGTTGTAGGATCTGATGATGAAGAGGAACAGGCCGTTTTACCCTCTGTCCAGAAGGATTCTACTTCTTCAATGGAGTCTCAGACTGAGGATGAAAACGACAAAGAGAACAGCGCCAAAATGATGTACGACCGCAGCGAAGACAAGGAGAACAAGGCCGTTGTGCGTCATGAGCTATTGCCTTCTGTGCCACCGTTTGGTTCGAGGCCAGGATCTCAACATGCTATTGAAAATGGCACTCAAAGAAGTATCCTCTCTTTTTCTTCGGTCTCCGATTCGCCCAGGGGAAGTATCAGGTCGCCACTGAAAGATATCTCAAAAGATGAAGACGACTCTTTCGTATCACCCCCTCCTTCAACATCTCCACTTGCAGGGCACCTTCTCCGCAGCGTGGCAAGATCACCAACCCACGCTTCTGCCTCGACACTCAGCCTTAGATCACCCCCTGTTATACGAAGTGAACGCATCAGCCGGATAAAACACCTTTCCTTGGACTCGGATAACGATGAGAATGATTCTTCTCGATACCAGCCACTACAGCCTTCCTTCCTGGAAAAACTTCAGAGGGGAATTAGCGCCGAACCTTTATTACCGTCTATTAAACCTCTCCCCGATGGTGGATTTTCCCAGTTATTCTCTGTCAGTTCGTTCTTGTTCTCGGTGGCCACTGTACTGATTGGTTGCCACGCTTGACAAGGCCGAGGATCAGTGTTCCAAGGGACCTATCCAAGGGGAAGAACGCGATGAGTTGACATTAACACTCGATGTCGGGCTGAAACCCTCTCTTGAGGTCAGCGCAACTCTAAGGCAGAGAGCTGAGACTATATTTGAGAAAGAGCAGGAGTGTCTTGTCGCTGCTACGGTCCAGCGAAACGACAAGGCTAAAGAACACCTTTATGTCAATGACTATGGGTACGAGTTTTTTTTTTCGAGGACTTTCGCCCCCACTTACTTTGCGATCATGCTGAAAGATTCCTTACACAAACTCGCCCCGAAGGGTCAAGTCCTCAAGTGTACCGTATGACGCCTTCACAGGCTTCCAAGGTCATTGGCACTCAGGTCCACTCCACACAAACATACCCACTTAGCATGCGCCCACCTCTCCGCACTCTATCTTTTACCATTTCTCGAGAATCATCTCCAGAGCCGCAGCCATTGAGGCGATTACGCAAGCGCAGCCCTTCTCCACTGGAACAGAAAGCCCTCGGACAAAATAGCGATCCCGTGTCCACGTTGAATGCATTTGATATTCTCGGTAAAGTCCCAGATCCACCGCGCAAAATTCAGAAAGAAAAGCATCAGAAGTCCGAATTCGTGGCGGCTGAGGCTGAAGAATCTGACGAAGACGACATGTTTGGTTTCGGAGGTCCTAAGAAGAATGAGGAAGAAGAAGAAGAGGACGATGACAGAGTTGTCGAAGGGCTTGTGGACGATGCAGTCATGGATGTTGAAACCGAGGCTGAACATCTTGTTCAGGAGAAATTTAGGTGAGCTTGCATTTTTAGCCTTGGTGATCCAAAAACGAAATTCGGTTGTAGGGAACATGAGGAAGATGATGATCAACGACTTCAAAAACTGCATCAAGACGTCATTGACGGTAAATTCCGCACGAAGCGCCGTGACCGAGGGGTCGGCTTTGAAGATGATACTGACGACGACGACGACGACGACGCACGGCGTATTCGCCAGCGAATGTCGAAGAAACGAAAGATTGAAGGCGATACTCTAGAAGCCCTAGGTCAGTAGCCGCCGGTCATGAAAATATTATGAACTATGACTTAGCTTTGACTTTCAGGCCAGAATGAAGAGACAAAAGCATTCTACAATACGTACCATCAAGACCTCGTCGACGAAGACAATGAATTCGAACACCTGCAAGAAGATACAATGCCCGCCGACAATGATGGTGCCCGAGTCGAAGAACCTGAGGAGCGAGAAACAGTCTCTGTAGACGAAATTCGGCAACGTGCACGAGACATGGCACAAAATAACTATGTTAGTGCGGATCATCTGCATCTCGGCCATACCTGAACAAATGTTATAGGAGGTTGAAACATTGGACCCCGAGGACACAAGCTGGATCGACCAGTCAATGATAGCTGAAGCCGACGATGGAGTACGCGTAAAGGTGGTGGAACACCGCCGAAGTAAATCGACGGCTCGTCATCCAAACGCTGGACAGATGGACTTTGATGAAGAGGTTTGTCAGGTTCGCAATGGTTTCACAATCTTACGACAGTATTTCAGCACCCCCAGCGACATACGGAGAGCCAACAAGAACGCGAACAGATGTCATCCTGGGCGAAAAATCAGACTGGTAGCCGATATCGAGGCACAGGGCGATCGGGTACTAGTGCTGCTGTCACTGGCCATACTACTAAAGCCAAAAGTGGAGGTGGGTCTCTGAGATCAGCGCAGGTTCAGAATCCACCAGGTGTCAACGGGACGCGTAAAACAAAGACGTCGAGTTTACTATCTACCATGTCTAATAGGAAGGACAAATTTGCCGCGTAGATGATACTTTTTTGTATAGCACTATATTGTAATGTCTTTCGATCTTTACTGTAACTAATCAGCACATGCAAGCTTCACTTCCCAAATATCCGAATATACACAACCATAACGAAACCGAGCAAAGTACCAAGATGCACAGAGTTCGCACTCGAAAAAAGAGAAATTTCTAGGGAAAAAAAGGGTATCGCCATGATAAATAACCGAGTGCGTTGGTATAGTCGAAGGCCCGAAAATAAGTTTCTGTAGGAATTTATTTATACGTGCATAATCAGTGATTCTGTTTGGCCCCAAAGGGTCTGCCAAAGCGGACCCAGGTATTGCGGGGCCGCGCAGGTTGAACGAGCGCATGGTTTCGTGATTGACGTGGCGACATGGCTCTGCGTTTACGTGCGCTGGTCTGCATCTGGAAGAAGATTGGCTCGGGGGAAAATGGAGAGACGTAAACACACTTTGTGTCTCAGCATGATCAACTTTGCCATACATGCTGGAGGACCAGTTTCTCTGACGGGATTTCCTGTGCAAATGTGAACGGCGGTGGTCCGAGGAGAAAAGGCTCAACATACGCGAAGCAACCAATGCAAGGCCGGCTTCATGGGCATCCAGGGCATCATTCCCCTCCATGATGGATTTTCTCACTGCCGGAGACAAAAGGCATAGCAGTAAGAGGGCGGAAAGGAATGATATGAAGAAAGCGGCGAGCATGGAGAAAACGTCAATGAGACAGCGGCACGAGGCACGCAAGCAAAGCCTTTACGTAGCACGTCGTGAGGAGGAGGGAGAAAGGGTGGCGCAGCTGGTAGAACTGTTGATACAAAACATTATTTAGCGCTCCTTGATTGATATCGCTTAGTCAGCGATTGCCATTATTCAGGGATTTCCAGCCGGCGACAGCTGTCTCCTTGCGCGCCAAATGTCCCAGCTGCTGTCCTCCGCAGTCATATCAGCAGTGGGACTCGCCTCCAAGGCCTTTCTTAATTCCGGCCTTTGTTCTATCACCGTCACCAACTTGCACATATTGTTAGATGCGCTCGGCAGGGAGCGCAGAGACAGCGGACAAGGGTTAATTACAGGTATGTGTCGCTGCGCCGCACGCCTATTTCGTCCCGTTGTAATCTCAACTACAGTATCCAACCACTTGTCCACGTCTGTTCATACATCCGTTCCCAATACTCTGCCTCCCTCACCTTTTCACCCAGCCTCGATGATCCCTTGACCTGGGGTATACTGCCGTTCAAAAACTACACCAACCAAAGTACTATTCGATGGGTTTTGGGTGCTTCAGATATCATGTTCACAAATCCGTCAGTGTAGCGGAGATTATAGTCTTGTGTTCCATGCTGAGCTTCTGCTTTGGCCAGAAAGTTTCTTCTCAACTTTTTTTCGCAAGGGCCAGGTAATAGAAACTTTTCGAGGAAAGGGCATCTGGCAACCTGCACTTGATGTGGCCATTGAAAAACTGAATCAGGGCCACTGGGTTTGTCTTTGTTGTCTTCGTATCAGCTATTCTTATCGGACCTTCTAGCTGCATTTATTTGGCGAGGGAAAGGTACACCAACCTTCTGCGTACCCCCAAATTCATGGTATCGCACATTTACCACGGTTTAAATGGGGCGTGTACGTGTCTGAATCACACAATCAGGTACTATCTCACTCATGATACCAGTGGCCGGATCATAATGGAGGCAAACGTCCCACCCCTTATAATACCTATGTGGCTTACCGGTACGAATGCGCCTACGCTGGCGTTGCGTTTTTAGTTCGCATCTTATGCCAGAGCACAGGCTTCGATAAACTAATGCCAGAGCACCGCCCGTTCCCAAAAAAGTACCTTCCGAAGATAGGCATCCAACTTGGTGTGACGTTTGGTGAACCGATACCATCTGAAGAGATCGTAGTAGCATTGAACGCCCTACGTAGGTTGAGTTCCTCCCTGACACACAACGGAGAGCTCTTTACAACGGAGTGCTTCAGGGCTTTCCAATTCTCCCGAACGACACCTGGAGATAGATGAAGTTCGGAGGGAGATTACAGCTCTCACACAGCGAGCTGTTGAGGATCTGGGGAGAAAGGTATCAGGTGACAAACTAGACCTATATTTAAGTCATCGAGCATGACACTATCCCATTAAATCATTGATTCTAGTTTTTCTCTAGCCATGGTACATAGTTGTATCGTCGATATCCAAATATTCATGGCGCGACTGGCTAGTGCAACGCTAATGATTTCATATATACTCTGTTGAGGATGAATATTCACGATGCGTAATGAGGTTGGATCAGGAAGTATTTGCAAACTGAGAGTGTGACCGTGTCTTAATGAAAAATCTTTGAAGGTTCTGCCAAATTATGATGAACCCAGTGTAATCGAACCCTACGAGTGCAGATTCTAATACACTAATTTTCTGCGCGATTAGTCGCTGTCGCCCAATTTTCATAATAACATGTCAAGCTACTGTCAGTTACATTAATTGTCTTCGGCGCTTTATTCGAACAAATCAGAATCAAATATACATTATGTAACCGAAGAGAAACATATTCACGGAGAGCCGTTGTCCCCATACGCTGCAAGAATGTACCTTAACTGGCGTATGCCTTGGCTTCGCTGATAGGGCTCAAATCATCAAACCAATCAAGAAGATATAAAGAGAGGTACGAACAATTCCTCGTCTTCATGATCCGTATGGTTCTTGATACGGTAGTGGATCATTGGAAGAGCGCAAGTAATTCCTACGGCACACAAAACCCACGTAGAGATGAATATGTTCATGTAACTGACATAAAGCCGTATTACCATCCCATTTCAACTATAGGAAGGAGAGGACTTACGGTGCCAGAACAGCATCTGCATGCCAAACCCCAGCTGCCCCAGCCGATTGCAGCCCTTTGTCTGTGAATGTTGAGCCCCAATCCTAACCGCGAAACGGTCAGGATGACTTACAAAACCCAGTGAACACAGCTAGTTTTGCCAAATCATTTGACATGGCTCCTAATAGCCAATACACAAATGTCTGCCACATGGCGTCGAGGACACCACAAAAAATGTATAGCCAGACGTGCGCCGGATACTCAGAGCTAGTGAAATCCATCTTATCATTTGAGTTGGCAAGTACGGCGACCGAAGCCCGTGTGTACGTTCTAAGTTTATTTGAATTTGAATATCCCGGAAATGAAGGGAAATGACGCACTTTTGGTACATGTAGCCCCATATGTGAACGACAAACACCATTATTGTTACAATGGTCCAACCCGCAAATGCACGAGTTCGGCGGGTGTACCTTGATCGATCAAGAACGCAATACCCGAGGAACATGGATCCAAATATCTGCGCTGCCCAGTAGGTAAACGCATTGAGACTACGCGTGCGAATGTTGAAAAGTGCGGCGTTGTAGTCATTTTGCTCTAGTCGTTCAATGGTTAGCTTATCTCAGCAAGAAAGACGTCATGACCAGACACTAACGCCAGGTATAGAAGTAGTTGCTCGCAACGAACATAGGGAACAACAGGATAATCGTTGGATCTGTCTTCAGAGCCAAGTAAAGGCTGTAGAATTCTGTTTTCCAGGATGGGTGGCGGGGTAGGGGAACCTTTGTGCCGTCAGTCCGGATGATTTTCTTTGGGTCGGCCATCATTGGAGCCAAGCATACTCCGATGAGAGTTAGGATCAAGAAAGCAATCTGAAACGTGTACGATTGTCGTTGTAAAGTCCATTTGGGTAATACTAGTCACTCACATAGGTTCCATTTCCAACTTAGAGAACCATGATCAGACTAGTTGCGACAGAATGGAAGCATAAAACCAACCTGAATTGCTCTAGTAGAATGTTTAGCAACAGTACAAGTCCAACGAAGGACTACATACCTGATTTTTGAAATTATTACCGAATGCAACTGCGGAACCAATGACGGCACCCAGGTTGAATATTGCCCAGAAAATACCAATGAAGACGCCCTTTTGTGCCTCCGTTGGATATGCCATCATCATAGAGCCTTGTGCGGTCCATAGTAAGCCAGCGCATGCTCCAAGGACGGCACCCGAGGCAACGACAAAGTCATACGCGTCGCGGTGAATATTGTCGACCCTAAAAGGGATGACGTGTGAATGCGGGTGACAGTCGTGACTCTAGTTGTTAAGGACATACAAAAACGAGGCGATGTACAGGGAATATCCCGTGGTTCCGAGGAAGAGTGTCAAACGAGGTCCAAGCACATTGTTGATCGTTCTGCGGAGAGTCAGATATCGATATGCCCCATGTAGGAGCGACACCGACCCAGAGAAGAAGCCAAAGAAGGCAAATGTAGCATAAGTAGCTGTAGATGCGTTGGACTGAGCGGTTGTGTTGACTTGTCCGCCACCGCCTATGCCGCCCAGAGCGTTGAACATTCCAGGGCACATGAAACAAACGAACCCCAGCATAGAGACTTGGAAATAAGGACTGTAATAAATCCCCTTCAGTCCTGTGGGGCGTTCGAAGACTTCACCCTGTTGGGAGCCGGAATCATCGCTCCCGCTTTCTAGCGCTTTTTCCGAGAGAATGTCTGCCATGGGATCGAGGGGTATGGAAAAGAAGACTGATCGTGAACGTGACGAGTACTTATGCATTTCGTGGCATGGGCTATCAAACGCTCAGAAACCATGTGATGTCGGACGCAATTGAATAGCAACTCAGTAACCCGATGAAGTCTAAAAATGATGCGGGGATTACTGGCCTGAACTTATCAAAGTCACCTCCAATGCCGGATATGGAGCGGATTTGTATCGTAACGCACGCAGGTCGAAGCTCTATTGAGTGCGTGGTTCTTCGCCTTCGAAGCTATTGATGTTATCATCGACTCTCAAAGGCGCACCGTGGCGTTATGGTTACCAAAGTTGTAAGCCCGCTTGTACTTGGCGAGTCGCGTGACAGCATCCTGTGAGGTGGCCCACTGACCGGCAGCGCACAGCTATTTGCAAATATGTCATGGCACTGTTTCGTGAAGCGGGCGCTAGCGGCAGTGCCGCAATGTGGCGATGACCCGGAGAGTTGTTTGGAACACAAGGAATTGGCTAACAGCCGTCAACAGAAGACAACAGCTATTGACTATGCTCGTCTTTTCAAGTGCAAGTAAGCCGCTGTCGTGCTGTGCTGTTGCTCTGTTCTTAACCTACCGACAGCGCGGTCATGAATGTCGTTAACGAGGTTAGCAGCTGTTTGCAAAAGTGGTCCACGACCGGAGAAACCGAGTGGTGCGTTCCTTCCTTTCATGTGGCATTTTCGCCTCAGTAACGCACTGTCTCGTATGCAGTCGAGGTTTTCTTCTTCCAGCTCATTTGAACCCGGCGGACCCGACCAACATTGAAACGCTCACAACTGCGTATCACACCCTGCTGTTTTCTACTCTGAGAACTTGGGCCTCGAGTAGCTCGTTAACTCCACAAAGCTTCGTCGATTTTGTCCAATCGGTCCTCGTGTCCTTGCCATCTTCGTCTGTTCAGTCTAGGCCTATACAAAGAAACGCATTGTTTGGAGAATTGCTTGTCGACATCGTCTGGTCTATTGACGCGCAACTGGAGGAACTCTTGACGGATGCCAAGGCTGTGACTGCAGAACAACCAGCCGCAGTCAAGGACCTGCACAAAGACAAGGAACTTCTTTCTTATATAGTTAAAAGGCTCCTGGTGAGCATTTATGCATCTCCGCAGTTTACCAAACCCACTCTCTATCTAGTTCTCTGGCATTATCGATGTAGCCATATGCCGGGAGCGACTCGAATTAACCCTTCTCGCCAATATCGGTCTTGTATTGGACAGGTCTTTGTTTGACAAGAAAGAGATTAGAACGAGGACTGGTCTTCTGTGGGTTTCTCATCGGTGATGTATTCTTTTGTTAACGTTTGTGGTCTTTCGCAGCTACAAGCAAAACAAGTTCAACCTTCTGCGAGAGCAGTCCGAGGGTTACAGTAAACTATGCGTGGAAGTGATGAGCTCTCTGGGGCCTTCGCATTCTCCACAGGATGGGAGACCTATGGAGAGTGCGGCATCCATAGAGGACCGCTCCCGTTTGGTGTGGGACAAGATCATGGGCCTCATTGGATATTTTGACCTCGATCCCAATCGTGCCCTTGATATCATCCTCGATGTTCTCAGTGCCAACATCACTACCCACTACAGTTTTTTTCTTTCTCTTTTGTCTTTTTCCCCGTGGGCTGGTTCTATTAGGCGTTCTACGACCCGTGAATTTGAAGTTTGCATGCCTCCCGCTCCGTCTTCCGACCGCTATCGAGGGAAATCTCTCGACGAAGTCCTTGAAATCGCCGAAACACTATCTCTCTGCCACAAGGGCCCGAACCCGGTTCAAAGCGGTCCAGAGTCGCGGGTACTCGCTCAAGTCCTTGGTTTCAAGTTCGCTTATTACCAGGTTTGCTACTTGTCCTGGTACATTATTTCCTTTCTGACTTTGCGTAGGGTCTGGACGTCCACGAACCATTGCCGAAAGGCCTCTACCTTGCGGCTGCCGTTTTGATACGGGAAGGGTTTATTTCGCTCGAGGAGTTATATCCCCATGTATGCGGTCCTATCATATCATGCGAGTTGTAATTCATGCTAGACACTTAGCTGTCGCCTTCTGACGAAGATATGGAGACATATCACAAGGATTATCTGGACCAGGTACTCCAAAAAGTTGCAGATGCCAAGACCACTCAACTAGCAATGGCCGCCCCGCTGGAGTCCACGAACTCCGTCTCAAAAGCGCGTGCCGAGCCTGGAGAAGAACCCAAAAGCACACCAGATCCACGTCCCATCAATCAAAAGGCAGCACTTGTCAACGCCTTGCTTTCTGTTGGCGCTCTGCGTCCCGCTTTCTCGATCTTGACCAAGTTTCCTTGGTTTGTAGACGCTCATGTTGAACTCGCGGACTTGGCTCTTCGCATTCTCAGGCATTCTATCGCACCTCTCTACGACACAATGTTTGTTCTCAAGGAACGGAATCTCAGCTTCACCCAGCCTCGTGCTCGATATGGCTCATCTGGCATCCTTATTACACCTACCCGTAAACTTCAGCTGACGTCGGTGGCGCCGACGCCTCCCAGTACGGCCACGACGGAGTTCATATTCTTTTTCCCTGACTGGTCGGAGAGGGTTCCGCTGTCGACGACGCTCGAGGATATGATTGACGTCATTGAACCTCTTATGAGCTTTGTTGGACTTCACATATCGCGTGATCCGTTGTTCGTTTCGAAGATAACCCGTTTAGGGAGGTCTCAATTGATGTCCACGGTAAATCCATCATACCAAGGGTAGCCGGTTGTATTCATCATCCTTTTAGGTGCCTCTTGATCCTGTCACCAAAAAGCCCACAGGAGAACCGGACCCTTCGAATCCTGTTCGTGTGTTCTGGTTCAAACTTTTGCGACTGTACTTCTTGCCTTCTCTACCTCTCATCCGAGGAAATGCTGTTTGCACTGTTGAGATTTGGAACATTATCCGACAGTATGAGACAACGGCTCGGTGGAAACTTTACGGGGAATGGAAGGCAAGCACGTACAACTCCCATCCGGAACTCCGCATACGTCAAGTGCAAGCGGATCGCGAATCGAAAGGGATATTACGACGGCTTTCACATCAGACTATCGATACGCTGTCAGGTACCGTCGCCAAATTAGCTCACGCCAATCCCTGTGTTTTCTTCGGCAATGCCGTCAACCAAATTATGGCGTATGACAATTTAGCGGGTGTGGTGATCCAAGCGCTCCGTTATGTGACCAACATGGGGTTTGATGTTTTGGTCTACATCGTCCTTGATGCGTTATCAAACCCGTACAAAAATCGGGTGAAGGACGACGGTGTGAATATCTCAGATTGGTTGCAAAGTAGGTCTGGTTATGCCGTTTTGTCACTTGTGGCTGACAACAGCAGGTCTCGCATCGTTTACGGGTATGCTCTTTCGGCGATACAGTGCAGACTTGTCGCCGCTCCTGAAATACCTAGTACATCAATTATACAACGGCCAAACGACAGAAATAGTGGTCCTCCGCGAGCTAATCTGGAAGATGGCTGGCATTGAACCTCTGCCAAGTCTGTCGGATCCACAGATTGCTGCAATGGCGGGCGGTCCGGCACTACGCATCGAAGCGGTAGCCTCTGCAACGCGAGGAGCTCGCCTGGATCCTGGAGATGCAATACTCAAAGGTCCTCACCGGCTTGGAAAGGGGTTGCTGGAGACGTCTTTGGCGTTGCCTCTCCTTATCCAGGCTGCACAGCAACGTCAATCTTGTGTATTTAAGGTTCCAGACACCTATCTCAAGTCCCTTGCAAGTCTGTTCGACACTGTAGGTTACACGTCATGTCGTGCTCGCATCTTGGTCTCAAAGTCGCTTGCCCAATTCAGACCCACGGTGTGCTGCTGCAGTACTTGGAGCTTCTTACTTCTGCGTCTGTTATTTCCCCCGAGGACTACGCAAAGAGGATTCTTCCTTCGTTAGCTGACCTCGGAGAGTTGTACGGAATATCTGCTCCGATTTGCATGCAAATCATCCGTCCGATGCTTAACAACATTCTCTTGGTAAATTGTTGAGCACCTGTAGTCGACGGAATGCTGACTGTAACCCAGAAAACAGCCCTGTCAATGCAAGAGAAGGAACGCGTCGCTAACGAAGAAGCCGAAAAACGTTTGAAGGCTCGCCTGTCCGCAAAACGTGATCCATCTGCCTCTACGTCGCGTATGGAGTCGCCGAGTGGTGCCAATACGCCGCGAGAGAATCCGGAGTCAAAGCTACCATTGATCGAAGGCAACGAGGATAGCACGATGGAAGTCGAAATGGAGGCGACTAGTCCGGCTGCTGAGGTTCGTCGGCCATTAAAAGCGAAATATTCAGCTCAACGACAAGCATCATTTTGTAGAGTCCCTGGATACCTGAACTGGAAGCGCTATTCGAAGATGTGCGGAAGATCGCAAAGAGCAGCGCGATTGACGTGATTGGGTAAGTATTGTGAAGTTGAATCTAAGCGTGTTGAGTTAAACCGAATATACTTAGCCCTGGATTTTATCTGACATTCTGGCAATTGTCGATGTACGATCTCTCCCCACCTGCAGCCAGGTACGACGAAGAGGGAGCTGCACTGCGCACCCTAAGTCGACAAGAAGATGCCAAATACATTAGCGCCGACCGCTCCTCTGATCGGGCGAAGAGGCTCACTGCGAGCACACATAGAGCAAAACGTGATCGATGTAACACATTTGTCGGCACATTAGCCCAAGAGTTCAAGGAACAGACAACTTCGAGAGTTTTCACCTTGAGGCGTTTGGTACGAGAAAAGCAACACTGGTTTGCTCATGGTGAGTTTGATTTATTTTCAATAGCCAAATGGCTTATCTTCCGTCAAGTGGAGCATCGTTATACGGTTCTGGCATCTGCGATTATTGAACACTGCATTCAACCACGCTGTTTGTTATCACCTATGGACGCTGATTATTGCGCGCAAATTATCAAAGTTATACACACCCAAGGAACGCCGGGTTTCCCCACTCTAATGTGCTATGACAAGGTTGGCGTCTAGGTTCTGTACGGGGACAGTGATTGATTTCTTGGACACCAGCTACTCGGAGATCATGTCAAAACGGTCATTTTTTCGTGCAGTGAATACGAGGCAAAGAATTATGGTGGGCGTCTTCAAAACTTTATCCTATATAAATGTTTGTAAACATCTAATATCGGACCGCCAGGGCGGTTTTTGTTGGGGGTTCTTACCGACCTGTGGAGATGGGTACAAGACGAACAGCTCTTCGCCCAGGACAACCGTACGAAAATCGGTGGAAGAACTGTTCTTCTTCCAGGCTTCCAGCCGCGTTGGACGAACAAGGATCCTATAAACATTTTACCAGAGGATCTGTTGCAATGGTCGGGGTTCAAACAGATTCTCCGTAAATGGCACAGAAAGCTGGGAAGGGTGAGCAACCTAGTGGTGGCCAAGTCCGATACGCTGATCGTTTTTTCAAGAGTCTTTGTAACTGTATCGAAACAGGAGAATTCATGCATGTGTACAACGCCATCATTGTGCTAAAGGAAATCCTTCCTGTGTTTCCTCTTGCAGCTGTTGGCGAATATGGGCACGTCATTGATAGTATGATCGACAAACTGGTCGAAGGTGAGGAACGGGGTGATCTCAAGATACTGAGCAAGGCGTGAGTAAACATTCCTCCACCTCTTGGACGTATGTTGATGTTCGTCGCAGCTACTCTGCAGCCCTGAAGAAGCGTGAGTCCCAGTGGGCAGTTCCGCGGCCAACACCCGCCAAGGTAAGTTCTTTTATCCTGCGGGCATTTTCCTATCCAATCTCCTTTTCAGGTGAACGGTGGTGCATCTCCAAAGCCTAGCCTGTCAGCGCTCGACAGAACACGCTCTACACAACCACTCAATGGTTCTGCCGTTTCCTCCACACCTGACACCCGGCGTGAGAACAATGCAGTTTCAGGTGTCCCACCAGCTCCGAGAACGCAATCATTGAATAGCACGCCGCAGATCGATGAAAGACCGTCCACATCGGCAAGCTTAGCGAAATTAGCCATTGAAAGGTACGAGTGCAATTTGACTTGATCCTTGTTCTCAATAATCTACAACGCAAGTAGTATTCCCAGGCCGGAGAAGGTGAAGCGAGTCAGGCCAGAAAAAGGGAGTGAATCACCGGCGCCGGAGGGAGACATCAAGTCGAAGCAAGATGTCATGGACGTCGACGCTCCTACAACTGCATCGAAAGAGGGAAGGATACATACACAACAAGAGTTGACCTCATCGCGCTTTGGAGGACGACAGCCATCTACACCTGCTCAAAGCTCTTTACCTCCAATTCCTGTTGACACTCGGGTGTCGACTCCCATTCTCAAAGAGGTTTCCAAAATGCCTCGGTCATCTAACACGGCACTCAGTCCACGAGACCCCCCTCTATCCCCTAGACCAAGGATGGATGAGAAGCAGATACAAGATGGGATGCCACCACCGACAGCCCCTAGTCAGACACTTTCGGCGCAGGAGCTCCGCGAAACGGCGAAGCAAACTATTGGTTACCGCGCCTCGGAAAAATCTGATGACCGGCGATCGGTAGGTGATACCCGCAGTCAGCCCGGTTCTAAAGCTCCGTCTCCACTACCGCGTCGGCGTACCCCATCCCCTGGCACAAGGAACCATAGTTTGGAGAGTCGAGCGAGTGGCGAACGTCGCTCTGACCGTGGTGCTGGAGATGGAGACTATGGAGATGGGAGGCCCACAGAACGGGAGGCTCGGCAAGAGACGCGAGCTTCGCGCAAAGAGGGTGCTCATGGTCCTCGAAGCGAAAGAATTTCTAGCCACCGTACGTCAGCTCGCGAAGGTGATCGGGATAGAGAAAGTGACAGGGAACGCGACCGAGAGCGTGGTCGTGATAGACAAGGGGAGCGTGAACGGGATAGAGAACGAGATAAGGAGCGAGACAGAGAACGGGACAAGGACAAGGATAGGGATCGTCGCGAGAGGGATAGAGAACGGGACAGGGATAGGGATCGGGACAGGGATCGCCATCGTCGCGATGACAAGGATCGTGATCGCGAGTCGCGCAAAGATCGAGATAGGTCAGGCCAGGTTTTAGCGCCTGCCTCTTCCGCTACCGCGCCCGAGTCTCGAAGTCTTCCTACCCGACCCGACCCTACTCGAAATCGGCCAGCACCTCAAGTCGGCGATGATGCACTTGGCAAGAGACGCCGTCCTACGGATGACGATGTGGGTGACCCTCGGCCTCTGACTATTACATGGCGTGCTGATCTGCTTACAGATGGACCGCACTCAAAAGCGTAGTTCGCGCAAGGATGGCCATAGAGAGGAGCGTGGCCGCCGCTCTGAAAAGGAAAGTCACGATCGACCGCGTGATTCTGACCGGCGTCGAGCGGAACCGCCATCGTCTGAAGGAGATACGCGTACGTCTGTCGACAAGGTACGTTGACGCGATTGCGACAGGGACGTCATGTTTAATGTGCATGACATAATAGCCCAGCGAAAAGAGAATACCTGACGGGCCGAAAACTTTGCCACCAAGCACACCATCAGCCCCGAGGGCCATGTCATCCGTGGACGGATCCAGGAGCGGAGGCAAGGTTGACCCTAGTTCTAGCCGAGGTGGTAATGACTGGAAAGGCCAACAACGTGACCATGGATCACACGCGTACACAGTTTCGACGGCTGGTGGCGCGGCAGATACAGGTTCCAGTTTACGTGCAAGGATAGGCGAGAAAGAAGCTGGACGTTCGGCTGTTCAGACGTCGACGACGTCATATCGGACCGAAGTGCCAGGCAAGGACGAGGAGCGTGATAATAGGAAACGAACGGCTACTGGTGAGCCATCACGCATTCATTTCCGACCTGAATTTATTGGGTTTGTTCATTTAGATCGGGAAAAGGACATTGTGGAGGCCAACAGCAATCCTGGAGGCGATCTATCGTCGCAGCCTCCGAAACGGCCGCGGATTATTCGCAATCGTTACCCGGGGCATACGTCGTCTCACGGAGTGGCAAAGAGGACGCTGCCTATTGACCCCCAGGCGGGGGATAAATCACGATCGGCAAGAAAGGATTAATTATGGTGGATGGATGATATGTTGGTGTATCGTATATTTTCCGGGTACGTTACTTTTTGTCTCTCCACTAAGGCGGCTTGCACATAGTTATCTGGATACGTTACTAAGATGAGTTAGTAATAAGTAGTATACTGAGAGGTGGTTCCGAGTTGAATCGTGAGAGAACGGAGGGTGTCTACTTTTTCATGAGCGTAAGGAACTCCTCGCGGGTCTTTTGTTGTGAGCGGAAGCAGCCGAGCATGCAGGAAGTGACGGTGATGGAACCCGGCTTTTGTACGCCACGCATGGTCATGCACATATGGCTGGAGGAAATGGAAGGGCAAGGTAGAGAGTGATAAGAGAGACTTACGTGGCCTCCATGACGACTGCGACACCACGGGGCTTGATTGCTTCCTGAACAGCGATTGCGATCTGTTTGGTGAGCCGTTCCTGGACCTGCAGACGACGGCTGAAGGTTTCGGCGATTCGGGCGAGCTTGGAGAGACCGAGGACGAGACGGTTGGGAATGTATGCGATGGCGACCTAAGAATAGGAATGGTCGATCGTGGGTGGAGCGGAACATGAGAGAGGCTACCTTTCCCGTGAACGGAACTAGATGGTGTTCACAGAGGCTGGATATGTCGATGTCACGGACCAAGACCATCTCGTCGTGGTCTTCTGCGAACACGGCATCGTTGATGACGTCTGGAGGATATGCAGGGTGGCGTTGATGGGTGAAGATGGAAGCGTACCGGCCAAGCGTTCCTCATAGCCTCGAGTCATCCACATGATCGCCTGTACATAACGTTCGGGAGTTCTAAGGAGGCCTTCTCGGTCTGGGTCCTCGCCAATGCACTCGAGGATGGTGCGGACGGCAGCGGCCATGCGCTTTTCGGAGGCAGCGCGCTCTAGCGGGGTGGCGTTGAGACGGGATACGGTGGACTTTGCTAAGGGAGTGGTGAGGCGTGTTTGTGGCACGCGATGACGAGAGAGACAGACCTGGCCAGCCCAAGCCGTTCGGGTCAGGGAGTGGGCTGGCCCTCTCTGGGGGGTTGGTGAGCGGGGTGGACGTGCCGGAGGGGGGGCGAAAGCCGTAGCCGTCGTGGAGGTGGGGCCACTGTGGCTTGGCGTCGGTGTCGGTGCCGGTGTCGATGCTGAGCTGGCTGTTCAAGATGTCGGCTGCCTGGGAGAGCATGTTGGAGGAGGACATAAACGGCTATGTCAAAGGCCGGGAGTTGGGAGGCTGTGCACCCCCTTCATTGACGACCTCGGATCTCAAAGCTGTGACCGTCCGCCGTTCTTATAACGAGCCCGTGCGATCCGCATATATGCCATCTCCTCGTACACAGAATGCGTCACCTCCCGAGGCCGACGCGATCCTCCCTCGACCGCGCCTGGCTCGCCTCCCGCACCATCCCACGCCGCCGCGGCGCACGCCTCATGCCCGGAGCCCAGCGGCCCATCAACGACACCAACCTCAGGCTCGCCCTCCAAATCGCCCGCGCCTGTCTCCCCGACCTCATGTCCACCCTCTGGGCCCTCCACCCCCTCCGCACCTCCCTCATGATGCTCCTCCACGTCGTCCGCGGCTTCTTCCCCGCCTTCAGGGGCTATTCCCAAGCCATGATCGTCGACGAGGTACGCCCACCCGGCCCCGCTCCCCGCCCGCTCACCCCATCCTCCCCCAGCTCCAGACCCTCGTCTCCTCCGGCTGCTTCTCCTGGTCCCGTCTCTTGCGTCTCCTCGTCGCAGAAATATGCAGACGCGCCGCCGAAACTGCCATCGACTCGTTTGCGTACGTCCTCGTCCCTCTCCGGCCCGTCCGCGATTAACAGCCCTCAAGCACGTGGAACGAGAACATCGTCCACGACTCCGCACGCTTTTTCGTCGAGTACCAACAAATCGCACAGCGTCTCCGTCTCGACATCCCGACCCTCTCGGACCCCGTCGTGCGCGACTGTCTCCAGGAATCCGACCTCTTCGTTCGCTCCTTCAACGGAATGGGCAGCTTCGGTCTCCTCTCCCCCTTTGACTTTATTCAATTATTCGCCTTGCTGTCCGAGCTCTGCTCCCACCTCTTGGTCCTCCTGTCCATCACCGGCGGTTCCGCCAACTTGGGAACCTTGCTTCTCTCTCTTCTCTCCGCCTTATTCCCTCTCCTCTTGAACCGTTTCGTCGGTGCCCAATCCTCTCCAGAGGTCGTTTACACTCCCGACGAACTTCGCACCGCCGAGCGTCAGGAGAAGTTGCGCAATCTCGCGTACAACGACTCTCATCGCTCAGAGGTCCTCCTCTTTGGTCTCGGCCCGTGGGTCCTTCAGTCGTGGTCCAACATCAGAAAGACCATGCTCTACGACGGCCAGGTATCACCCCCAGGCCAGCTGACGCTCTCTCAAATAATGAGTCAGATCAACGTGTCCGATCTTTTGTTCGCCCTCCAAAACGTGAGCCCTTGCGTTGGTCGTCAGACCTGCTCGCGCTCACCCTTTCCTTTCCGCAGCTTCCTCTTCTTCTCATATTTCAGTCGTCCTCGGCCTCGCTCGGATCGCTGGCCCTCTATCGGAGCTCAGTTCAAGCTGTAGTATTCACTTTTGGTAATTTGATGACGACAACCCGTATGGCATTCCAGGGTATTTTCTTGATGGGGGCTTTCTTCGCGGCCATGAACATCCATCCCGAACTAGACCCGATGGAGGAAGACGTCATAAGTTATGCGACTGTGCCCTGTGGGATGAAAATCGAAGCTAGGTCTCTTGCCTTTATTCAGCTTTCATCTGTCGAAGAATGCTCACGCTGCGTCACAGGCACTTGTCCTACACTTACCCCGGAAGTAAAGAGGCCTCACTCAAAGACGTCACTTTTACCCTAGAGCCCGGAGAATGCCTTGCGATTGTCGGGTACAACGGATCAGGCAAGTTCCGGACATTGACTTGTTCTAAATTAGATTTAATGTCCTTCAATTAGGCAAGTCCACCCTTGCCAAGGTCCTCTTGCGAATTTTGGACTTTGACGACGGGGACCTCCTTATCAATGGTGTCGACGTACGACGGTTGTCACCCACCGAATACCACCGGCATATGACAGCAGTCTTTCAAGACTTTTCCAAGTTTAACGCGACCGTCCGGGAGAATGTCGGCCTCGGCTACGTTCAAAAATTGCAATCACATGCTGCCGTTTCCCGCGCAGTCCATCTCGGTGGAGCGGATACCATTATTGACGCCCTTCCGAACGGTTTGAAGACAAAGTTGGATAGCTCGGGGTTTGATGCGCTGCCCCCTGCTTATCCAGGCACTTTTGGGAACGGGATGACCTCACGTCAACAGCATGGGCTATCTGGTGGCGAAGTATGTCTTACTCATCACAATTAGTCCCCCTCGTTGACTCGATCTTTACGGCAGTGGCAAAGAATAGCAGTTTCCCGCGCCTTCATGCGGGCTGATCGACCAGAGGTCGACCTGTTGCTGTTTGACGAACCCGTACGTGGACAGCCCCCACAACCTATGGCGTCATACTCACAGGCCCGGCAGACCTCGTCCCTAGACGCGCATGCCCAGAATAAGATTTTTGATGCCATTCAACGTGTGTCACGTTCCCCGTCGGGCGATCGGACGAAAACCGTCGTCTTCGTTACCCACCGGCTTTCCACCGCGCGTCGCGCCGACAAGATCGCGATGATGGAGCGAGGGGTATGTTCATAATGTCCAGTTCCTTTCCGTCTTGTAGACATTTAATGGCCGTGGTTCCCAGACGATAACCGAGTTTGGTACCCACGAAGACTTGCTCAAGAAGGGCGGTTCATATGCCGCATTGTACAAGGCATCTATTTGATGTGGACCTCAATCTAGAGAGAGAGAAAAACAAATAATGTGCATTTTGCGCAGTCATCCGGAATTCTCGCATTCATTATCAAGGCAATGTATCAAAAATCACACGAGCGTATTATTAATTGGGCTTCACACTCGGCTATCGTATCCTCTATCATAGAAAATACAGCAGGACGTAAACTAGACCTAATCCGAATCATTTGTGGAGTGGTCCGTGTACACTACCATGCCATCGTGAACGTAGGCATCCACGTGTGCATTTTCTACCGATTGGGACGTGACGTTGGTGGTCGACGGACCGCCGTGGATGCCCACCAACAGGCCAGCGTCACGGATGCCTTGGATGAGCGAGGGAACTTGAAGCTGATGTAAAAAAACGGGTGAGCATGTCAAAACAGCGGAATGGCATGTATTACCAATAGCTCGGAATCAAAGAAGACGCCCAAAAGGTTGTTCGTCTTTGCGAACTCGACACCCTCTGCAACGCTGGATGAATACTGATCGTCCCCAGCGTCTCGAAGGTCAGGGCTCGACGGCGTTGCCCGATAGTCCTTGACGTGACCACATTTGGATGAAAAGAAGACCGGATCTAATGTCGAAGCGAGACGTGAGATTGATCAACGAGAATGGAAAATTATATAGGAGTACATACAGTTCGGTTGTTTCCAATTCAGCGCCGCACAGACGCGCGGAGAAAAGGAAGTAAAGGCGATACGCCGACGTGCAAAGGCCCCACCAAAAGACGTCTGCTTGATCACACGGCAGACCGCGTTGACGCTCATGTTGAGGTCCAGCCGTCTCACGTGTTGACTCGGAAAGAGCGCTATTTCAAGCGTCAAGCCGAGATGAACGGGCAGTAACTTGAGAGGTCCCGTCACTCTTGGTTGCATGAAAATAGAACGAGCTTAGCGCACCTGCATGAAGCGCGATAGTGGCAGCATGATGCGTGGTAGAATTCGATACCAGTCCTGAATGGAAGTCATTCGGCGAATGAGTTGTTCTCCCCTATCCAGTCGATTCGCCAACGCATCGAATTGAGCAAGCGTCACATCAGCAACGCCCAGATCATACGACGATTCTGGCAACATGCGCTCGGCGTATATAACCGGCTGAAGATCTCGTGTGGCTTGGATAACTGCGTAGACGTAATTTCCAGATAGTGAAGAGAGTGTGACTGTGTGCGAGGGTGAGGCGGGCGCCGAATGGATTGATGGGGATGTGTGCGTCGAATCCATTGATCTGGGAGATTGTCGCCATGGAGGCACTGTTTGAGAGCCAGAGTTCAAGGGGCTACCCTGTGGCAGAGTCAGGGATTTCCAATAGGTTTCGACAGCTCCCCCGACCTCCAGGGTGATGCCCTGGAACGGCGTAATAACATGGGCAAAGAAGCTAACCTATATGTGAACGTTAGTCTTTATGCCGCAGAGAGTTGGTCATGTCCATACCTCCCCAATACTGTGCAGACGATGATCCAAAATGGATAATGTCGTGAACGTACCGTCGAGTGAGGAAAAGATGGACGGGTGAGCTACAGCACGACCGATCGTTTTGGTACCAAAGTTTGGGTAGATAGAAAATTCCAACGTAAGGTCTTTCAAACTAGGTGCTTGGAACACAAGTGTATCGTAGCTGCTTTTCTGTGGAAGGGGTATGGTGTATGGAGGAGCATTGACTCCGGGACCTGCAGTGATGACCATTTTCAGTCGGTTTGGCGAAGGTAGCGATATGCTTTGTGCTAAAATTGAGTCTGACAGACGGGGATGAAATTTAATAGCCTTTCCGGACCGCTTAGGGTCAGGAGCAGAGCCTAGGGTGATCATCACCAAATAATTCTTGTCGAGATAATTGTGGCCATAGACTCGGTGTGACATTATAGGCGGAGGCAAAGATAGCGATGGAATGGAATCGGGATCATCAACTCGCATGTCGCTTACAGTCCGCGGAGGTGGAGGAATACGTTTGGAAGAAACGATGAGAGATTCCTTTGGCATCTCTTTAAGGAGCACATCGACGCAAGCACAATGACCGAACCATGCTGCGTAGTGTATTGCTTGGTGACCAAGTTCGTCTGTTCGATCAACACGGGCGCCGGCTTGGAGAAGAATATGTAGGCATGGGGTATGACCATTACGGGCAGCGTGAAACAGTGGCGTCCATTCATGATACTTGTCTGGGAGATCCCATCCGTCTTGAACTAAAAGTAGCTTGCAGACATCCGCGTGACCTTCACGAGCAGCGAGATGGATGGGAAATTCTCCATTTGTATTGGGAGTACACGTCGCACCTTGAGTTAACAGTAGTGAGACGACATCCGTGTACCCGTATTGACTTGCTAGGGATAGAGGCACGAGGCTAGAATCCGGAGATGATGACTGTGGGGCGATACACTGGTTGCATACCAAAACCCGCACACACTCAGCACAACCCCTGAGGGTTGCATACACGACAGCACTGCAATTGTCCACGTCCAGTACGTGTGGCGAAACGCCAGCTTCCAAAAGTCGCCTGCAAACATCCGCGTGGCCATGCACAGCCGCATAATGAAGAGCTGATCGTCCGTAGACGTCCAACTTTTCCCTCTGCGACCCTGTCTCAAGACACAAGTTCGTGAGACGCAAAGAACCTGCGGCTGCAGCTTCGTGCAGACATGTTCGTCCATTGATGTCGTCAACGAATCCGAAATCAAAGGGTGCTTCGACGCTGGTGAGGATGAGGTTTCCGAGTTCCTCAGGTGCGTCAACAATGACTTTCCAAAGCACACGAGTGATGTTGGCCTTTCCGCCGACTTGGGACCCAAGCATGGCAGAACGTCGCACCAAATCTCTGACAGATGCATCATCCGAGTTTTCCACCGCCTTTCGCAAATCGAGCTCAAACTCGCGGAACGGGCCAGAGTACATGTTCCGCTCGATGCTGAGCTGGAGATCCAGAATATCTTGAGCAGCAACCCCCTCGAACTTTATTCCGGTGGAGAGATCAGTGAGGTCTAAAAGGCTTGCCGCCACAATATCGGAGAAATCTGCAATGAGCTATTGAGATTAGGTGTGAGCACACGACAAGCAACGAGTGGTCTCAAATCACTTGTCTATTAAATACGGGCTGAATCTCAACTTGGCGAGCCAGATAGAGCTCCTTGGTTGTCGAGCGTGAGCGCTTGTCCCATTTCTTCAAGATTTTCCGAAAACCCGTCGCGTTGATCTCTACGAATTGCTGGACATATAGTGTGAGCGGTCATCCAACACACAGAACCACGATAGATACCTGTAGTTTGCCTAGATCCCTTTCGAGTAGACGGAAGCCTTCTTCGACGGCGATCCACTCGACATGATTCATCGCTGAGCCATCTGTGGAATCGGGAAGACCTCTCACGGCCGCGGCGCGACGCTTGGAGAGTAACGTTTCGAGACGCAACTTTAGCTCTGCTTCCTTTTGGAGGTAGAAATTATTGATCTAGACAGACCGGTGTTAGTTGTGGACCGGGGTAAATCAGATTCACGTGCCTTTTCAAGCTCACGCTCGAGCTTGAAGAAAAAAGCGGCTTTGTGCGCCTGGAAATCGGCGCTTCTGTCACTGTCCTGGCCGAGTGACGAGAAGATGGGTAGTTGGTTGGGGTCATCGGGGAGCTCATCGCTTGGGATGTCGGTGGCGGAAGACATTGTGATCGAAGGGCTGATCGGGTTCAAGAGGTCTGCGGGGCGGACCCCCAGTGCCAAGGCAGCAGCCTCGGAGGCAGGTCGATTTGCTGCCAATGAAGAAATGATTTTCTTGAGGAACTTGTAGTCGAGATAGTATGCAGACCATCCTGGAACCTGTTCTGCCTGGATTTGCTTTCCAAACTAGCCGGGATTTAGCAGGAGGGCCCCGAGAGATGAGAATGATTGCAGACCTTCATGCCAGACGGAGGATGGGAGATGCGAGGGAAACGAGATGAAGATGGTCTCGAGGTGGAACATTCAAACCATGCTGGTGATTTCCAAAATGTCACTCCGGAGACAGATAAACACCACCTCTTGTTGCGGGACGATCCTCCATGCACGTGCGTCATCAGATGCATCAGAGTTTCTAGCTACTACATCTTCATGCCAACGTGCACTACTCGGTGTCTACTGACCCAAAATACGACCCTCCAGTCTCAGATCAACACCTTCCTCATCTGCCAAACCTTGGCTGGCAATAACGTCACCGGGCACTTGCCGTGTCGTTCGACATGCTCAAACGCACAACGGTAACAAAAGACGTAACCAGACGGCAGAGCGGTGGCATTGTTCATAGGCTTTTGACACAATGGACAATACCCAAACATCGTGCCGTCCACGGGTATCCCGCAAGGGTGTGGTGGGAGTATCCGAGGAGGTGGGACAGCCAACCCAGGGGGGGATATCGACAACGAGCGTGCTGGAGACCCTGGAGAATACCACCACTCCAAAAACTTGATAAAGAAGATGGCAGTTGGCAAGACAAGTCTCAAAGAGTCGAGTGTCAATTGCGGCATGTTGGTGAGAAGCCGATGAAGCCGCTGTGCAATCCCTAGTCTCACGGGAGGAGTGGCGCCCTGGACCATGCTAGTCGCGATCTGCAAGCAATGAGCATATGAATATGACATGATTATTCCGCTCACAAAGTCGTCCGCGCTCAACCGCCGTAGATCCACGCTCATCCACGCTAGCCATGGACGGTAGAAGGGGGTGCGCTCAAAGAGATATGTCACATTACAGGCAAGCAGCCACAGCTCAAATGAGGTGTTCAGCCAAGGGAAAATCTTCTTGTATGCGCGACGCCAGCGCCCTGCCAGAGACTGTCATGTGTCCCATGAGCATCGTCATGTATGGCAGAGAAGTAGCATACGTCATCGGTAAGTGCGTGTATGCGACGACCGTCGCCGGCATCTTCTAATATGTCTGAAGATAGGCCTCCTCCCAGTTGTTCATAGTAGTCATGACTCTTTGCTTTGAGGTACGGGACGGCGACCTGTTCAACTCAGCAAACGTATTGCGCAAAACCAATGGACAGACCAGGAAGAACAGCGACTGCCACAATTCCCTTGTCCTCAAATTTTCTGTGACGGGCACACCACGAACAGCAACGTCGGCTCTCTCTGTGGATATCCAAGGGTGCCTACGTCTTTTCAGGCCATAAAAGTTCTCCGCAAAGGACGCGTCTGGAATCGTTGAGCACCGTCCCCTGGTGAGGAACTATGACTGACTATGTTTGCGGAGATAGTGCCGCTCTACAAAAAACATGATAACGGCATAGAATTCTTCGTGGCGATTTACGATTTGAATGAGGTATCGCGGGTATCGTTGCGCAAAGACCTGTTACACGAATGATGTGCCATGTACGTGATGGCGAAATGACGCTTACAGCCAAGACATACTTGAGTGCTGGTTGGAGGAGGTCTCTGAGTTGTTCCTGTGCAACGAGCTCGAAGAGAGAGGGCTTGAGCGGATCGCCGCGAATGTCGTGAAGAAAGTGCATGAGCGACGGAGTGAAGTGAAGCCACACGTGATTTATTGAGGTTGGTCACATGACCTCATATCGCGATTGTTCGATCGGTACTGCGAGACGTTCTTCTGGATGGTCGTGGAAGGAGAATGTGTAGATGTTGGTGTGTTGACAGGAATTTGCCTCGTTGCAGATGCTACTTAAGGCCACGTGCAACCCTTTTGACCTGTAACTCGAACTGCTTCGTGGCGCAGTCTTACAGACGCTTACTCCGCAACCTCGGCCCCATGTTCTCCGCCATTCACGCAATGATACCCTCTGACGCAGATATTGCGAACCAAACGCTCAAGGAGGAGAGCACCTGCCGTTTTTCGACCTTCTCGGCCACAGACGCGGTCGCACTTGGCCTCTCCCTGCGCAAGCGCTTTCGTGGCAGCTCTCGCCATATAAAAGGCAAAGGCATGGTCATCTCAATACAGACCATCGCCGGCCATACACTCTTTGCGTGTACTGCAGGTGACCTCGGACATCATTCTGGGGAGGGTGATGTCAGCTTAGATAGCTGGGCATGTATAGAAAGCATGGTCTCAGTCGTCAAGCGGACCAGCCACTCGAGCTACTACGTGGAGAAGGGCATGAGCGCAATGGGCAAGACGGCAAAACAGATGGGCGTAGAAGGTGATTTTGCCGTTCGCGGAGGAGGTGAGCGAGTCCGCTTCGGCGCCACGGTCAAATCTCATTCGATTCTGCCATTCAGCATTTCCAATATGGTTAGATGTGAGTATGATAGACAGTCAGGCTTTGATACCATATGCTCAATTCGATCGGCAGAATGCACCCTGCTGTCCTATTGCTGTGGCAGCCTGTTACTCTGGCTCCAGCCAGGAAGATCACAAAGTACGTCGTTCGCAATGGCACGCTTCACCGACTGACGCGCCAACTAGCTCATGTCAATAACCATCCGGGACTACTTGCACAAGAAGCAGCAGTCGAGCCGGCTTTCCATATCCTCTTCGGTGCTGCAGACCGAAACACCAGTTCCAACTCTAGCAAATCAAGAACACAGGGACAGCATCGGGGTAAGCTCATATAGCCAGTCTGAGGTTCGCTACGTTCACCAGGAGAAGGGATGGGGTAGAGAACTGGCAGCGGAACAGATGCGGCCACACACGCCATATGATGATGAACAGGATGTATGAGCCATGTACAGTAGACAGGGGTACACAGAATTACGGAGTAGGGGCTTGACTTGAATTGATACATGACGAGGCAGATAGGGGACAGACTAATGGGTGTCTGCGTCCTGCTGATGCGACGACGGCGCACCTAGTACCCGGATGGTCTCTGCGAAATAGGTGAAACGAGACCAAGGGGGAGAAAGGGACAACGTACCATGCCTAAGGAATATCTGGCGTTGCCCCGAGGGAGAAGATGGATCCGCGCTTGGATCGGGATCACGGAGTTCATAGTTGGCCTCGACATAAACCTTGGAGCCTTTGCTCAGCGTTTTGAGATAGTTGTTCTGAGAGGGGTTGAAGGAGACTACATGGTGCCAGGTGACACCATTTTCAACTCGAGCTAGGACCGAGGTGAGGGCACGGGCAGACAATAGGAGAACGGGGCGTACAACCGTCGGGGTTTGGTGGAGGAGGGGGGAAATTGGAGGTTGCAACGGAGTACCTGGCAGGCGGTGAGGGGCCGAGGAGGGGAGAGAGGATGAGACTGACGAGACATATTCCTTCTCGTTCCTCGTCGTACGAAGCTCTGGGTCTTTGCCCAGACGACCGACGAGGACGAGTTTCGCGACGTCATACGAACGAGCCGCTGTAGTCGAAAAACTCTGCTGCACGGTCAGAAAAAAGGCGCGGGCTCAGATGGACGCGTACGCGTTGCTGCAGGCGTGAAGACGCGAGTCTGGACCACATTGCGAGCGGGTGGTAGTAAAGTCAGAAGGACAGGACGCGTGTTTGACTGTATTTGGAGTGTCGTGACTTGTAACCACCACGATCTCCTCAAGATATGTCGCGGCACAGGCTCGTCCGGAACATGGACATTCACGGTCAGTTCTCCTCGCTCTCGAGCTGCAGATTGCTCACTCGCCCTCGCCTCAACAGCCGAGTTGGATGACGCTGCGTTCGACGATGAAGGCGACGATATGACCGACGAGCAGCATGGTGCGTATTCCCCCCGCTCCCCCCATTCCTTCATCCAACTCGATGTACAGCTCAGATGGAGGCCGGATCAGAACAAATCAGGGCCGTAGTTGGCGATGAAGCTACTTCCGGTCTCGACGATGCCATCATCAAGGACACGCTATGGCAATTCTACTTCGATATTGAACAATCCATCGCTTGGCTACTCGGTTCGTCGTCTCTCCTTTACCAAACCCCCCTTCTCAATCTTCCCAGAGGAGCAGGACCGGAGAGCTGCCGCAAGCGAGCGGAAAGGTGAGCTATGGTTTCTTCTTTCCTTGTTAAGGTAGTTTTGCTTTTGTTCCTTTCTCTTTATGATGTTACTCCCTCCCGTTCTAAAACCCACTGGTGGTCCCGCTTCCGCCGAAAAGGAAATGAATCACATCAAGGTGCATATCTCGTCCCTGTATCTCCTTGCTTCCTGAATCCAATTCCCAGCGCCACATGATCCCACACAATATCCTCCGGAAGACTTGGAGCGACCGCGCGTTCCCTTGATTGTCCTGGCACAACAAGGCCAATTTCCGCCTGATCAATACGTCAGTTACAACCACGACGTCGAAACGGATGATTTATCACCGAGTTTGATGCCTCTCGATCGCCATTCACGTCTCAGCACGATAACGGAACTTACCGAACGTACCGAGCCTTCTCGCCACTGGCCTTCCAGGCAGCAGCTGGTCGCAATGAATAATCCCCGGAGGCTATCCTCCAGCGAGACAACCTCGTCATATGGCCAAATTATTGGTGGGTTTTGTCACAAGTGTCACATTACTGTCCCTCACTGTATTCACAGAGCATTCCTTGGACTCTGATCCGAACGATGCTTATCCATACCAGCTCGTTGATCCAAATAGAATACCTCCTTCCCCGTCTCCTTCAGCCGTGAAACGACTTTCGAGTTACGACCCCGCTCCATCCCTTCACACACTAGCGGAATCAGATGTTCTATCCGAGCAACTAAAGTCTCTTCCACGAGTGCCTAGTATTTCGATGCCGGCCACAGATAATATCCCAGAAATACCAGACGTGGTATCCAAGTCCAGTGAGAAGCCCCCTCCTTTACCGGAAAAGGATCTACTGTATCGCGCCCCCTCGAAACGTTCTAAGCTTGCGGAACTAGCAAGCTCACGCGCCAGTACAATATCTAGTTCTCGTTCATCGGATTTAGAGACGACCTCTGTGCTCACATATCCGGCTCTACGCCCATCTGCTGAATCGCGGCTTTCGTTCGCTTCGCGTGCCACAACCGTCAAGCCACCGCCATCAGATATCTCTGAGCGGTCGTTGCCATCCATCCCTAAGTCGACACTCTCGGCGTCAGTCAAAGCACCATCTACGACGACCTCTTCCATGTCTTCTCATGTGCGCAAGGCGATACAGACTGCTATGGATCTAGAAGCCTGCGACCAGCAAGCAAAGTCAACGGACAGTATGTCCGACTCCTCTGTTTCTACAATCAAAGAGGGACGCACTCGCCTGGCTATTCCTACTGAGCTGCTTGTGGCACGCAATGGGCCAGACGTGAAAGCACGCCCCGAGTCCAAACTAGCAAAGCTTGCTCAAGCCAAGGCCAATTCTCACGCTTTAGTTCCGCGCGTTCCAATTTCACCTCCAAAGGATCTTCCCAAATCTCATACAGAGTATTTGACTCCTATCGCGAATGGGGCGACTGCAACGACGGCTATAACGACTTCATATCAGTCACTTCAGAGTCTCTCAACGAAGCAAGCGCTAGAGCCTGTCCCATTAGTGCAGATGCCAGACTCGGAAAGCCGGACATCTAAATTGGCATTGAAAGTGAAAAAAGCTCAGTCTAAATCACCATCCCACTCGAGCGCGACTGATGACGAGGGCTCACTTCCATCTCCATCTCCATTCTTCTTGCCAAATCCTACTCGCTCCCGTGCGTCGCCCTCGGCCTTCGCTTCCTTGCTTCTCGATGATCCTCTGACGCTCTCCGAAGTCAAGGACGAGGACTGTAAAACACCTAAGTACGGGAGAGAAGAGCTGCATCTTGTCGACATGTACCAGGCATCCCTTCTTCGAAGCACGTCTACTCTTAGTCACGAACTGGACGAACACCGGCGAAGCCGGGCAAAACCGCCCACTTCCCCTGACCTGAGCGTTCGGTCCTCTTCCTTCGCATTTGATGTTCCTAGTCCTGACGATATTGTATTCAACGCTCGTCGCGGAACCTCCTTGTCGCAGCGGCGGTGATGCACTGGTTTACAGAAACGCGATTTTTTTCCTTTCAATATTTATTCATCTCTATTCGTTCTGATGGTGTTGTTAGATGTACTCTTATTATTGCTGTTGTTGTTTCAATGGAATGTTTTGTGCTAATCTGTTTCCCATGTTCCTCACTCCAGCCGCAAAGGAGCGCGATAAGGCTCAAAAAGCTGCTACTCAGAAGAAGGCGTCGTGGACACCATCCACATCGGGTTATAACACCCCGACAAACCCTGTTGGAACCCCCGCTAAATCTTCGAAGAAGGCTGGTACCAGTTCTCGATCACCTGTGAAGTCGGGGGCGGCCACACCTATCAGGACGAACAGCTGGGGTTTGGATCATCAAGTGTTGCTTGATCTGTCAGCGGCAAATTTACTGCCTCAGGAAGAAGATTCTCCTGGAGTGGACGAGTATGTCCCCAAGGTAACATTGGAGAGGGAGAAGTTGCTAGAAGAAGTAAGAGGAGAGCTTCAATTGGCTGACCAGGATGCAAAGAAAGGTATTAGTTTAGTTGTTGTCGGTGAGTGTAGGGAAATGATTTGATGTTCGCACATCTGATCACTCTCCAAGGGCACGTTGACGCTGGTAAATCAACATTGATGGGCCGATTACTGTACGAGCTCGGGCGTGTCAATGAAAAGTCACGCCATGTAAACGAGAGGGAGAGCAATAGGGCCGGAAAAAGTAGTTTCAGTTGGGCTTGGGAGCTTGATGGAACAAAGGAAGAACGAGAACGGTCCGTTTTCATTGGTATTTGATGCTAATCAATTGAGCGCTCTCCAAAGGGGAATTACTATGGACATCGCGATGCAATCCCTTTCGACGCCGCATCGACAGATAACGATCATAGACGCACCTGGACACAAAGATTTTATCCCAAACATGATATCAGGGGCGTCTCAAGCTGACTGCGCACTCCTCGTCGTCGATGCTACGACGGGAGAATTCGAGGCAGGTTTCGAGCGCGGCGGACAGACTCGCGAACATCTGGTCCTTGTGCGAAGCCTTGGGGTATCACAAGTGGTGGTCGCAGTGAACAAGCTGGATCAAGTCTGTTGTCGCAGAATTTAAGTTGTCAGCCCTGGATGCTCACTGGTGAATATCACTCTAGGTCAATTGGGAACGGACTAGATACGAGGAAGTGTGCGACCATTTGAAGACATTCTTTGGTCAATCAGGATTTCAGGTTTCAAAAACAAATTTCGTACCGGTGGGCGCGATGCTTGGTGTGAATCTTGTCCAGCGAAAGGCTCCTGAAGCATCTATATTGTCACAATGGTATAAGGGACCAACCCTGGTAGACCTTTTAGGTGCGACTGATCAACTTTGTTGACGCATTTCTTTTACCTTACCAACATAAAAAAAAAAAAGATAAACTGGAACCCCCAGTACGAAACATCGAATCACCTCTGCGAATTCCAATTTCGAACGTCTTTAAAGGACAAAGCTCTGGCATAGGAGTGACAGGTCGAGTATGTGGAGGCGTCGTGCAACTTGGGGAACGGTTGCGAGTTCTACCCGGGGACCATTCTGCCGCGGTCAAATGTAAGGACAATACTATCGTATACCTTTTCTCTGACCGTAGCACCAGCAATCGATATCGACGAACGAAGCGTGCCCTGGGCCGCTGCAGGATCGAACGTCACCCTCTACCTGACCACCATCGATCCAAACCATCTCCATATCGGCAGCGTGCTCTGTCCGCCCAACGATCTCGTTCCTCTTGCGACGCGTTTCAGTGCGCGGATCATCGTCTTCGAAATTCAATTTCCGATTACCAGTGGTGCTTCGGTACGTTTTTTTTCTACGGTTGCCGTGCTGATCTGCTGACGGGAACCGACTGGATAGGTCGAACTCTTTCATCATTCTCGAGACGTACCCGCGACTATATCCAAACTCGTTGCGAGCATTGACCGAGCGACGGGCTTGGTAACCAAGGAAAACCCACGGTATGTCTTTTTTGAAAAAAGATGTCCCCGGCTGAGCAAGGGTGATAGCGTCTTGGCCAAGGGAACATCTGCAGAGGTCGAGATTACTTTACGAAGCGACGGGCTTTCCTCTGGTGCAAGACCTATTCCGATCGAACCGTTTGCCGCGAACAAGGACATGGGACGCATTCTGTTAAGACGAGGTGGGGAAACGATCGCTGCTGGTAAGTCGTTTGTGACATTGTTTGCTTGCAGTCATGCTCGAACTAGACAGGAATCGCACTGGAAATCCACCAGTAGAAACTGCAACGACAATAAGACCTGCGAGACAGACATTGTGTACAGTGTATTTTTGCCCAAATTAGCCCAAAGATAGGACCGAATACTCTTCCTCCACATCTACCGCCCGAACTAGCTCTGCTGTGACCGCATGAATTCCGTACGTCGCATTGACGAATGACGGGCAATCATGGTGATCGGCGTCCCCAGTATACGAACTTCTAACATTGCCGGATGTCACTCCGCCGACTCCGCCGTCCGCCACCTGTGCATCACTAGGGTTGCCGGTGGTGTTTTCTTCGACAGTGTCGTTTGAGGCGCTTTTTCACCACATCGTTACGAACGTGCTCTTCGTGCACATACATTGAGTTTTGCAAGCAGTGTGAGATTTGGTGTTGATGGTCGATTGCGCCATTTTGTGAGGATTCCACCGAACACGCTGATTCAATGGGTGTTCACATGATGCTGAGTTTGGACAAATGGATAGCAGACGTAAGTGTCCTTGGCCTACTAACCAACCAGATGCGATGTTCAGTATCGTTTTGCGCCGTTACTCATACTGTGACTTAGACTCAGCATCAGCCTGAGGAAAATCAACAAAAATGTTGTTACTTACGAGTGCTCGTGATCGCAGCATCTCTAAACGAATCCCGCAGTCCTGCACTTATCTGCTGCTCATCCAGTGCGTGCTCTCGAGCGATGTGTTGCTCGTATAGCATCGCACATATTACCTTTGCCATGCCACTAGACATTGAAGCTTCTTCCTTTTCAGCGTATCCCAGATGTTCAATGAAGTGTTCCCACCACCACCACCCTCTGGTCGAACGCTTTTTACCAGTCCTTGTTGTCGCTATTTGAGACTCAAGGGCTTATAGAGCTTGAGGCGAGTACGATCAAGCCCAGGACAATACAGGTTTTCGTTGTGATAAGATGATTGATTGATTATTGATGAGTGCTACGTTCGACTCGGTCTGAGTTGTTACGTAGTAGATCGGACCAGGAAACCGCTAAGTCTTACTCACGTTCACCTGAATGTTTGATGAAGTTCACTCAAGTTGTGTCAGTGACCCTGCCAGTGCCACCGTCACCGCGCCACCTTCGTCATCGCCGTCGTTGTGGCGGTGGTTGCGTGTCGCCCTCAGACGAGAAGCACTTTGGGTCACGTCCAGGCCTTG
Source organism: Austroboletus novae-zelandiae (assembly GCA_038090275.1). Taxonomy (NCBI): domain Eukaryota; kingdom Fungi; phylum Basidiomycota; class Agaricomycetes; order Boletales; family Boletaceae; genus Austroboletus; species Austroboletus novae-zelandiae. The sequence goes on along the minus strand of JBBPML010000005.1, from coordinate 139,608 downwards.
AAACCGGGCACATCGGAGCGATCGGATACGTTTTGTATGAACTTAGGCAACTGCATGGATATACCCCCGAGCGGTCAGACCCACACCCATACCCGGGCATATACCCGTACCCACCAATGCCCGTGCATGCCCGTGCGCCTGTGGTCAACGTGGCACCACTGAGCGCAAGTGAACGAGCGCACGCGCATACATAGAAAGTAGCACATTGCAGTCGCTCGCGCTGCTTCGTCATTCAGGCAGCGGTCGCCGCTAACGTGGAGGGCATGCCGCTGTAGCATACGGATGTACCCCAATTGCTGCCGCCCTCGTCATCATCGTCGGGAGGTGGCGTTGCTGTTGAGGCAGTGACCGCGCCAATGCCGTTGCCGGTGTGAGCGTACCGGCGTTGGGGCCGTGGTCGCCTTCGTCATCACGTCGTCGCTGAGGCGGTGGCAATCGGTCATTGCGAGGTGCAGACATACCGTTGCGTGGCGCAGACACGCCGGCGTTGGGTTCCTATTGCGGCTGTGTGGTCGTACCAGTGTTGTTGTCGCCCTCGCCATGGTGGCCACATCAGCGTGTCGCGCCGGGGGCCGATGCTGCAGTTGCAGTCGTCGCTGAGGGACCGTTGCAGTTGGTGCCAGTGGCGGGCACGCCTTTAAAGGCATGGCCGCTTGGCGTTGGCGTTAGCGTCGTCGTCGTCGAGGCGGTGGCCGCATTCCCATTTGGTCGCGATCATTGCTAAGGTGGAGGGCGCGCTGTTGCAAGCTGCGGACGTACCGGCATTCCCATCAACCTCACCGTGTCGTCGTCGACGCAGTGGCCACGCCAGCGCGGTCGCAGCTGTCGCTGAGGAAGCGAAGATACCACTGAGGGGCGCAGACGCGTTGGCGTCGCCCTCGCCGTCGTCGTGTTGCCATTGCGTCGCGATCACGCGCACACACACAAACGGTGCTCGTGCTTGCCATGCACGTTAAACGCAGGTGATGGGGTGAGTCGGCGAGGGAGCGGCGAGGGCGAGGTGAGAGTGACGGTGAGGGCGAGGCAACAAGGGAGAGACGGTGAGGGTGAGGGTGAGATGGGTGATAACGAAGGCGAGGGCAAAGGCGAGCAAACGAGCACGTGCACAGGTGAATTGTACGCCAGTAGAGGGTGCACCCGATAGCTGAAAACGAGAAGTCACGACTAACCAAACCATTCAAGTCAACTTAACATATCACAAGCCACTTCGGTTACGACCCAACTCAGCTATCCAGAGCTGCAGCAAACTATGTTTTTGCCCGAAGAGCCCAACTAAGGATTTATGATAAAGTTAAGTCCAGAAAGTAGTTGATCCGGGGTAGGCGTAACCGACGAAAGGTGGAACATGACAAGTCGTAAAAAGTGCACAAAGGTATCCAATAATAAGGTGACGATAGAATGTAATTACCAGCGTTCAAAGGAAAACAAGCAGGCTTAACGCTTTGTTTTCTCTTTTCTTCCCTTTTTGTCGAATATATGTTTGATTCTGGCAAGCAGGGACCGACGTTTCTTATGAGTCGCGTCGACGGAGGTGGGAACAGAAAGAGTCATGGAGGCCGTCGAAACTTCTTGAGGATGACTCTCTTCTGCGGTTCCAGGGAGCTCCTCTTTGGGATGATTTGCCACAAGTTCTAGGGCCGCAGGGGGGGTTGAAGCAGAAGGGACTTGGACAGGATCGGTGAGTGCAGAGACGTCTCGGGCAGCCAATGGACTGGGATCATGAGCTGCGGACTCTAATGGAATTGATACCGTCCTCTCCGGCACAGGAGAGGCGACGGACTCCTCCTTCGTCAACTGAATGGGTGCAGAATCCGCCAGGCTGTGCACGTCGTGTACTTCTTCGTTCTGATTGATTGGTGAAACAGAAGTGTCGTCGACGGGAGGTATAGAGGCATCACATGAAGGAGGTTCCTTTGCCAAGACAAGTTCTTCGAGTGGCTCAGAAGCAGAAAAAACAGCACCATCCGTAGCTGTGGCCGTGTCCTGAATTTGGGTTGTTTAATGTGTGGCGGAGTGCAGAGTAGACGAGAAGTACCAATTTTGCCTCGCCGATAGGGGTGGCGGAAGGTGCCTGATCAAGCCCTTGGACGGTGAGCTGTGGGATCGGAAGAGGCCCCCTGATCGAGGTCAGGTCAACCGGAGGAAGAAATTCGACGGCTGTCACCATCATAGCCTCCACCTCGCCACCGCCGTCGGCTGGGATGTTCAAGCAAGGCACAGAAGGGGCCGCTGGCTTTTGGGGCATCAGCAGGACATTATTGATGTTCCCGTGTCCGTCATCCTCCTGCGGTCGATCATCGCGACACCTCCAGCGGCCGTCGACGATGTACTTGTAGGCGACTTTCTGCCCCCACGGAACTTTGACGGTGCCGGAAAACCCCGAGTCGCCCTTGGACAAACGAGTGGAAGCAGACCACTACGGAAGCTGGGAGATGAGCAGGGCGAAAAAAAGACGACGGCGGGGAACTGACTTGGTCGAAAGAACCCGTCACAACTACGTCTCTGGGAGCCGGGGATGGCCTGAAAGAAAGTGAGCGGAGAACGGAGAACGGCGTCGGCGCACTTCTCACCAGATGAGTTCGAGGTCGTGAAGATCTGCCGCGACGCCCATTATTCTTCCGCAACCGCCCAAGTTGGACTGACTGACGACAGTAGACCCGACAAGCAACCTTGTCCTAGTATTTATACTGACTTCCGTAATCACAACACGTGTAAGCGGGCTGGCGTCCATCCTACTAATTACGACAGTTCATATCATCACATTGCACCACCATCCGCACCCATCCCCTGCAAAACAACCCTCCGACTCTTGCTCCTTCTGGCCCGCAATAAATTCCCTTGTCCCGGCGGTATGAATCCCAGGAAATTCTCCGTACCCTGATTGCGGCGGGCCGTTTCAGACATAAACGATTCCTGTTGAGCCTCCGAGTCCGATTCGAGATAGATAAGCGGCATGGGGGATTCGCATGCGGTAATTCCCAGTTGCTGGCAGTAGTACTGAACAGCCGCATGGAACGCAGTTCTCCGCGCGTTCCTCAGCCCCCAGTCTCTGCGGTGAAATTGAGATACCTTTTGGAGAGACGAAACATCCACACTTACTGCCACGTTCTGAAAAACAAGCACATTTTCAGTTCGAGTCCTCGCTCTCAGCCTAGCGTACGTACGAATTGTGAGGGATACCTATGGTGATCTCCAGATGTCGCTGAAATAAAATATTTTGCAGTGAAATGGACGTCGTTGGCTGAAACCATCGATTCTCCTCCGTAGCAAGCCATTCGTTTAAACGAGCCTCTAACGCATCCAACTTCTCCAAAGGAGTACGCCAAGAAACTTGCATCGTCAGTGATTCGACCATTTTCTGGAGTACTAACGGTCAGTCGTGCATCGCGATAGATGAATAGTCACATGCATCACTCCGGCGAACATTCGTTCTGCAAACTCTTCGTCAGTGATCACCAAATTCATTGGCAGAGACTCACATGAATTTCGTAAAGAGTTGGCTGTTCGAGTAGTATGACTCAGTACCATCTGACCGAACGAATACCGTCTGAAAAATGGATGCATCAGTACACAATAAAGGAATAACGGATGTTGGTGACATACCGCAAACAATCCCATCTTCTTCACGATCAAGTTTTCGGCTAAGGTACGTTAGCTCGCTATCGTCGACTTTATTCGACATCTTACTTTCAATGAAACACCTATCACCCGTGTCGAACGGGCTCATAAGATGTCAATAAGGATGAAATCAAGTCAGATGAATGAACTCACTGAGTCACAAACAGGAACATTATCGCGTCAAACATGTTGCTAGCCGTATTTTTGAAAATGAAGCTCGCAGCAATCGCCAACGAATACATGCTAGTCAGCGACTGTGTGATGTTGAGGCCAAATACGCTCAGCGAAATGAAAAACAAAACGACAAAGGCAAAGAACAGTAATATGTGATCAAGCGTTTTGAGGGCTTCTCCAACATCACGCATACTCCGCGATAAGGATCGTCGTTCCTTGTATATGCGTAGGATGGTAGCCTTGATCTCGGACCGTGACACATCACCGTTGTTGTCTTTATCGAAAACGCGAAACGCTGCTTGAGCTTCACCCTGAGTAGCAAATGCGGGTTTGAAGTCTTCCGATGTTAGATAGGTCCTGCGACGATCGCGAAACGTTTTATAAATAGCCCGCGCCAGTCGCTATTGCATTCAGTCAATCAACACAGTTATGTATGAATGAAATCCAATAATACCTTGGCTTCATGGGGTGAACCGATGCTCAATCCCAGCCAATTCAGATCGTCGTTTCCCTGAATGTTGCGAGCGTCATGCAACACCGCCGACTTGATAACTCGTACAGCCTGAACAGCTGGATTATGCTCCTCCCATTGATGCGTGTGAAGATTTGCAGCACGCTGGTGAGAAGGTGGGTATTCGTGGTATGTATTTAACCTTTCGTGGGATTGATTGGAAGTAGGCTGGCTCGTGGGTGTCTTCCAAGGTTCCAATTCAGGCAAAGAAGCATCATGACATGTCGAGTCCATTTGTTTTTGCTTCCCCTTTTTGCTATCCTCAGCATCAACATCATTACCATCATCAAAACTTTGGTCATCGTGTTGACCGCCGAACGGGTAAATGAAGCCAAGGTGAAACATGCCATGCCCACTGGTAGAATGATTATGGTTGTTCCGAGTGCGAGGTTTATACTTGCGGAGCTTTTCAATAACGCGCAGACTACACTTGACTTCTTCGAGGCGTTCCTTATAAGCAGTTCGATGGAATGCGAAGGCTGCGGCGTGGATGAGCATTGCGAATAAGGGTTGGGTAAATCTCACCAATAGCATGGGACAGCATCCTTTGAGCACATATCACAAGTGCTAAAAAGAACAGAAACTCGATGGTTTCAGCAACCTGTGGGTCTCGTTCAGACCTTCATAGACAATGAAGCACTCCAGAACACTTGCGCGATCAGTGTACGGAGCATAGCTCGCTCCGTCGGGGGCACCGTCGTACAACCTGAATATGTTTTGGAACAAGATGGTCCAACTGAGCCAGGAACTGGCAGCGTACAGCACCGGTTTTATGGTACCTTTGATAGAGACATATAACTCGATGTGGCTTTTGATCTCTTCGGAAACGTGGCCCCACGAAACGGCTATGAAAACACGGGCTATCACGGGTATGATGTCGACGATCATTGCGAGGCCCCAGGATATGACAACATTCGCTGCTGCCCAGAATAGCCAAGCGTCGATGTTTTGGGCAACATAGTGTCGATGACTAGTTGGATGTGGTTTATACCACAAGAAGTGGACGAGCAGGGCAGGAGTCACCAGAAGGCCAGCGAGGAAGATAGAGCCAATCAAGGAGGAGAATAAGAGGGAGAACAGACTGCAATTGTGATAGTTTCAGTGGAGTTAATCATGCACGCCAAAAGCGGACGAACCGCCAAAACGTCCAGCGTCTCGCTTTGAGATTCGTCCCCATTCGCTGCTCGAACTTAGCTTCTTCATCTGCCAGGTCCTCGTCGCCGCTCCAGCCCAACTCCTCGTCGTCGTCGTCGTCTTCATCATCATCTGTACCTGCAAACGAAGAAGCACGAGAGTCCAATTTTGGAGGACTGTTGTGATATTGTCCTGATGGTGCATGATCAAGCTCTTCTGGATAATGGACGACTGGTCTCGTAGGCTGGGGTCGCAAGGCCTCCGAGTTCTGCCAGCTGCTGTCCCGAGAACGAGGAGACATTGACTGTAGTATTTGAAACTCTTACTACGAGTCACCGTGTACCTGGTTACATAACCATCAAGAGTGATCCAGCAACTGGCATCCCATTCAACCACCATGTCAGTACCCCCAAAACGCAAGCTTCCCAGTCTGAGTCATTCGGAATCCGGAAACATGATCGGAGAACTGGAGGATGTTCTTTCCTCTCTTATCGAACAAGAGGCATCAGGATCTGACTCTGCCACACCAACCGAGACATTTTGGCAAGCTGCAGAGCCTTGTTGCCACATTCAAATCAAGAATTGCGGACCCGCTTGTATGGCTGTTCATTCTTTCACCCACTTGCAAGACCTCACTTCTCCTAGTTGATCACCTTTTCTGCTGCCAATTATGACAATTTGAAGATGTTCAACATCACCTTTAGGGGCACGCTCGTCCTCCCCCCTGATGACAGGCTTCGCGAAAAAATTATCGACTCTCGGTCCATTGGCTCTGACAAACTGTGGTCGAATGATATGTTCTATAGGCATCTTGGTTTTCTTGCCAGTTCTGTTAAGAACATGGTTTGTTTTAATTCCATCATGTCTATTGTTGTTCTATAGCTAATGGCGGCCCCAGAATGAGACATCCTCTCGGGTCGTAATCGACACCTTCCTCTTTAGGTCAACTGCTATGGTATTGGCTCCGCATAAAATGGTTGTAATGTTGGAGAGCCATGTTTCTGATGTCAGCCTGAGGGAATCAAAGATGCATAAAGCCTCTGGCTTTATTGATTATATGACTATTGTTGCAGATCCAGCTACTGCATGTGCATTCAAATTTTGTTCTTGTCCTTCTGCGCAGTGTGACACAGGACACAGGGGGTTACATTGAAGAGCCCAAGCCCGACTTGAAAGTTGAACAGTTCAGTGACGAAAATAACACATCTGCATTTTTCGTGGTCAAGGCTAAGGCCTTTGATGCCCCTCTTCATAATCATCTCCCTCAAGCTATTGTGGAACTCGTTGCATGTGCAAAAACCCTTGGGTATGGAATGATTTATATCTCCTCTATCACACTCACATTTTGTGTGTAGGAAATCCAGGATTCGCAGTGCTTTGACCACTGGTTTCCAGTGGTACTTTATTGCAGCAGAGATTGGTGCCAACCAAGATAGCACGAATTACTGGCTCTCACAGCCGATTAGATGGAATATCCACGAAACATCCACGCAGCGCTTTGTCAAAGAAACAGCCGATCAACATGATCCTGCCCTTATTAGTGGCATACTGTCATCATGGGTGAGTATGCTTAATTATGTCACTTTTTCTACTAGAGTCGAGGAAAGAGGCTGAAGTTCGCTGTTGTCAGATTCCGGGAAGTTTTGCAGACTTCCGTGATGATGAATGGTTTGGCCTGAGCTATAGGGGATAAGCAGGAAGGGTGTGAGGATGTGATATTTATCTGTTCGTTCCAGGACGTCCTTGTCACACCAGGTGTAAGAATACAGCAGCGAGGAAAAGCGTTTGGGTAACTTTCAACTCAATTGGTGTCAGCATTTTTTTACATGAAAAAGTATCATATTCTTGCACGATGTAACACGAGCACGTTGGCTTCAGCAATGGTACGGAACCGAATCTGCTCAAGAGATGAGTACGAAATTATATGTGCGTCACCACAGACCTGTAGCATGACTCCCATGAACCAATTTTTCTGTTTCGTCGTCAGGCATTTCGAGGTCAAGTAACTCGGGGGCCACCCAACGAAGCCCTGTGCTTGGAATGATGTGGCAAACATCGTTCCTCCAAGTTCGGTCAACAACGTCGACAGATCAGGGTCAGCAAAGTACATTCTTTTGGATGTTATCGCATGGAGGGTTCAGGATGCGTGCTAGATATTTTCGCTGTAAATAACTTTGGTTCAAACGAGTTCGAACGCGTCCAGAACCGACTAACTTACAAAAGTTCAGCAGTACACGGAACATGAACCTCAGCAGAAGTTCGGCGAAAGATAAGGATAAGTCAGCCCGTCACGGTTTGATCGGCGCGGGAGCGTTGCCACGATCTACGACGGCCACGACGGCCTACATTCCTAGTGTCTCAGAATCATTTCAACAAGCCAGTCGTATTCAAAATGCATCCGCTCCACAATATAGCCCCTTTCAACGTTTAAAAGTGCAGGATGAGTGTCGCAAACCGGTCCAAACCTATCCTGTCCACGATCCACAATGAGCACTCTGGTACTCCCCACCGATCCTAAGGTTATCGAGAAGATGGAGAAGGCCATCGCAAAGGAGGCAAAGGTCGACGAGAAGGACTATGGGCGCGCTTTGAAGGAGCTCAAGAGCACGGAAAAGTCAGGAGCGAAGGCTTTCAAGGTGAGCCAACGCGTGACATACGTGCCGAGATCCTGTTGACCTTCTGCAAGGCTGTCGAAAAAGCGGACAAGCATCTTAAGAAGATGGAGGACAAGGAGCACGACCGGGTCAGATCGCTCCAGAAAGCGACGCACAAGCATGACCAAGCCGTGACGAGTGTGCACACCGCGCAGGGTGACGTCCAGGTGCATTTCTGAGCACAATATGTTTCCCGAGAATGACATGTTGGGCGACCTAGATCAAAAATAAGCGCGCCGAGAAGCTGAAGCGCGACACGCAGACTCTGAAAGTCCGCGCAGAGGGGCTCTTCAGGGCGAAAGAACTCCGTGAAGTGAGTGCGCAGGCTCTGTCTTACTCGCCGTCGCCAACGCTCGAGATATGCAGGAGGAGCGTTGTCGCAAGCTGGCGGAACTTCATCACGATGTAGCATGTTCCAGTAGTAGTGGTGGTAGTGATGACTAAGCATCGGACATGTAGACCGGAGTGAATTCAAAGGATGTTGAGCTCGCTGTCCCAGACGACGATCAAAAACATCGCTCACCGTCGTCGGCAACGTCAACAGCCCACACGATTGCAAGATCGTTTTCACTCCCGCCATGAACAAAAACCCCTTCGTTCCTCAACCAACTTTTAATCCGCCTCAACCGCCTCTTCCTCCTGGCCCGCCCCCGGCTGGTCCTCCCCCGGACTACTCTGCTTACTGGACCGCGGCCGTCGCCCAGCACCAGGTTCAGCAGCCTTCAGCAGCATCTGCGGCCGTCACTTACAACCCCCAGTGGGGCGCTCCGCAACCCCAGAGACCTCCGCCAGAACAAAGTGCTTTGTATGCAAACTATGGCTATGGCGGTCAGAACTTGCATTGGCAGCAAAGGCAACAGCAACAGCCGCAACAACAGCCCCCGCATTACCAGCCCGTGCAACCGATGGCTCCACCCCCACCCCCGCCTCAACCCCAACCGCAGCCCCAGTACAATCCTTACCAGGCCTCCGTCGGTTTTCAGGCCTACGTACCACAACCCCCTCAACCTATCGTATCTCAGCCAACGTATCCACAAGCTCCTCAAACAATTGCTCAACCCCAGCCGTACTTCCCCCAACAACAACAGCAGCACCAGCAACAACCCCGCCATAACCTCGCAGTACATCATACCCCCCCTCAGCATCTCCCCCCAGCCAAACGACAAAGGTTCGATGGTCCCAGCGCAGGTCATCACCATGGTCAGCAACGTCAGCAAGTACCCCCTCAACCGCAATTTCAACCCCCACCAACTCCCCAAAACCCCATGTACGGCCAGAACCATCAGCAAAGCGCGAATCAAGTACCTCTCGGTACGAACCATCGAGGTGGTATGGGCGGCCGTGGTGGTTCTGTGAATAATACAGGTCGCGGAAGAGGTGGTTCCATGGGTGGTAGCCGAGGCGGACTTGGCGGTCAACGTGGTGGCCGAGGCGGTGGCACGTTTATGAACGGTGGTCGTGGTCGTGGTGGTCAACAAGGTTCCTTGCGAGGTCATGGCTCACGAGGTTTTGGCAACAAACAGGATTTCCATAACCGCAGAGGTGGGTCCTTTAGTCAGCAACACCATCAGGGAAATATGGGCAATTCTGGTTTCCGTGGAAGAGGTCAGGGCCATTCAGGAGGTCGTACTGGGCGACAAGACGGTTCCAGTACTCAGTTGGGCAATCGCGATTCATTGTCTGGAAGTTTTTCAAGCAGTAGTAAGAAGGACGAGAATCGCCGCACTCTTACAGATTTTAAGATTGTGGGGCTCGAAATGCCCGAACTCGGATGGACATGGGGCGTACTTCCTTCTGCGGTCAAGCAAGAGGACAAAGAGGGGGTTACCTCTCTCACTGACTCTTCGCATGCCATTGTCAACGAAGAGTCGATGCAGTCAAGTGGTCTTTCCAGCCAGGATTGGGCTGATACCGCTCTTAGGAACGAAGAGTCCGCTCCAGATGCTTCAGCAGTAGCTGATGTCAAGGCTGAGCCTCCCGTCGGAGAGCAATCTTCCTCTCCCCCTCCGTCTCGGATCCGCATTTATTTCCACACACCCGTCTCACCGGATGATTTACATCCGATTCCGCACAATTCTTCGTACGCTTATGGTATCTCGCCCATGGATTCGCGCAAAGGCAAGCGCAAGAAGCTTGAGGATGATGATGGTGATGCAGAAGAGGGCCGAGGGCGCCCGCCTCCACCTCGCGGAAGCCAGATGAGCGATACCGCCAGTATTGACATGGACGGAATGGGTCGAGGTAGCGCTGCACCGAGTGTAGCCGAGACTACCAGTGAAGGTGACTGGCTTATGGCCGCAATTGCCGAGGACGATGGAGATACTGCTGACGTCGAAGTCGGTGTTCATGACACCGGTGACGAGGACGACAATCAATTGCGCGTGAGCCATGTCGAAGACCCTCACGTTGCGGTCAGTGAGTCCATTATACCCGGGCTTGGAGGTGATATTATCAATGGTGAGTTTCCGACCGACCGCTATGATGGATAATCCCAAAACTGGATGGAGGGTGTCCATCTGCCCCAGAGGCTCGCGCAACTAACTCTTGCTCTGAAGGTGTTGATGGGCATGGAACTGGTTCTTCTGGCGATGATTGTGCTGCTGCTGCAATTCATGATACGGGAGATATGGCAGCGGGCGATGAGCCCTCGTCGGTCTCGTCTGACACGATTTCCAAAATCCACACGCCTGGTCCATCACAAGGACAGCCTGATGCGGACATTGTGCTCGCAATTGAAGAGGCCACAGAGCTTGCTGCTCCGGAGGTTACAAAACCTCCGCCCAGTGAGCTCAGCAATGAGAGTGGGGGCGAAACAGCGCTCAATGGACGTTCTTCTTTGACTGATTCGTCCCATCTCGCTTCACATTCTTCCTCTTCCTTGAACTCCTCATTTGACGTTTCGTCCAGTCGGGCATCTGCTGCTCCTTCGGGCGCCGTTGCACAATCTGATATACATCAGCAGAACGAGCAGTCTGTTGACGATGGTAGTCTTGATGCACAGGTCCCTGTAGGTGAAGGTATGGTCGACGCAACAAAGACTGTTAATGTTCCAAAGCCGTTGCAATCTCATCCTTCGTATGCATCCACCATTGTAGACGATAGCGCAGACAATGGGCTATTCTCGCAGGAGGAAGAAGTACTGGCACTCATCAACGAGTCAGCATTTCACCAAACCCAACCGGTTGAGAGAGCTATCGACAATGATCAAGAGCATCTCCCTGAGCCGCCCGCTTCCCCGACATCAAACACCCTATTGTCGACATCTTCAGGCTCTACTTACGGCGAGTCGTCGCAACCACCGGTGACTAGGTCAACTAAAAAAGGGAAGACACCTTCTGCAAATCGCATCTCGATATCGTATGCTGCGGGTAGCAGACGACTACTCGTGGATGCTGAGGTTGTCGAATATCTCCGCGTATACAGAGCCGAAGGTCGGATCGAGGTCTATATGTCTCTTGACAGGGATGATGAAGAGAGTCTGAAGGGCGTACTAGTGTGTATTGTCTCTGCATTCGCATGAATATACTAATAATGTTCAGGTCGAAGGACTCTCTGAGACAACCAAGTCGTACCTACCTCTGCCAATCATCCTGGAGCCTTTTAGTATCGACGATACGATACCTTCGTTTTCGAAGGTGTCGCTTCCATCAAAAGTACACCTCATCATTCACCTCGACACGGACCGACCTTTGTCAGAGCCCAAGTGGGTGAAGTCTGGAGACGTGCAAGAGTGGTTGAAAAGCATGTTTGGACGTATGTTTTGGGTTGCCGGCGAGGCTGCAGACGGCTGGGAGAAGAAGATAGAGGTTGTAGACCCTGATCCGGTTCGTGCATTCCCTGATCGATTGTCACCCATTTCCGATCCTTTCCACAAGGCTCCTACCATCTGGACTGTTCTCGAGAGCTGGGCAATCAACTCGCCAGTGGGCGTTCAGACTGAGCGTCAACGGTTCCTCAAGACGCACATGACAGAAGTGGACAATGTCTTGGAAATTTTGCTCAGGCTCGTTCGTGGAGAACGAGCGACGCCCTGTTCCCAACCTGCGCCCGCTATATCTGCACCAAGTATCTCTGGTCCGCTTTTGGCCGCGTTCTCGCAATCATCCGCACATGGGGGGCAACAAACGCATGTCTCTCTCGCTGTGCTCGCTACGTTTTACATGGCACTCGAGTATGCACAAAAAGCTAATGGCGAAAAGGGCAAGGCAGACGCGGAAGAGAGGATGGGTGAAATCATTAGATGTTTGCCGTCGCATCTGATATACAAGAGCCTAGATGGTATATTCAAGGAGTGGCGGGCTGAAAAGAAGGGCACACGATGAAGCGAAGGAGTAGATTATAATCACTGTTGATTCTGTACTACGTTTCTGTTTAATTGGTACTCGAGCGCTGAGCACCCAGTGGTACCGCTATTGGCAACAGCCTCCTGATCATCGGGAGAGGTTCAACCTCGAACAGGTCGACATTCTGCCCCTCTTTGGAACAACAACAGATTCGGCAGAATTCCTGCCATGGTGTATCCCTGGGCAGAGAATGGCACCTTGTTGTCCTACCCCCAAGATCGCTATGAGAGTCTTTCCAAAACTTGGGCTCTCAATCTGGTGAGATCACTCGTGGTACAGTATTGCTCTTTCAGCATACGGACCTGACTGAGTGCCACGAACGACGAAAAGACGTGTGCCAACGTAGTTTTTCGATCCCTTCTACGTGCCAATGTAAAGTACATGAATTCATTCCATCCGAAGGAAACGCGCGCTTGTATTACATTGTACCAAATTGTTGTAGATCGCATTGTCAACGCTTGTGGCTCCTTTGGGCGAGGAAGAGAGTCCCACGTGACAGTGCAATCCGGATACGATAGGACGCGTCACCTTCCTAGTAATACGCTCCTCCACTCGCCATCATGGTCCGTTCATATTCCGTGCCCCTCTTGTCGCGCCATACTCACCGCCTACACAGTTCAGAAACACTTATGATTCCGATAACACCGTATTCTCCCCACAAGGCCGCCTCCATCAGGTCGAGTATGCACTTGAAGCCGTCAAGCAAGGATCTGCAGCAGTCGGCCTGCGATCAGAGACACACGCCATCCTGTTGGCGTTAAAAGTGTGTACACTCGCCACCCTATGACCAGCACACGCGTTGATCACTTTCGGCAGCGTTCTACGGGTGAACTGGCTTCGTACCAGCAGAAAATGTTCCGAATAGATGACCACGTCGGGATTGCCATCGCAGGACTGACGTCGGACGCGCGTGTTCTGAGGTACGACGACGATGCTCGATCTAACCATGTATAACCGAATGAAACGACGTTGTCTCCAGCAACTTTATGCGCCAACAAGCTCTCAATGAGCGCATGGTCTTCAATCGGCCCATGCCTGTCAACCGGCTCGTTTCTGCCATCGCCGACAGTGAGTTGCGCACGGTGTCGCTCTGGGGCGCTCACGTCATCTCTCTCGTACGTATCCAGAGGCACAGGTAAACACGCAGGAATACGGGCGTCGGCCTTATGGTGTCGGTTTCCTCGTCATTGGGCAAGACCAGACGGGTCCTCACCTGTTTGAGTTCTCGCCTTCGGGAAACTCGTACGAATATTTTGCCATGTCGATCGGCGCGCGCAGTCAGAGCGCCAAAACGTATCTGGAGAAACACTATGAGAGTTTTGCGAACTGTACGTCACCTTGTTACACTAGACGGTCGTGTCTCGTTTACCCTTCTTTTGTGTGCAAGGTACTCTGGAGGAGCTTATCAAGCATGGTTTGCATGCGCTCCGGGAGACGTTGCAACAAGATAAAGAACTCAACATCAATAATACTTCGGTGGGCATTATCGGCCCTGCTGGACAAAGTGAAAAGCCCACATTCCACATTGTCGAAGGGGAAGCAGTACAACTATACCTGGAAAGTATGGACGCGAAAGCGCCCGCGGATGGAACCGTCCCAGAGGCTCCTGCAGGATCCACGGAAGATGTACAGATGTCGGGTTGAATGTGCCAATATACAATGTTTTGTTGCCTCAGCTTCGGTTCAAGGCAAGAACGATGATAGCTTATAGGTGAACAGGAAGACATTTATTTTATAAAGATAACTGAGTGTGGGGGTATGTCTATGTGCAATTATATATTTTTAAACTCGATGCTCGAGTTTGTTGGCTTTTTTTCCAGCTTTTCGCCAGAGCTGAGCTGCCAAGCCAGGCCGGCGAAGAGCAACGAGTAAATGCACCATCGTGCTTAACAATGCTACACTACCTGCCTGGTGCGCAGCCGCGATCGGAATGGGTACGAGGTATAGCAAAGTGGACAGCCCCAGCAGAACTTGGAGGTTCACCATCGCAAACGCAGCAGTCATTGAGATCAGAGCACGAGGTGGTAGTAGAGAGCGAACAGCACTCCGGCGACTGTGAGCAAAGAGGAGACAGGTGCTCAAGTATGTCGTCATTGCCTAAAACAGAAGTCGAGATCAAAAGAAAGAAGGTTGGAAGGGAGGAAACCTACAAGGACACGATGATCAAATTGAACCGTGGTTGGGTTTTCGAGGACGTTTCTCCACCATACGTCCGAGCCATCTGCATTCTGGGCATATGCAGTAGAGAAGAGTTCGTTCAAGGGTGGGACGACACGGCCTCCCATCAGGGGGAACTCGTTGTATACCAGTCCAGCATCCAAACCCGCAACGAATGCACCTTGCGCATTGATGAGAAAGCTATGACGGATATTCGCCTCGAACGTCACGTACCAGATAGCGCTGTCAAGAACACAAGGCCGGTTAAGGCGCGAGAGTAACCAGTGAATCGCCTGACGACGGGGTTAGAAAGCACATCCTTCCACGACATGGTTTTAGATCCGCTCCAGATGCCACTGTGCGCGTATTTCCAGTCCTTGATGACCGCTAGACCGGTTCCGAGCATTCCTGCATACAGCACGACAGCAGTACCAAGGTGTGCTGCCAAGCGATATTGAGAGACACGCGGTACTGCACCAGGGGTTTCCAAGATCGATTCTTCAAGGCCAGATTTGACCATGTACCATCCGAGAACGCCTTGGAAGCCAAGCAATAGCGCCATGCCGGTGAGCTTTGCGGGCATAGAAGTGGCGAGCTTCTTCCTGACCGCAAAGTAGGACAGCGGAAGTACGAAGGCGACACCAATGATGCGGCCCAAGACGCGATGGCTCCATTCCATGTAAAAAATGTTCTTGAACTCGTTCAACGAAATCGAGTGGTTTATCCTGTGGGGACGAGTGAGCGGGATATGAAATCACTGATGTTCGGGGACGGACTGACAGCTTGAATTCTGGCGTTGCCTTGTACTTTTCAAATTCGGCGTTCCATTCTTGGTCGTCGAGCGGGGGGATGACGCCAGTGATGGGACGCCATTCGGTGATACTGAGCCCCGACTCTGTGAGACGTGTGACACCGCCGACGACGATGACGGCGAATACTAGTGCAGACGAGGAGAGAAGCCAGCGTCCGACTGCAGGCGGTGCCAATACAGGCAGCTTGGAGGGCTGTACAGCACTGGACGAGGACAAGCGGAAGCTCGGGAAGCGCAAGGAGGCGAGTTTTGGGGACGGGCGATGAAGACGGCAAGTGAAGGTCGGACGGCGAAAGGCAGCACGAAGGACATGCATCGGTGCAAGAGTAGCACGTGACTAGGACGCTTGGGCGGAACTAGTTTCGTCTTGCAAACTGCTACGCTTGACATGCTCTCGTTGACACGACTCTTCGTCCTCCCAAGGACACCCGTTTCTCCTCTCCTGCGGTCCTTGTCGACCCAGTCCGTAGACATCAAGGGCGCCATAGTCGACAAGCTGACCGAACGCTTCTCGCCCTCGGAGCTCGCAGTGGAGGACGTTTCTGGTTAGTTGCCCGGCACATGTTCAGAGTCAGTGGCACCAATCAACTCGTATACCCAGGAGGATGTGGCTCGTTCTTTGCGATCAAAATCGCTAGCGACGCCTTCAAGGGTATTCCCGCAGTGGAGCAACACAAACTCGTTACCGGAGTTTTGAAGCAGGAAATCCTGGGAATTCATGGCCTGCAGGTCAGTCCTCCGTGATATGAACGAGTTTCATAATGGTTGATCGTACAAAAACAGGTCAAGACAATAGCACCACCATAGGACTTGTACTCTTACATGTCACTAGATGTTGCAATTAGTGCCACTAGGGAATACTAGAAATGCGGGGCGCCAGTTATATTGTACACTCCGAGTCCCACAACTCACGCCCTTGCGTCTCGAGGTTTCCTGTGCAGCCTTAATAGGGAAATAGCCTCGCGGCTGTACTGTTCGTGGCCTGGATCGTCGTCGACCTGCTCGAGTCTAACGTGCATTGCTAGACAGAAGAGCCTGCAGCACGCACCTCTTTCCAACTGAACTCTTTTTTGAGCAACGCGAAGAAGCGCTTGTCTGCCTGATGTCATTTCATAGTGATTCGGCACTCCCTGCAAGGATGATCATACCTTTCGCCTTTTCTTGTAACAAAAAAGTATTTCCGTTTGTTCTGTTGCCAACTCCGCAAGGGTCTCTACCAAGAGTGGAAAGGCAGGCTCGAAGTAGACGCAATCTGCGGCTAGAATTAGATCGGGACCAGATACCTCTGCAGGCAGTGCCTCTCCCCTGAAATTGCAGAGACATAGTCTGATCCAATCATAGTACACGTTTCGCAACGTGACTCACCAATTCAATTCCGATGCAATGACTGATGATTCCAGTTGATTCAGCTTGATATTTGCCTCCATGATACTTAGCAAAGGCCTATGATCCAAGTCAATGATAGCAAGGAACTGTTAGATAGCGCCAACTGACGCCTGGTCGGTAATCCAAACTTTGCCACCAAACTTGCCGGCAACCAGCCCAACTAATCCAGTTCCACTGCCCAACTCCAGAATCATTCTTCCTGTGCAATACCTCTCCCCACGAAAGGACAGATAGTTTGCGAGGACCTACGCACGATCAAGTTAAATCACGGCAATGGTATGGATCATAGTTATGTAGTACAAACCTCCCCAGCAGGCCAAGCAATTCCTCCGCATCCTGGACTTGCGTCCACCTTAAGCACGATCTGTACGGCAGTAGAGCGCTCGCCAGGAAATGATAGCCGAACGAGCTCATTGCACGTTGATCGCGGTTGAACGGGAATGATGCTCTGTTTGCTATCATTTCCGGGGCCTTCGTCATTTCTGAGATGTCGAAGGGGGTCGAGCGCGTCGAGGGCCTCATCCAAGGCGATTTCGTTTGAAAGGATTGATGGATCTAAACCAAGTGGGAGGCTGCCTATCGGAACGATCATATCAGAGAGTTTTAACTTGTCAGGACATCAGTACGCGGCGTTGCTGAGACGGATCGATCATGCACGCGACGTACACAAGCGTGCAATTGGTGGTTCACTTGAACGATCTGATGACTGAAATGGGTGCGGTTGGCCTCGTGTTCGGTGAAGGCTCAGTTTGAGGTGTGATGATCATACGTCGAACGTGGTCGTTTGGCATTAACTCTCAACGTTAACACTGACAACAAACTCGTGCTCTCTCCGAGTCACATCAGTATCAGTCACAGGATTCGTGACTTCCGCCCCGTCACTAACGGTCCTAGGCTTTTTCTCCGAGAAGCCGTGGTGCGTGTTCGTGCCGCCGAGTCATGCGATTATGTGGAATCGAATCAGCGGCGGCTCCACCAAGCCATCCAATGTCGGTAACTTGAAGACACTGCCAACCCCAGTTAGTCCAAGTTCATCAAAGATGAGATATAAGCGGTGCTCGGCAGGTAACAGCGCTCATATCTCCCTTGGATTAATTTTATCTAGTCAGGAACCCAGTGGTACCCCAGGACATCCCTTTATATTCATCAAAATGCGACCTCACTCCGTTCCTCCAATCCACCAAGTACGCCAGTCTCTTCGTCAGCTCACTCCAAATGGACGACTTCTTACCTCTCTCCATGTCTACCCGTCGAAGAACGTCCCGAGTGAGGGGACCTCGCCCTTGCAGCTGGATATCCTCTCCGTCCAGCTCACCTCTAAACGAATCGGGGGACACTTGGCCTTGGTGCATTGAAACCAGGCGAAAGTGGTCTCGAGGGTCCGCTCTGCGCTCCAGCGTTTCTAGTGACTCATCAGACTCGAGCTTTTCGTCCTCATCCTTATCTTTCGTGCACACCCCTGACACGCCTGTCGAAACCCCACTCGAAACACACACGCGCCGACGGAGGCCGGGGGGGCCGCGGGCTCCTCGAGACAGCACATGCTTTGACGAGCGACCGAGGATTGCGGTCAAGACGTCGCTAACTGTGGTGCCGCAAGAAGCGTCACCCTGTGATGACATGGATATCATATTCCACCTCCCTGAGACGGTTTCAGTTATGACGGAATCACCGACCGACTTTCCGCTGGACTGGGACACCATATTTGACATATTAGGATGCTCTGCGCCACTTGGAGCTGGTGAGTCGGGTTTACTGGCATGGCGTTGAGAGGCTTTCTCACTCTTTCCATCGGCAGCTCCATAAGCGGATCCGCTTTGCTCAGATTTATACCTCATCATGAATCGTTATACCCTTAAGATTATATCTGTGATGTAACGCTCTCGTTTTACATGACGAACTCGCACTTCGCTTTTACTTAATACGATACGACATGCATACAGGATCCGGCTCAACGTATGGTCACCGGAACACCGCACCGTAATGAGGCGAAATGCGGCTGATGGCAAGTGTCTGGGGGACCTGAGAAGACCGCTGATGAGGCTGCCACAACGACCAGCCGCAGAGGGCTGTGATCACGTGATAGATATGGGCGTGATGGGATCGGCATGGAACGAGCTCTGAAGGAGACCAGTCGGATCCTGCAAGACAAGGGCACGTGTTCGCCTTGAGGCACGTTCGGGATCCCGCTTTCCCGCAGACCAGCCCCAGTTTCAAATTATGCCCGGCTTGGGTTCCAACCTCCAATTAACCTCGATGTCTCCTCGAGGCGTCTTCTGGCCCGTCCGCAGGACCCGTGGCGATGTGATCCTGTCGTATAAAACAGGCCCTCCTGCCCTCGCCCCCCTCTCATTCCCATTCGTCGCATCCCCAAAAAATGTCATACTACGATCCCTACCACGTCGGAACGCCAAGGTCCCGGAGACTGTCCTATCCGTCAACACCAGCCAGCTTCTCCGGCGTACCACTATCACCCTACCACGAGCCACTCGTCCACGTCAGTGTCCCCCCCCCCTCATCCCACTCTTTTCCTTGACCTTCCCACCAGCCCTACTCCCAGCCAGCCTACTCCCAGCCAGCCTACTCCATGTACGCCTCCAGCAACATGAGCAACCCATATCTCCCTTATACACGTGCGATTTCTTCCCCTTCTCTGAACAAGTTATCGATCCCACCGATATCTAGCTTACGACGACCTTTCCGTCCGTGACCCATACTACTCTGATCCCTTGGCCCATCCCATGCGTTCCCGTCGCTCATCCTTGTCGTCTGTGTCATATGCCTCTTCCATGGATCCCCTCCGCAGGGGAGGGTATGGGCGCCTCCTCAAGTTTAAGCGCAAGGGGGCTTTCCAAACCGGCATCACCGTCGGTGAGGCACAGGCAAACGTTCGGCTCTCTGGCTCGGACTCGTACACGTTCAAGGACCTCGGTGTGGATGCCAGAGGCAAGATCTATGTCAATCTTAGGGTACGTGTTTCAGCCTGTGCACTGATTGAATCGGCCCGTTCATTTGCTTCCGAAGTGGCCCGGCTATCCCCCGCTCAACTATGAAATTCCGATCGACGGATACGGTGGATATGTCGACGTCCAGTCCCTGGCCAGGCGGGTGGGCCGTGCTGTCTCACATTACCTCCAGGTTACGTCCTTCACCCGCCCTGAGATGGCTCCTAATCCATTCACAGGCTAATGTGATACCCATCCGTTGGGATCGAATTGAGATGCAATACTTGGAAGAACTGTCGATCGGAATGTGGCACCTGAAAATGAGTGCTCAGTAGAGGAGGTTCTCTCCTTCCGCTGCAGATACCCGTGTTCGATTACTTATCAGTTTACGTCCTGCCCCTAGCCATTTCACTGGACCCTGTGTCATGTCCGGGTCCGCTTTCGCATGTCGAGTATCGACTGTTGTAGAACATCATGCCCAGTGTACTACCAACTCATCATTTTAATATTATTCATGCACACAGCGAACTTGCGCACCGCATCCGCCTGCTTTCTGCATTCCACCGGCACGGTCAGAACCGATCACCCCTACGGAGAGGCGACGCCGCGACGGCACGGCTGCTATCGGCGGCACTTGGCAGGGCAGAGGGTAGTCTCGATTGCCTGATCACTCTAGCACGCATCTCCGTGATGCACACAGACGATGCTCTCGTCGAATGCATTCTCGAAAAATACCGTTGGCTCGCCCACCGGCCGACTGAAGGGACATACACCATCCTAGCCGCTCTCGTGCTGAGTTCGTCGGACGATGTAGATCTCCCAGCGCGGATCATTGCGCTCGCGACGGGATCCAAGTGCCTCCCCAAGGACCGCTTGCCCGAAGAAGGCGATGCCCTGCATGACTCGCACGCAGAGGTCCTCGCACGCCGTTCCGCGCTCCGCTGGTTTCTCGAAGAAATCGGACGACACGGCCGTCAATCCCAATGGCTCACACTCCATGACGGCAAGTTTCGCCTCAAGAACGGCGTTCGCTTGATCATGTACATATCCACCCCACCCTGTATGTCCAACACGCTTCTTAGGAAAAGGACATGAATGGTTCATTCATTCATTTTTTTTTTTTAAAAAAGGCGGCGATGCGTCGACGCGGTTTCTCGCGTCGTACCAAGACGAAGCGATGGCGAAGCTTAAGAACGCTTCTCCATGCGTGACCCTGCCCAAAGACGTTGCCTCGAGAGGCCGTGACAACTATGGCTTGTTGGGCGTGCTGCGAACGAAACCGGGCCGTGCAGATTCACCGCCAACGTCGTGCATGTCATGCAGCGACAAGATCGCGCGGTGGAACGTGCTCGGGATCCAAGGCGCCCTCGGCTCCGCGTTCCTGCACCCGATCTACGTCTCCAAACTCGTCCTTGGAGAAGTGTCCGAACGTCTACGACCGGACGTGCAAACCGACTGCGAACGCGCGTTTTGGGGACGTCTGTCTGGTAAACGACGATATAAACGGTTCTTTGGGGCTGACGCGATTCGTGTTTCGTATCCAGACTTGGCGTTACCCGCCCCTTTTCACGTCCATCGACCCCAAGTCGCGTTTACGTCCGTTCCGTTCGCGTTTTCCAAGCTGTCCGTCTCTCCCTCGGGAACCGCCCGGCCTTTTAATGAATGTAGCCCCCCCTCCACTTGACTCGTCTATTTCATTCCGGGAAAGGCTGAGATGGACTCGTTACGTTTTTTTTTTTTTTTGACAGCACTATGTTGGACCGCGGATTCTCTCGTTCCGCACGAGATATTGATCAATGGCCTCAAGCGAGGCGTTCCTCCCAAACACCGCTTCAGGCCGATGTTTAGGTAGGTCTCTGCGTTTTTTTTTTCTTTTCCTTCGTTATGCACATGTCGGATTTAGACCACAGCTCTCGAAATCATCTCTATCCAGGCTTTACTGCGATACCATGCTCCTCTTCCAAGGTGACGAAGGATACCCACCGTATCCCACGAAAACGTGTACATATTTTGAAGTGAAGCAACGAAGCACAGAATATCAGACTGCGAAAGCACGCCTAATAGGGGAAGGGGGCATTTTCGCAGGGTGGGTCACGAGTGGCGTCCGTTGGGAAAGCTTCACGGTTATATCTCCGGACGCAGCTCGAGAAAAGGATTCGAGAAGCCGCAGTGGTGGGACAGAAGCAACAGAAGGCATGCAGAATTAGATTCCAGAAAGTAATACATTCTGACCAAATGTGAGAGATAGCATAAGCGTCATTAGAAGTCTCAGTAATATCGAACCACATGCAGCCAACGGGCGACCAGAAAAGAATCACTGATCCTTCTTTTCTTCCGCAGTTGGGCTGTTATCAGTTCCGATCGTATCATCAATAGGGGGTAACGCCTTGTGGTCAACGTATGGCGTGTTGGGGAGTGATTCTGCGTCTGTCATAGGAGGGCTACAACGCCCAGTCCGATTGCTTTCGGCCAGCTCTTTGCGCAGCGCCTCCAACTCGCGTTCAAATCTGAGCCATTGATAATTAGTGTCCACAGCAGGCGGTCGGATGATGGGCGGAACATACTTGCGGCCAAATACTTCAATGTAGAATCCCCCGCCATTCCACACACTCACAGCAAATATCAAAATCAAAAAGCTACCACTCCAACGGGGGCTGTCATACAGCAAATACACCGCTGGTAACTCCGTTAGAATGGAATAGACTGGTATTCATTGTATTAGTGCACTGCCTCTGTCAATGAAAGCGGTACTGACCGAATTGACCCGCCATGAAATACACTTCCCGCTTATCAGGACTAGTTCTGTCCAGCGCACGCCCAATGGCACCACGCTTATCGTTGAGAAGGTATGACAAGGATGTCGGCCTTTGACCAGTCTCGATCTTCGTGCGTCGGTCTACGTAGACAAACTAGACACATTGGCATCAGCTCATGTCCAACGACGACAAGTTTGGACCATGTCACCTTCCAGTACAACAATTGCCAAATAAGATCTGTCAGGGAGAATTAGAGGCAATACACTGGACATCAAACGCAGCAGCTTACAAATAGCACCACTGATACATAGCGCGTGCACAGGGTTCAATGAAGGTAACGCCACTAGCGCAGGGAAGCGCTGCTCTGCCCCAGGATAGAAGTGCCTACCGGCGGATTACAATCAAGCCAAAAACGTGTTTGTCGATAACGCACCGAATTACGGTAAATGTGAATGGGGCGTAAATGTGAACGAAGAGTGACGTCACTTTATCATTGTCGTGAAAGACCAGGCTGTTTCTCCACGTGATAACCGCACTCGCAAGGGAGCCATGCGAGAGACAATAGCATGCCATAAACAATGCCGTGTTGGAAGGCAGGAACCAGATGTAAATGAAGTTGAGGATGGTAACATAATAGCAGAGGTCGAAGAGGAAGTAGTGCCAAGAGCGCTTCTTGTAAGTGTAAGCGCGAACAGGGAGCAGATATAATGCCTGGACGGTATATGCGACATGCACCCACCTAAAAGCACGTGTTATCAACATGTTCAGTTTCCAGAAGAGATATTTCGTACTGTGGAGCCATCCCAAACAAAAGTGCGGATACCAATAGAGACATGACACCAAAGAAGAAAGTAACCTTGTCACGCGTTCTAACCACTTTTGCAGAATGCCACGATGTCACCAGCGATTGCATACGCGACGAAACCTATATACACGAGTGAGATTGGCTCGCACATGCTCCAGCGACTCGGACAGTACCTTTAGCTTGAAGTTTCGTATTTCACGGTCTAGATTCTCCGCCAGCACATCGCCGGAATGTAACGCTCGTTTCTTGATTGCTTCCTCTGCTTTCATCTTGAGTCTATCGCTGTGTTTTTGGATTTGCCTCTGGAGCAGATCCAAACGGGAATCGAAATACGTCTCCATAGTATCTGCATGAATGAGTTCATAAAAATAGCAACGATGGACCATGTTGCACACACCTAGCAATGTGAACGCTCCGGCCCAGTCCGAAATTTCGTCGCGTAAAAATCGTTCAAATGGTGTAGAGAAGCCCATGCCAGTTGAAGCCTCCGTTCTCGAAGGCGAAGGTGGTCTGGAAGCCATTATTTTGTACTTGCGACGAGTACAATGGAAGGGTTGTGCTTTGACACAACGTGTCCGCAGAAAGGAGAATTGTTGCTTAGTCAGCAGATGGTTCATTCAACGCTTTGGCGTTAAAAATATTCAGGTATTCAATAAGCCCGGCAAGGGGGCTTTAATGTGAATTCTAATTGTAAATGATATATACAAAGCTCTACACGAGGGAAAGGTCGCCGAACTTCTCCTTGTAACCTAAAGAAGCATCAGTAAAGCCCGACATGCATACACGCACGAGCTTACCTGGCACGCTGAATTTACCCTTCTTGACCATGGTATCAACAGTCTCCACCAGCCGCGGGTGAGAATTTTCAAAGTCGGAGACCTGCGAAATGGTAAATAAACACTCGCTTCAACGGCAACCAGACGCCTACAGTCAAGTCCTCGAATGGACGGGCTTCCTCGATGTTAGCAAGAGTAACCTGGAGATCCTTCAACTCGACATCAATTTTTTGTGCGGTTTCTTGGGCTTTCTCGACCTGTAACGCATTGGGTGACAGTGAACTCAAAAGGCGGAAACGACTGACCGCTTTGGCCTCAAAGGTCTCGATGGCTTTGATGTGTGCATTGACATCATACGTAACAGGCTTGAAGTCCTTTAATAGCTTCTCGGCCTCGTCGACGATCGCAGAATTTCTCAGGACAGAACGGTAGTGAGTAAAATCGACAGTCGTCGGTTGGGAAGCGTATTGAGCATGTATACGTTGGGCATCGCCATGCCGCTTTCGGAACGCCTGGAGACCAGCAATTGTCTCTGTCAAGAGACATGAAGTCACCTATAGGATTTGACTGCTGGAACCACCAACCTTTCCCCAGTCCAAGCGTGGTATACACACGGGCGAAATCCTGTTCGGGTGTTCAGCAGGACGTCTACGATACAACACTGCAAACTCACGACGACGGCGACAGCTGCTTTTGAGGCCATGACTCGATGAAAAAAGGGTAAGCCCGGTGTGACAGAAAGCAATGAACTTGTTCGTACAATTTGCAAGTCGGGAAGGAAGGAAGTGGTACCGGAGGCTTCCGGAGGATTATTTTCTCACAGAAAATAAATAAATAATTCTAGTCTACAAGCATACTCTAGATCGTCAAATCACTTCAGTCTACGTTATCAAGCACGACGTTGTTGTAGCCGGAAAGCATTGTTATAGTAAAACCCAACTTTGGGCTTTGGATATAAACGCACCCAACGGTTCTCACCCCCTTAGTTCTACCCACATCCTCTTCTTCGAGGCTCTCATCGATGTCGGAGACCTGGTTCCAGAAGCTCATATCCGCGGCTGAATTTAATAGGCAAGACGCTGCTCCTCGCAACTCCAATGACGTACCTGTGTCAATGTCCCGTGCCCTCCATGTCATACTCCTCGGCGTCGGACTATTGATAGCGCTCCGGGTTTTAAAGAGGACGTGGGCCAAGCCGGTTTCTGAGTCCAGTAACGACTCTCCCCCTCAATTGGATGATAACAAACGCGCGACTGGAAACAAATATCGTAACGACGGGGGTCAGTTTAGCCGTATCTGCGTTGGAACGAGGACTCACTCGGTGCTTCAACTCAGAATGGATTCCGCAGCATTTCAACTACCCAGAAATCACACCGTGTGCTCTCGAGCTCGAGGACATGAAACCTGTCCCATACCGCCCGTTTCGATGGGGTGAATACCAGTGAGTCTCGTCTTCGTGCCCTTGGCCACCAGGTTAACGTGACCTGGAAGTGTGACGATGGGCATTCGTGCCATGCCTTGGAGTGAATGGATCGAGCTCGATTCGACATACCCAGTTTATCAGCGCATCCGTAGTTTCAGAGTTCGGACCCGCGGGAAGCATGCTATTCGGGTCCTGCCTTTACGCGAAGACGGTACTGTCAAGGTGTCGGGAGGAGCTGAGGCTGGTATGTGACAGCCATCTTGGGTTTCAGGGTATCCAGGACATCCCCATTTAGCGAAGGAATTGGTGTACGAGCTTGGGGAATATCTTTCTCGACGATACCCGACGTCATTCCGCGTTACCCGGACGGCAGCTTCCCCCTCCGTTTGCGGGGTTCCGCTCTCGTGGTCTGGGCAGTTGCCGATTTGCGTGATCGAGGTCAAGGAGACGGGCATAAGGATTGACCTGGGGATATTGGACACGCTTGAAGATGTGGAAATGGGGGAGGAGGCTATGAGGATGGTGACGGAACTGTGAGTGGAGACCTGCCCGCATCATCACAACGTAGCGGTAAAGAGGGTGACAGGGTCCAGGAGGATGTTGCCATCATGATGGAAGGTGAGTGAGCCACGTGGTGATGATGTGTTTGTCGCGGTGCTTGCTGACTGCAGCGCGGCATAGGATCGGACGGGAAGTATTACTTCCAAGCGGGATCAGTATGCACCCCAGGTGAGTGAGGAGTCGGCATCACTGATGCGTGCTTGCAACGTCATGTAGGGTTCTGGCGCATGGACGACAAGATTGGCATGCCGCTCGATAAGATTCATACGTCAGGGAATGTTCCTCAGTGTAAGCGTTTTTACGACAAGATACATATATGGCTTATTTGGCTGGGGCCTTTTAGTCAAAGAGAAGCTGGAGACGAGCATGGAGCGGTTCTTCAGACGCATGGCCGTGGACAAGCCTGTGATACGGAACAACTATTTCATACAGATAGTCAAGCCGAGTGAAGGAGAAGGTACGGTTGATCCGGAGGAGTTAGGGTGGTCAGAGTCGACCAACGGGCGCGAAGACGAATTTGTTCACGGGCATGGACACAGCGCCGAGCCGGCATGGCAGCTAGAAGCGGGAGCTATACGGCTACGCACCGAGCGCCAGACGCTGCGGCGACTCCCACGGACAGGGGCCATTGTTTTTGGGATACGTACGTATCTGTTCAAGGTGGAGGCGCTGGCGCAGGAACGGGGTGTGGCCGGGCGGCTGGCGAGCGCGATCCGGAGCTGGCCCGCGGACGTGGGGGTGTACAAGGGGCGGGAGATGTACCGGGAGGCGTTGCTACGGTATCTGGATGGGCGTGCAGACGGGGAGGAGGGTGCCGGGGATGGTGCGGGGGATTAAGGAGGGGTGGTATGACGTGCATCAGATCAATATCGGATCTGCGATAGGAAAAAGAAGACGACGTGCTGGTATTGGAGCTCCGCTTGAAGTTGAATATAACACGACTACGTCAGACGTCGTCATTCCTTGTCGCAACCCTCCACTCGGAAAAAACAAGCGATTGCGCACGGGCCAGCGAAGACGAGCACCGTAGACAATCCCCCGTCTGAACGCAAGTATATGCGATTCCGAGCGAATCCGAGCTGAACTAAAATGTTCCCCCTCTCGGTCACCAGGCTGTGCACCCAGTACGGGTCTGCGTCACTGTCGTCATAGCCGTCATCGTCATCATCGTCATCATGCCCTCCTCTCCACCAACAAAACCCGACTCCCCCGCCGCCGCCGAACACCAGCCCCCGCCACCCCACCGGCTCTCCGTCCGCCAGACCCGCTCCGACTTTGATTTGGAACCCAACCCGTTTGAGCAGTCTTTTTCCCGCCCATCGCATATTCGCCACACTTCTGCATCCCGCCGCGACTCTGCCAGCCCCGCTTCCAACCACTCTTCCCGCACTTCCCTCCCCGACAGACCCCCCTCGGCTTCTTCCATTTCCCACCCAAAGAATGACCCCGGTCGCACCTCCCCCCGCACCGTTCTCCCACCCGTCGCCGCCATAGCCTCCCCCTCCGATCAGAGCTACAACTGGCAGTTCTCCACCTCCCTCGCCAATTCCCTCCGCGCCGGCCCGCTCTCTCCCGCCATGCTCGCGGGCCCCCAGCAGGGTTCCGACACCGCCCCACATTTGCCTTTTGACCCTGCCTCTTTTCGTACTGGCCTCACCCCCCGAACCGGTTTAACCCCCCGAACCGGCCTCACACCAGGCACTGGACTAACCCCCCTCGTCGGCGGCCCCGTTTCGTTTCCCCCACCATCCCCAAACACCGCTGCCTTTCTCGCCCTCATGAACAACGGCGCTTCGGCCGCTGCAAATGCTACCATCACCCCAAACACACTCTCTGCAATCAACGGCGTCCTCGGTAATTCGTCAAACCAGTACACGGCCGCTACACACGCCCCCGCCACAAGCTCTCATCTCTCTACCTCCGTCACAGCGAGTCAGGACAATGACAACGCTTACATCAGCACGAATAATGCAGCAAGCGCCGCAAATGGCTTGTACTTGCTGTCGCAAGCACACCAGGAACTGACGAAACGTGAGGAAGCACAGGCACGTGCAAACGGTGCGGCAGTGGCCCCTGCAAATGGCCGTAGAGGGACGAAGCGAAAGTCTTACGAGACTGGCAGCCCCCCATTACCTGCGGCGCGTGCCGTAGCTCCCACCGGTCAGGCGAAGCGCACACGTGCCAATACCGTAAATAGCACCAGCACGGGCATGGACCGAGACTCTGGCGAAGACGAGCAGGAGGAAGAAGAGGATGACGATGATGACGACATGTCGCAACACGCACACTCACATTCGCAATCAGGTGGTGCAAAGACTAAACATAAAAAGCCAGAGACCGAGGAAGAGAAACGCAGGAACTTTTTGGAGCGCAACAGACAAGGTGATTCTCTCACGTGTGTCGGACGAATGGTGTTCTGACGTGCTTTAGCTGCACTGAAATGTCGCCAGCGGAAAAAGGCTTGGCTTGCATCTCTGCAGGCCAAGGTCGAATATCTCACCACGGAAAACGAGCGGCTTGCCTCGGCGCTTGTATCTTCTCGAGAAGAAATTTCTCGACTCTCGACACTCGTTGGGAACACCGTGATGGGGCCAGGTGGCACTACGGTGGGTCCTGGCGTCGTCCCGGCGAACGGGGTCGTTGCGAATGGCCAGCCGGTGAGCATGAGCATGAACATGGCCTCCAAAGGTGGTGCGGGTGGTGCGGGCACCGCGCGAGCGTCTTACGGGTACTGAGTCGCTCGGAGGAACCGCACATTTCCAGATGGAGCTGCGTTCGTCACTGTGGGTGAGTGAGTTGCATACGGATGGAGTTCGCGTGTCGATTGATGCGCTTAGGAACGCTACATTACATGCACCGGCCGAGAGGCCAGTCACGCGAAGTTGGTTTCGTGCTGGCTAGACTCGTGCCGATAATTCGCCGCGATGGCTATCATACATCAACGTGCCCCGGTTGTACTGTTATGTAGTTGCTTTGCCTGGAGTGTTGAGATACTATCTAGCAGCATGTAGGCGTGACATGGCTGTCATACTACTACTTGTTTGTATGTCGTTGGACGGTAGACCAAGCGACTTGGTACA
The DNA here is from genome assembly GCA_038090275.1 of Austroboletus novae-zelandiae. Lineage (NCBI taxonomy): Eukaryota > Fungi > Basidiomycota > Agaricomycetes > Boletales > Boletaceae > Austroboletus > Austroboletus novae-zelandiae. Next base: position 110,474 of record JBBPML010000005.1, on the reverse strand, counting down.
TAAATGAGATGGGATGTAGGATACGAAGTCTTAGTGGCGTGATGCGCGTGCAATTCGCTGCTTGTGTGCGACGAGTGCGCATAGTGCGGCTATAACAGAGACTTGTCAGAAGGGGAACCACGCAAACGCCGGACCAGTGTTGCTCACCTCCCGCCCCACTTCCGTCCTTGGCCAAACCAATCTCCACCCGGCCCTCTACCTCCGATCCGACCAGCGCCCGCAACGTCTCCCTCATCATCGACTCAAACTTGGGATAGAACTCGACGAGACTGCGGCACGTGCTAAGTCACCGACGTCATCTCACACAAATGATACACACCTTCCGTCCACGCCGACGCTCACTCTCTTTCCCTCGTCCCGCAGGGGTGCCGTCGATCCGTCCCGCCCAGCGCACCGCGCACGGCCGGTCTGCACCAGGATCGCTGCCACGGCACACGCGCTCATACGTGCCGCCCGTGTGACCACGATCCCGCAGATTTCCCGCACAGCACCCGCATCCGCCAGCGAGACCTCGGACCCATCGGCGAACCCGAGACGTTGCACGATGACACCTCGCACGCGTTCCAATCTTTGCTCCTCAGAAGCATCTTCAGAAGAGAACCGTCCGATCCCTTGCCAAGCTTCCTCGATCTCGCTCAGCACTGCCGTGTCAAACCCCCACTGTTTGTTGAGCGATGGCGTGGAACGCCCTCCGAAAAGCAGTGATTTCGGAGCCGCATCCACGAGCGTCAGGATCACGTTTCGCGTGATTTCTCCGAGATACATGCCCGAGATGAATTTCTCAAACGCTTGGAAACGAGGGTTGATGGATTCACGGTCGACCTTGTTGTCATATGGCGTCGTTGGAAGTGCGGTCCGCTGGTGTATTATTATGACATGGGTGTTCTCAAACAAGACAAGAGGGACGTACTGAGTTGTTGAAACCTCCCCATTCGGTATTGACGATCATGTAGCCACCATCCGCGGCGGCTGGTTCGTTGCCAAGCTTTGTGATTCTGGCGACCTCCTCCACGTATGCGCCGTTCGTCCCGGTCCCAAAAATAGCGCCGAGGATGCACCCACCTGACGTGTATGCACGCGATAAGAGTGCGCCGACGGTCTGAAATCGTTATCTCATCCGACAATGAACCAAGCAAGTATATGACGGCACTGACGTCATTCACCAGTGCAACACATCGCACATGAATGTGCTTCCTATCGAATGCGTCCTGAAGGAGCTTGATAATGTCCTTTCCTATGGCATTTTTGGCGGAGAAACCCTTTGTCCACGTCAAGAGAGTGCCCGAATCAAGAGCAGTCTGTTCGACCGGGAAGGAAAACGTGAGAGCAAGGGGAACATAAGAGGTCTCGTTACTATCTCCGAGGACAGCATCATGGGAACCGACGGCGAGCGATGGTGGAATGGGGTTGGAAGGGGAGCCAGGATCGGTGAGAAAGGCATCGACGGAATCAGCGAGATAATCTTCGAATGGTTCGTCATGGGTTGGGATAGGAAATGCCAACGAGACGCACCGAAAAGCGTGGTGACCTCGCCAGTCTTTAATGCCTCGGACACCCTGTACTTTTGCTGGCGGAGGGTGAAGGTCTTATCGCCATGCAAAGTGACCTCGCACACGCGACTGTGTAGTTGTCATACAGGAGGAGCGACGGAGGTGCTGCGTGTCGACCTACAGATTAGTGCCGCCGAGATCGAGGGCGAGAAAAGTGCTATTCGGCTGGATGAGCGAGGCGCCGTGGGTATGAGGAGACCCTTACCCAGTCTCGGAGCCGTCTGGGACGCTCTTGACAAACGTTGGGCTGAAATCGGGTCAAGACGAGTGCGATCAAGAGTATTTGTACGGACATCATCGCCATCGAGTGGCCATAGCTGGCGAGACCCTTGGCGGCCTCGTCTAGAAATGTTTCCGTGAGATTCCGGAGGGTGTCTTCGGATACGGTGAACTGAGTGCGGATGGTGTCTATGGCGTCTTGTTGGGACTGTGAGTAGAATGCAGCTGTGGGGGCCATGGTAAAGGGTAGATGGGCTTCTAGAGAGGATTTATGTCTTTAAAAGGAGTCGACGTCATGGCCTTTTTATCTGCGGCCACATCAGGGAGCCTGAGACGCGGCGTGCCATGGGGGTTAACGGGATCAACTCTGTGTTTCCAAAGCGAACTATCCTACGACATATTTCTTGCCCATACTTATAATCTAGGCATAGCGCATGTGTAGCAATCGTTTCACAATCCATCATGTCTGTCATATGTCGCTCCCCCTTTGTTTCGCATACTGTCCGAGTCCGATTATCCCGTTACTACTAGTACACAGGTCTACAGGCACTACAGGACTACATAGTCTACAACGAATCCCAAGACGTAGCTCAAACTTTTTTCATCGTGTAGTCGGCATGTTGTTGGTCTGGATGGCTTGCCAGCAGCAAAATCAGCGGTCGGCCAGTGAGTGGGAGTTCCCCAATTGGTGACGCAACAAAGTTACATAACTCCTCATCGAAAACTATTAGCCTCGCCCAGTTTTTCCTTCCCCCCAACATGTCCCCCTCGCACTCTGGAAAGGGAAAAGAGTCTGGCACCGCCCGCGTCCTTGGCTCAGGCGCATCTGGTCAGGCATATCTTCTCGTCCGACGCACTGCAGCTGACCGAGTATAGGTGTCGCTGAGCTTTTGGTGTTTCACCCGGTGGACACTGTCGCTAAACGGCTCATGAGCAACAAGGGCAAGGTAGTACTCTTGTACCCTTCTCTGTCCATTCCTAAACCCTTTTCCAGGCTTCGTCCGCCACGCTCAACAGCATCATCTTCCGTGATCACGCCGCGGCTACCGTGGGCCGCAAATTTTTCTCTCTCTTCCCTGGTCTTGGGTATGCAGCAGGATACAAGGTCACCCAACGGATATACAAGTTTGGTGGGCAGCCATGGTTCAACGACATCATATCCCGCAATTACAAGGATAAATTCACGGGTTGGTTTGGCGAACGCCAGGGGAAAATGATGATGCAGGCTACTGCTGGAAGGCAAGGCTCTGCATCACTTTTTTCGTCTTTATTTACTAACGCGTACGTGCAGCCTGACAGGGATAGGCGAAGTGGTGCGTCTTTGTGTCTGTGGGAGGACGCGTGCTCACCCCGTGTTAGGTTCTTCTTCCTCTGGACGCACTCAAAATTAAACGCCAAGTAAATCCGGAAGCATTCCGGGGACGTGGTGTTCTTCGGATATTCTTGGAGGAAGGAAGCACCCTCTACCGCGGTTGGGGTTGGACAATGGCACGCAATGCACCTGGCTCGTTTGCGGCACGTCTCGTTTCATTTCATCCAATTCAAGTGTTATTCACACACTGCCCCAGCTCTTTGGTGGATCGGCTGCCACGAAAGAGTACGTGCTTGGTGTGTCAGACTATTCAAAGGCCACTTGGACTCAAAATTTTATCGCCTCGGTCGCGGGTGCCGTCGCCTCTATCACGGTCGCTGCACCACTCGACACTGTTAAAACGCGCATACAAAACGCCAACTTTGAGCACAAGGTACCTGGGTGGACGGTTGTGAAGGACTTGGTTCGCAACGAGGGCCCGATGGCCTTCTTCAAGGGTTTGACACCCAAGGTGCGTTGGGTCGTGTGTAATGTCTGCTTGACTGACCCACTGCAAACAGATCCTTGTCGTTGGACCGAAGCTGGTCTTCAGTTATACCCTCGCTCAATCATTGATACCGTTATTTGGCAAGTATGTCTAGAGTGGGACCATCATAATAACCGTCCGAGTTGTTGGAGATTAGGAGGGTTTTGTTCAATATCGTTAGAGGATTACAACCGTCACGTATTTAATACGATATTAATGCACCGCTCAATCGAACTCTTCAACTTGTCGCAAGGGTATCAGTTAATTTTAAAGAACACCATTTTTCTCGGTTTCAGTGGTCCATCTCTCTTTCGTTAGACAGGCAAACGGATAATATTATCATTGAAGCCAATTGACGTACTTGTGTTAGTTCATCGTGCGAAAATATGATACTTTTTCATGTGAAAAAAAACTGGTACAAGTGGTCTGTTAACTTATGATTCAAGTTTTGACAATAATTTTCTTGAGCTTGTAGACTTCGATACCAGAGATGAGTGAGCATGGCAGCTACAATGTGTTGGAAGCAGATTTCTCTAGCTCAGTTCTTATATCTTTCTCGCTGTGCACTCTGCTCCTGGGTTAAGCCTGGGTGTCGGAGAATCCTGCTTCCAACAAGTGGCCTTCACAGCCTACAGGATGATCTCCGCATAGTTATATATACCCTCAGCTCAGCTAGATTCACACATCTACGTACCATTATACCATCTCCATACCATCTCCAGACTTGTTGTGTGATGGCAAGTTTACTACATAGAAACATTTACGATAGTTCCATAAGCATCTATAAAGCCTATGTATTGGGCAAATGTGCTTGTGTTAGACGGCACATAGGGCGTATAAATAGGGGACCATCTCTGCTCCAAGTCCATACGTTCATCACGCTCCAGGTGCTGCTTTTCTCTTTTCTCCCACGGACAATTTCAATCTTCTATAGCAGACTCTTTGCCCGACACCAGATGGCCATCGACGGTTTGATTATTCTCGACGCGTCAGGGTGCGTCTCTCGAGGTACCGCAATTCTCCCGCTGACCGCCGTGTAGACGACCCGTCATTCAGTCTGGGTACACGTCCTTTCCCCCAGCATACCCACTGCTCCACATTGACACGCTCAACGACGAACTCTCCAAAGCTTCGCGAACCAGCAGCGTCGATCCCGTCATCTCCGTTCCCCCAGCGATCGGGGACATGTCGGGTGGAAGCGCATGTTGTCACATCGAAATGGGCGAGCTGCGGTTAATCGCGAGCGTTTCGGGAGATGGTGAGGCATTTCAAACACATCCGCTTCTCCCTTGCACACCTCCGCACTCTAGCCGATCCTCTGATCGCGTTCGCATTTCTACACGCATTCAGCGACATTTTGCACGATTATTTCGGATCGGTAAGTGCGGCCACCCTCAAAGACAATTTCGACGTCGTGTATCAGGTGTGAACATTTTCCGTCTTTCCATCCTCCTTGTTTTTTTTTGCTCACGCAAATAGCTTCTCGAAGAAACGCTGGATTCTTCTGGGTATCCGCTGACGACGTCTCCGAATGCACTTCGTGATATCGTTCTCCCTCCCTCGCTGCTGTCGAAACTGTTGGCCTCGTTGCCGACAGCTGCGTCGTCGGGCTCGAATCGTCCTGGAGGTGCGCGGACGCATCTACAAAATTCCCATCGCCACTCACCTACTACCTAGTCTCTGTCGTACCCAGTGCCTCGTCTAGTGCCTTTGCATCACCCATACCGTGGCGGAAACTCGGCGTTCGACATAATCACAACGAGGTTTTGTTCGACGTCATCGAGGAAATGCGAGCCATCATAGGACGGCAAGTCGTTCTCGTACTGGTCGATCAAGAGATGAAAATGAATGATTTCATTGATCGTCAGCAACGGAGCTACTCTGACAAGTAACGTGTTTGGCAGGATCGAGTGTAATGCCAAACTGACTGGTAGGCCCGCCGAGTGTCTCTGTTGGTGAGGCTGAAAAGGAAGACATACAGGTATGCCGGACTTGCTCATGAGCTTTTCGAATCCGAGCGTCATGAAGGAGTGTGCCTTTCATCCCTGCGTACGGCAAGTGTGGGTTCCGTTCATCCTCGGTGTGGTGTTCTGAGGCGAGCACAAGGCTGCAACGATGGATGCGCGACAAGGCGTTGTCGTTTATCCCCCCGGATGGTAGATTCGGGCTCGCGGAATATCAGTATGCAGCCCCGCACGGTGCTCTTGCTGGAAACGCGCCGATACCGCTAGCTTTGAAGCCCAACATGACGGTGGAAGAGTATGGAGGTGTGTTTTCGTGTCTCGTTCTTTTTTTTGTGGCTGGCATGCCATATCGCCCAAGGTCGTTTCACAGTCACGTTCAGCTCGAGGACGATGAAGATTCTGGAAAACGTGCGGATAGAGGTTTATCTCGGTGAAGGCGCCACGGGAGCTCAATGTACAATCTCGAGTGCTGGATCTGGTGTCGGGTCTGTAGGCGGCACCGAAGGGTCGTGGACGTTTGAACCGCAAAGACAAGTGCGTACTGCTCATACGCCGCAACCACATTTCTCGACCTTTTTTTTCTTTTCTTTACAAGACGCTTTGTTGGAACATTCCAAATATGCATTCGTCTGGTAGTTGGGTGCTTCGCGGTTCTTGGACCTCTAAGTACGTTTACGTTGGTTTGTTCAATGCATTCTTTTTTGATCATGTTTTCCAGAGTGAAAACGTCACGCCCAGCACATGCGTTCCAGATTTACTTTGAGGTGTCTTCGCATAGTTTTTCTTCTCTCAAGGTGGACCAAGTTCGGCTTACGGGAGAGACTTACAAGATGTACAAGGGAGTGCGGTCGTTGAGTTGTGGTTCCATCGAATGGAGGTGGTAGCACGAGTCGCCATTTCCCAACGAGGCCGTCTGTCCATAGCACTGGTGATAATGCCATGTCCAACGGTATATATGTATTTCAGGTGAGCAGTGAATTAGGATGCCAAGTTGGTAAATAACAACCTCTGCCAACGTCAACGACCACTTCAAATCCTGGTTGCGGTGAAGTTCTCAAACCGACTGATGACCTGATTCCAGTCCACGACCGTCCAAAACTCTCTGAGGTAGTTTTCCTTTCCCCATACACCGTGATCGCGCAGCCAACAGTGTTCGTGTACGCTGATGCAGAACAAAGGGTAGATGTAGTCCCCGAGTGCGGTGACGTCGTGTGGATTCTTTGGGCCGAGCGAAGATGGGGAAGGTCCATTAGAGTCGAACAAGGAGCGCGTGCGCGTCTTGTAGTCGCCTTGGGCAGAGCCCGAGGTATGGAACGACCGCATAGGGGTGTACGAGGCACCCGACGACGGCGACGAAGAAGACGACTGCGCATGCGGTGTCGGCTTTGAAAAGGGCTGTTCTCCAAGCACGGGTGCTGTGATCGGTTCGATCGTGCCGGCGCCGGAGCGAATGAGGAGAGTACCCGACGCAAAGGTAGGCAAAAACGCAATGTTGCGCTGCGCGTCCGTGACGAGCCAGACGTAGCCGGAACCGGCCATGCCTGTGACTGCGGCGGAGATGAGGGAGCGCAACGCGTCGAGGCCACCGAACTGTTTCTGGACGATGGTTCCAAAGACGCTCGCGTCAACGCGTTTTTCGCCGTTGTCTTCGGATGGGGGCCGCTGGGAGAATGGATGAGAGAGAAAGGGCGGAAAAGAAAAAGGGCGGCATACGAGGCAGTGGAGGAAGAAGCTGTTGTTGAGTGCGTGACTGGCGTAGTTGAACATGGTAGCTCTGTCTTGTGCTCGAGCGGTGTCGAGAACGATCTGGGCGACTGTTTTCCGTCTGTCCTCGACGACTGGAACGCCAGGTTGTAGCAAAGAGAAAAAAAAGGTCAGGGACGAGAGAAGGACTTACTGCGACATTCTTGGTTGAGACGGTCGAGCAGGCCTTGCTGGTACTCTACCGCAACCGTTCGAAGGGTCTCTGGAGACATGAATTTTCCGAGGCCGGCTTCGATGTTGTACGGCAGCTCCCTGCGCATGTGCATATGCCGACGAGGCGTCCGCGCCCTTGAAGCGGCGAGCGCGACGGAGCGCGACGAAGAGGCAAGACGGAATCCAGCAGCGTTCATGATTGACGAGTGATGAGCGCGCGTCTAGGAGATTTTTTTTCTCGCCCCGGCGTGTCCGTATTTGGACTGTAATACTTGCGCTCTCACTTCCACGTCGACCATGGCTGGCCCAACCAAATCATCGTCAACGACCGTATCACAGGCCGTGTCGACGCTCTGGAAGTCGTACGCGCGCGAGACACCCGACCGTCTCAAGTTCATCGACGCCTTCTTGGCGTTCATCGTCCTTTCCGGCGTCTTCCAATTCCTCTACTGCGTCCTCGTCACCAACTTTCCTTTCAACGCCTTTCTGGCTGGGTTTGTCCTCCAGTCGCTGTGCATGTCCTTTTTGAGCTCACCGGCAGCAGATTCGCCAGCTCGGTGGGCCAGTTTGTCCTCACCGCTTCGTTGCGGGCACAAGTCAACCCGCAAAACCGCTCCGAGTTCAAGGACGTCTCGCCCGAGAGGTCCGTTCTCTCCTTTCGCGTAGCCATGCGTACTCAGCGTCTACAGAGCATTCGCCGACTTTGCGCTCGGTTCCATCGTACTCCACTTTTTCGTGTTCAACTTTCTCGGATGAACTATGCGGTGCCAATAAATTAAATACCAGAGTGGGATGTAATACAGGCGTAAGCTAGAGACTACTTGCGCTCAAAGTAGCTGGAGCGCTGCGAGCAAGATCAGCGAGCCAGCCTGAGCGCGTGACAGGGGACTCACCCCAAATATAACCACGGCAAAGTCAAATGCGTATTCGCCTGTTGTCGTGTGTGAGCGTAAAGGGCCGGAGATGGGATGCGAGACGTACCCAACTCGAGATAAGTGCGCAAGAGTTCTGTAGATTGATCAGATGGTATGTAGGAGTGCGCAGAGGCACTTACGGCGAACATCCTTGTTGGGCACTTGGGAAAGCGCAGGGCTGGGAATGATGCAATGAGCTGGGTCAAAGGATGGACATGGCAAACGCACGTCAGACCGGTAGAGCGCTTGAGGCCGGCGAGAAAAGCACTGAAGAGAACAGCATCGATGGCGAGGTGGAACAGACCGCCGAACATGGTGAGGGTTACAGACAAAGCCGCGCTTCTCACGGCCCGGGGCGGGGTATTCTACACGATGGAATGTGCTACAACGGGCTACGATACGGCAACAGCTTCTGGCACGTCTTTACAGTGTTTTCTTTCTCTTCCTTGATCACGGCAGAGAATGCCTTGAATCGTGGGGCGGCGGCGTCTCCTGCAAGCGACATACGTCAGCAAGGATGGACAGAATTACGAAACGTGTCTGACGTTGAAGCTGGAAGGCGGCACTCTCTGTGGTGGTGATGCGAGCGCCGGCTTGGCGGATGTAATCGAGTGCGACGGAAACCTCTTCCTTGTTGCAGCTAGACACGGCATCCGCAAGGACGTAGACGTCATAGCCGTTCTGGATAAGATCGAGCGCGGTTTGCAGGACACACACGTGCGACTGGGCTGACGTCAATGGGTGCGACGGATGCGGGCGGTAGACGGACCTCGATGCCGAATAGAACGACCGATTTTACGTGAGGACGCTGTTGCAACAGAGATTTTACCTCAGGGACCAGCATGGAGAACAGGGATTTTTCGACCGTTGCAACGTGCAGGTCCCCTAGTGCGGCCAAGTCGATTTCCGGAGTGGTGCTACCGAGCGCTGTATTATGTACGGGAGCGACATGAGGCGCACGGGAGCGAGGCTCGGGCGGGATCACCTTTGGGGTTCTGCTCTGTGACGATGACGGGTATGCCAAGGACCTGGAGACAGGGAGGTAGAGGTCTGGATGGGCGCGGATGGACGGACCTTGGCGACCTTGAGGATCTTGTTGCATGCGAGGACGAGCTCGTCAAAGGCGTATATCGCGGGTCCTTCGTGCACGGTGACGGCGACGGTGCGGGGGAGAGGCCGGACACTCACTGAAGCGTGTCTGCACGTCGCAGAGGAAGAAGAGGGCGCGCTCTGGGTCGAGCATGGCGGCGAGCAGGGAAGATAGTCGGAGTTTGGATTTGCTAAATGAATATTAATATGGAGTATAATATTGGCAGGTTCAAGTTCTGTGCAAAGAGCGCTCTCGGTCTCGTCTCTTTTCCTTCCTTCTTTCTTTCCGTCACCACCACGCTCGTTTTATCGTACGCTCATTCGTCATGGACTCGGAATCCGACTCGGCTGCCAGACAAAGAGTGCGCCTTTTGTTTCATCTGCCAACTTGGTCTGCTCACGCCCCTTCCCCACAGTTTCACGCCTTCAAGATGGGCGGCGGCGCCCCTCCCAACAGTCTTCACGCCTTTTCTGCACACTCACACAGACGTTCTCGTTCTCGCAACAGCTCCGTGTCCATCTCCCTCTCCGCCCCCGCACTCTCCCCCCCGCCCACCGATTCTCCCTCCCTCGCACCGTCTTCAAAGCGCCCCACATCACACCACCACCGTCGCTCGTCCGTATCGACGCGCCACGAGTCTGCCGAGCTCATGGGTGTCTCTCTCCCAGAGCTACCCCCCGCCCTTTCCGACGACAACATCAATCTGGGCGACAAGGACTCCATTCGTCGCAGAGCTCTCCGTGCCCTCGAGGGGAAGCCTGACATCGCCTTCTCCAAGGTCGAGATCCCCGACATTTCTCCAGACATCTCCAAACCGTCCGAATTTCGTGAGTGCCCCACCCGCCTTGCTTTCCCACCATCGTCCTTGACTCGTTAATAGCCTCCAAACCGTCCTTAACGCCTGGGTCTGCTCTCAATGGAGCCAATACCTTTGCGGCCAAGCGTGATTCTTTTGGCAAGATATTTGGCTCCACGTCTGCCTCCAAAGACCAGCTCGGCACTCTTCTCGAGGAGGAGGAAGAGGAGGAAGAGGAAGAGGTCAAAAAGATTGAAAAGGAGACGAATACTCAATGTCGCGCAGATCAATCCGAAGAGCGCAATGACCCTCCCCACACCCTTCCTACAAAGACTCGACATCGCCCCGCCAGTCTCAACCTCCGTCCCTTGTCTCTCGTGCAAGGCACTGTCGTGTGCTCTCTCACAGGCTGTCTTCCCACCCCTTCTCCCACCCCGGGCCCTCTTTCCAATTCCCGAAATTATCTGATCTCACCAGCTCTGGATGATGCTGTCCCAATTGTCAGTGTGCCGCCTAGCAACGGGAGTATTTCCGTCGGCCAGGCACCTTCCTCAAGGCGCTTCTCATATTCCTTGCACGAGAGTACGTCTGCTTCCTGCGACTTCGGCCCAAAGAGGCGCAGCAGCATATCTTACAAGCGGTCTGTCGATTCGATCCCTCGCGATATATTCCCTCCCCCTACCTCCGACATGTCTCCGATTGACCGCAGATTTTCTTTTACAAGTGACCAAGAAACCTTCATCGAACAACCTCTTTCCGTGGCAGACCAACATTTTTTATTTAGGTCCCATCACGTACTGCTCTCTCGCATCACCGAATTGGAACGCACTCTCCGACATCGGTCTCCGCGTCACCATTCATATGCCTCAGACGCTTCCACAGCGTTCTCGGAACCCAGCAACGAGATGCTACACCTCATCTCAGATCTCAAAGCTGAGCGCGATGAACTGAAACGGGACGTGGATGGGTGGAGACAACGTGTGGCAGGCGCAGATCAGCAGGCCACTATACTTGCCAAGAGGATCGAGTCAGAGAGGAGAGACGCTTGGGTCGCTCGCAGCCGCCTAGGCTTGTTGGAAGGGGAAAAATCTGGCTTGGAAAAGTCGGTCGAGACAAAGAACGCCGCGCTCTCCCAGTCCTTGGCTGAAAATGCCATTCTCATACGTGACCGTGATGAATTGAAGGATGAAATTATGAGGCTGAATGCTCGTCTCAAGGACGCGGACGCAGCCGTCGACGAGTGTACGCGTCTCCGTGGTTCTCTCGAGCAGGAGCGCAGGCGCCGCAAGGAGTTTGAGAAAATCTTGGACGATGCTGGCCTTTTGAATACGCCAAAGCTTGCTCAAATTAACGGGTCTTGGAGACGGTCACCTTTTTCTGCGAAACCTGCTGGCATGCGTCCCCGTGGGCTTGGATTCCAGTCGATTGACTCGGAAAGTTCTACAACCGACGTCGAATCGTTGGATGACTGTTTTACCAAGGCCGAGTTCACTTTGGATGCAGTCACGGAAGAGGACGCCGAATTTTCCGACGAAGAAAATGGCCTGACTGGTTACGAAGACGAGGAAGATTCCGATCTTAGTTTTTCGAGTCCAGATGGCTCCTGCATCGGCTTGGCGGACGAACCTGATATCAAATCTGAAGTACCTATAAGGGAGATTCCTGGTGGCTCATTTTCTTTACCTAGCAAGCCCACTCATGAACCTCGTTCCTCCCTCTCGAAGACTTGGACTTTTCCCAGAGGAAAGAATGTTGTTACCGCCAAACAGGACGATGAAATCGACCACTTTTTTGGATGCTTGGAGGATGGTGACAGAAGTCCACCCCTCGCAGAGGAAATGAACCAGAGCATATTCTCCTCGGCGTTTGGATCCATATCCGATGACAATGAACTACCACCTTTTGTTCTTCCTGTGGACGTTGGTGTCGTGGTCGATTCTTCGTCCTCGAAGAGTCTTGTTGTTGCGGCCGAAGGCGATGATGAATTAGTGGGAGAGCAAGTCGAAGGTGGAATTCGATTTACATTCAATGCTCCACCTGTCATTTGCGTCACGCCTCCCCCAGATGTATGCAAAACTCCGCCTCCCGAGATCCGTATCACACCCCCGGAGACGAGCCCCACGCCTGCTCTACGCCCTCTTGCGGATGTTTCTGAGCCTGTCGAGGACGTTCAAGACGAGAGCTCGCTCACTTTGGTGTTCCCTGCCGAGTGCCAAACTTCACCACGTTCTTCGTCATCTGCGTCTAGTATTCCTTCTCGCCCCAGTACCAGGCATGGCAGCCCACCATCCTCGATTCCTCGCGCAGTTTCGCTGAGGTCCATGTCTCCCAAGACACCCTCGGTCGTGTTCACGCCATCCAAGAATGCTTCTGGCCGCTCTGTGATTCCGTCTGCCTACTCCTCGAAGAAAACGTCGTCTTCAATACCCCAGTTAGTGACTCCGCCAAAGAAAGTACAAAACTCGGTCGGCGCATCAAAACAAGGTCAGACAGACAGCCCAAATGGTTCGACTTTTAAACCCCATTCCACATTATTTATGAGTACGCTCAACTCATTTTTCTCTCGTGCTTCACAGCCAACGATTCCATGTCCGCCCTCAGATATCTCTGCTCCTCGGAAAGCGGCGATGCCACGTCGGAGGTGAACAATTCCAAAAATTCCGACCCATCATCAGGCGCTTGTGAATACTCTCATGCTCAAGACACTTCGTCATTATCTTCTATCATGTCCAATCCGCTTGCGGCACGATCACCCTTTCAGAAACTATCACATCTTATTTCATTCACGTGGACGCCGGGTGCGACCACGGTTGCATCGTATATTGTTCCCAATAACTCGGGCAGTCCGAGTGTGGAAACAGCGGACACTGCCGGCTCGCCGTCGGGTGGTGGTAGTGCAGCTCGTCGAACCCGGAGGAGGTTTGTTTCAAAAGCTAAGCAGTTGGAGAAATTGAAGAACAGGTTTAGTTTTGAAAAGAAAAATGGGATAGCACCGTGTTGCATGGTGAGCGCTTGTAAAGGTTGCAGCGCAGGCGATGTTTACTTGTGACGTGAGTGTACCTTTGTTGCGTCCTTTTAGAACATGCCTTTTTCTTGGACTTTTTTTTATAAACCATGTTTCTATGTCTCCCTTGCCTTGCTGTTGAGCTCTGGTTTTTTTTTGCGACGTATCTCTTGCATTGCCCTGTTAGCCGATTTCCGTGCTGGTGGGAGCAGCCACACCACCCATTGTTGTCGCTGTATTCTATATATTACTTATCATCCACGTTTTGAAACCAAAAAAAAACCAGGACACTGTTCATGCGTATAGTTTCGCCATGTCGCTTGTTACATAAACGTTGAAAGGGGCTTAAATTATTGAAGTGACTGCATTTTGAATATGGCTGGGATTCTGCCGAGACACTAGGGCGTCATAGCCGTCGTAGATTGTGGCAACGCTCCCGCGCCGGTCAAACTGAGACTCTTACCGACTGAGGTTCACGTTCGGTGTACTGATGCATTTGTAAATCAATCTGTTCTGGACGTCATTCAAACTGAAGTTATTTACACCGCTAGCACGCGCTTTCTGAACTTCCACGCAGCAATATCTAGGAGCATATATTGCCGACTTTGGCACATTATTCCAAGCAGGGCGGCCCTCGAGTTACTTGTCCTCAGGGATACCGACGACGAAACAGAAGAGGAAGTATCACATGTAGTACCAACAACACAGAGTAACGTATATTCGTTCAAGGGAGTCCATCAGGTGAATATCCCATCACCACACTTCTCCTGCTCCTCCTTTGGAGTCCTGGAAACTCGAGCCATTGATCACCACTGAATTCTGCAAAACTCTGCGGAATCTGACAACGGTGAACATTAGCCTCTCTGTTCAACTCTGGTAGAAGCTACATATACTCACCCATGATGAAAGAATGCCACATATTACTAAGGGCAGGATCATGCCTGGTGTCTTTCCAAAAGCGCTCAGAAGTTGGCCTTCGATCGAATGCCCAGTCCATAAGTTCGGAGATCCAATATTTTTATCTTTACAAGTATGAAATACCACCCGAAACCGTTCGTGAGAGTACCACGCATATTGGATACCCTATGCACAAAACATGAGCGACATAGATGTACAATATATTCTTCATCTATTTGAATATTTTGCACGAGCAATAAGCTCGACGACATCTTCAGGGATATGGCCTACGAGAACGGCCTCGCCCATGAAAAACGCAATCACTTTGTCACTGCAGTGTCTGTTTATCGTTGGGGGTGCGAAAATGAAACACTCTGAGTCCCGTGTCACACAAGCTGGTAAGCATCAGCCTCTTTCTTTGACTCCAGTAGAAGCTACAGAATCAAGCATCTTACCCATGACGAGAATGCCGTTAATGAGGGCAGGATCGATCACTGGTTCCTTGGGCAATGCGCTGTGATAAAGGACCGATCCTCATGAATAAAATCATTCCATACCCCAGATGCTTTGCACATGCAATGAGCTCAGCAACGACTTGAGGGAGATGCTTCTCAAGACTGGTGTGGATGACCTTGGCCTCAGCCACGAAAAATGCAATTATTTTATCGCTGTGGCACTCGTCTACCGTTGGAGGCAAGTTAACGTATTCCTCTGTATTCCGTGAACGCGGAGGGACAAGAAAACGACAACACACATGCAACACTTGCCTCCGCGACAAGGGTTGTATAGTCGATGATCCCTGACAGTATGTCCCCCTTCAACGCCCCCGGGCAGACTTCATCAACCGGATTTTCAAGCATTACCAGCATTTTCTGGGGTGACTGTAAGCTATATAATATCAATAGACATAATGGAATTAAAATAAACTGTGTTTGTGAAGGAATTGGAAAGAAAAGATAGATGCTTATAGAAGATGTCATTTGACCACACTTTATCGGAGCCGACAGCCCGAGAGGAGTCGTTCTACAGTCGAGTGAGCATATCTTCGAAATCCAACCCACCCGGAGTGGAAAGCCTGCGTTTCTTGAACATGGTGGTCGAGTGGAACGCCATCTCTAACGGACAGTGATGTAATCAGTCATAGTAGGAGTGACGCACGGGCCACATTAGCAAAAGTAGCAAAGCTACCGGAGTCTCAGAGGAAGCCGGCGATCCTAGCTCTTGCAAACTCGTACTAGATCCAGTAGAATATGAAAACGCGTTCTTCGCAGTCAATGAAACTAGAAAAGAATTCGTCAGAGAATCGTAAAGAACTCGTGATACTTGCATGTTCACAATGGCGTTGTTGAGCTAGTGGAGTAGCCCATCAAACACAGGGGATAGCGCACCGAAACACAAGAGAGAACCATGAAATGAGAGTGATTATGCACCTTTACACCGTCGTGCAAATGACGCAGAGTGGTGTGGTTTTTACCGGATCCATGAATGTCCAAGCATCCCTGGTTCACTGTCTCATGGATTTGACAAATCATGAAGAAGGAATTACATAGATCCCACAAAGCCCTCCAGAGTCCACGGTCATGCGATTTGCTAATTCGGATGATTCCGGCAATGACCGTGAGAAGCAGTAACCTAGTCTTGCGGGTCTCGCCCGAACAACTTGGAAACATTCATCTACAACATACCATCCAACATGGCCAGCAAAGGTGCTAGACAATTTATGCGAAACTGGTACGCTGTCGAGGTACATTTAACTGTTTTGTCGTCTCGCGCTTTTCTAACTCTGCCCTGACAGGCTATACCACTGTACGAAACTCTCGATGTTGGACCCATTCAGCGCACTAACGCCCACATAGCTATGCAGTCATCGGTCTGGCCGTCGGTGGTGCTGGCTGGTATCTGGCACGTCTCGCCCGAGGACCTACAGGTAAGCTCTAACGCTTTTCACCTTGTCGTTCAGAAGGTCTCATCGTTGGCTTCTCAAGTGGTCTGGACAAAGAGCAATCCCACGCCTTGGAACGATGTCAAGCCGGACGAAAATATCAAGATGATGGATCCCTCGGGCAGATTCTCCAAGAGGTGCGTTTAGGTTTAGTTCTACGCTTGCACGTTTGTGATGTGCTGATGTGACCCCGTCTAGTTGGACTCGCGACAAGCTATAAGAGAAGTCGCACGAACTACGTCTTAGCCACATGTCTTTTGTTGGAGCTCAATGACATGTTTTTTTATTTGGAATTCGCCGTTTGGAACTGTGAACGTGAGGCAGATATTTGTACCATGTGACCGAACGTACTGGTACGGGTCCGGTGACGGGCTGTCGAACTGAAGGTTATAAAATTGGTCCATCATGTGTTGATACGTTGCTCGCTCTCTTTCCGCTATCGTCTTATCATGGTTGAACGACTAGATGCACCTCAGCCCACCTTTTCACTCCCACCGCTCGCGGACATTCCCGACGACGATGCCGACAAGGCGGACCAAGACAAGCGCATCGTAAATCGGTACGAATCCACGGTCCTGCATGCGTTGACGTCTCTGCCTTCAGACAACCTCTTTTGGGCCTGCCCGTGCACCCGCTCTCGTGTTCGGCGCAGCTTCGTTTTCGGCGTTTTATCATGACGATGCACATGTGTGGGGCGTCATGCCGCTGAGAACGACTCGGCTCGCGCTGAGGTACGTCGTGCACCCCATCTTGCCAGTTTGTCTCGACGATTTGGACGGGTGCAGGTATGGCATCCGTGCGTTCGATACTTCGCCGTTTTATGGTCCGTCCGAGATCGTGCTGGGCACCGCACTCGAGGCTCTCCAACACGAGTTTCCTCGCTCGTCGTACCAAATCGTACGTCGTTTCCCCCCTTGTTAGCTTTTTTTTGAACGAAAAATGCCGACGGACTAGTTTACGAAATGCGGACGGTTCGGCAACACGCGGGACGCGTTCGACTATACCCCGCAGGGGGTGCGCGCGAGCGTGGCGCGCAGCCTCGCACGTCTGCGTACGACGTACCTCGACGTCGTGTATGTGCATGACGTCGAGTATATGGCCGAGACGAGGGCACCGAGGACGTCGGGTGATCATCGGGGAGCGTTGGACGCCGAGGCGGACGCGTATGGTTTAGGAGAGGGACACGAGGCGGTCGTGTACGGGGACGGCGATCGGGAGGTCTTCGTTGCCATCAAGGCGCTCAGGCAAATGCAAGAAGAGGGCGTCGTCAAACGGGTGGGCATCAGCGGTGCGTTGTTCGTTGAATGAAATATATAGGAAGAAAAAACAGTCGACACGTTGGGCCTTGCAGGCTATCCGTTGCCCACGTTGTTGCGGCTCGCGATTCTGGTCAAGCATACGCCACCGTATAAGCCGTTGGACGTCGTCATGTCTTATGCCCATCTCACGTTGCAGAACCGCACGCTGCTCGATTTCAAGGCGGCGTTTGAGCAGCGGGCTGGTGTGGCGCACGTCTTGACGGCGTCCCCGCTTAGTATGGGGCTTCTCACTCCGAGTCCGCCCTTGTGGCATCCGGCACCGGAAAAGTTGAAAGACGCGGTTCGGACGGCCGTGGAGGTGGCAAAGACTGGCGGTGATCGTGGTCTGCCCGAGCTCGCCCTGGAATACGCTTTTAAAGGGGCAAGAGAGATCGGGATACCGACCGTCGTGGGGCTCGGGTCGCTCAGGGACGTGCACGAAAACGCGCGCATTTGGTATGGAGTGGACAAGCAGGGCGTCGGGGAAGATGACGCATGGAAGCAGCGCGTCCAGGACGTGACGGCCGTGTTTGGGGAGGGCGACGGTGGACTGTTGGATCACTCTTGGGAGAACGAGACGTTCCGTTCTGATTAAATTGTCAGAGCGAGACGGATGAGTAACAAGAAGAGTTGTGTATTATCTTTACAAGCACGATGCTACCATAGTTGTACACGTCAAGAATTCGACCGTCTGTTGCTTCGAAAAGAAATTCCCTCTTGTTTCTCACCGGGTCCTGATAATTCCAGCATTGATAAGTTTGACGATCTTGTCGCGTATGAGGGGGTTCTTCATGTGGTCCTGTAGCGCGCCAGGGTTGCTCTGTGCTTGTTGCAAGATTTGTTGCATCACAGGGTCACCCATGATACTCTGCGTACGAATTTACTGAGTTTTCTCTTCAGACGACATGACGGTAAAAAAAAAACATACAGCAATTTCTGGATCTTTCATCGCTCGCTCAAGCGCCTGCTCTTCGGTCTCCCCGGCGCGCTGACTGAAGAGTGCTTGTTGAGTCTTGAGCTCTTGTGCCTGGATTTCAGCCGTGTGTGCATTTGTAGTGTCAGCACTCGATGCAGCCTGCAAAGCCTCGAGTGCCCTGCTATAGTCGCGCATCCCATGCAAAATCGACGCTTTACGAACGTAGGCCTTGACTACACTGGGTCAGCCACGCGTCTTTCTGTGTACGGTGACAGAGTATATTACCAAAGGAAGGGTCAACTCGGATGGCTTCGTTGGCGTCTTTGAGCGCCTCGGCGAAAGCCATGAGTTTCAAGTACGCCGCAGCACGGTTGTTGTAACCTCGCGCGTCCATAGGGTCGCGTTTGATGCTCTCCGCGTACGACTTGACAGCGCTAGCAAAGTCACCCCCTTTGAATGCCGTGTTGCCCTCCTCGCGCGCGGCGGCCGATTTGGCAGGATCGATGTAAGACTGACGTTCGGCCTCGGCGATCGCCTTTTCCGTGGCCTGAAGCTTGGTGAGGACGGCAGCGTCACGATGCTCGGCAAGCGATTTTTGATAGTATTTTTTCGCAGAAGCAAGATCGCCCTTTTGCGAGTATGCGGAACCAATTCGCCCGAGAGCTTTAGCGAGAAGTTTGAAATCCACACGGTACTTGAAACGCGCGTCAGCCCGACGTATTCCTCCGAGGATAACGACTCACACTTCGTCCTTCATCGACCGCCTTTTCACACGTTTCGATACACTTGTCGTATTCTCCTTGTTCAAAGTAGCAAGCACCCAAATTTGTAAGGAAAGTAACGTCCTTGGGCCAAAGATCCCAGGCCCTTGAGAATTCGGCGGCAGCGTCACCGAACTGCCGTTGCTTGTAAAACTCGGAGCCCTTTGCTTTGGCAGTGAGCGCATCAGCCTTGGCTTTGGCCTCTTCTGCATCTTCATCCGACATCTCGACGTCCTCCTTTTCTGGTCGGGGAGCTGGTGAAGGAGCAGGGGGTTTGCTATTTGAGGTGGAAGATGAGGGGGTTGATTGGGCTGGAGGGGACTGAGGAGGAGACGGGGCAGAAGTCTTGCGGAGATCGGGGGGAGGATCGTCTGATCTATCTTCTCGGTAGAAGTCATCAATGTCGATGCCCATTGCAACACCAAAGACGTCGATCATCCTGGGGTCCGCCGAGCTCAGAGCACTAGTAAGAGACAGATGAGTGCCAGGGCGCAAAGAGGGACATCAAGACGGACTTACGATTCTGCAAACTTGGGGTTCTGTTGCATCAATTGAAGCTTGGGGGGATGATTAAATGGATGGCACGAAATCAAACTGGTTCGGGCTACGTACCTTCTGAACGAAAGCAGGATCGTTGAGATGCTTTTTCGTGCGGGGGTTGGCGGCAAGCTTCCCGAAGAGATTGGGATCCCGGAAAAACTTTGAGAATCCGCTGGGGGCGCTGGCATCCTTGGCTGTGGAGATATCAGAGATGGGTGGATGGCCAAGGAAGGTGTTCTAAGCGGACCTTGGGCGTCCTTGACTTCTTGAAGACCCTTGCGAAGAGCAGGGCTGTCTTCGAGCTGGATGCCCTGTTCGTAGGCAGCAACGGCTTCGTCATAACTGTGAGCTCCGTGCAAGGCGGCCCCTTTCCTTGCGTAGCCCTTTCCCCAAGATGGATTGAGGCTGATGCACTGCAAGTCGGATATGAGCAGAGGAGTACAGGCGAGATGAAGGCAGCTGCGACCTTTTCGGCATCTTGGAGAGCAGCGCTCCACAGCTTCTTGCCAGCGTTTGCGGCACTCCGGTTGGAGAAAAGGACATGGTTGGAGGGGTCGATGGTTATGGCAGCGGTGAAGAGCTGTATGGCGTTGTCATAGTCTTTGGCTGCGAATGCCTTGTTGCCTTGATCCTTGAGGGCGTTTGCCTGCGGAGGGATCAGCGAAACATCGACAAGGCGAGACAAAGACTGACGTCGGCCATGCTTGGGAGTGTGCGGCGACCCGTCCGACGTTAAATCCACAATCGGAACGTTCTCGAATGTTCGCACCAAACCACCATCGAGTTCCTGACCACGACGAATGTCTCGAGTACGCAACTCAGCGGTCGTAATTAAGGGCCTCCCAGGTCGAACATGCCGTCCGTCGTGCCTCCGTTGACGCCCAAGCCTGTCTTTCCTCCCTCCGATGCATGCTGCCCCCTCTAGCACGTCCGGCTTTGTGTCCGTCGACTTCAAGCCGAGACAGACCACGGGCCCCGAGTTCTATGACCGTAGCAACCTTTCCCGCATCGTTGGCCTCGTCGGCGTAGGTGTCGCTTCACTCGTCGGCGTGCTCTGCATCGTCGGGGGCTACCTGATTTTTCGTTCTCAAAACTCCATTTCTGCTGGCATCGTAGTGGTCTCCCTCGGGAAGAGCTGGCAGAAGGAACTCCTTCGTCTTGGGCTCAATCTCTTGGTCACGATCTGTACAGAAGCCACCGGTTTCGCGCATGGAATCGCCCAGCGCTCTGCGTTGTCCTCTGAGAAGCGCTTACACTTTAACACCAACCTTCGTCTCCTTTCCGCAGCGACGGGCATCTTCAACCCAAACGGCACGTGTTGTAATCTCGTAATGGCGATCCTTTTGATTGCGTCTTATAGCTCAAGTCTGCTGGTGACGCTCTCGGTTGACATGGACGCTTCGAGCGACGTCCCTGATACGGGATTCGTCATCTGCGCCAGCGAAATCCCCCTCATAATTCTGGGCGTCACCCTTTTGCTGCAAGCAATCATCGCTCTGGTTAGCGTTTGGTCTGCCGACATCTTGACCTGGAGCTCCTCGCCTTTCGATATCACCGCCGCCCTCGTCCATCACGCCCAAGTCATCCCGGAACCTGGACGGTGCATGCATGGCGTCGGTGACGACGCGTCACGCGAACCAGTGGTTCCGTCCCCAAAGCAGCGGTCGGCGTGGAGCACCCATTCGAGTGTTAAAAGGGTCGTCATGACGCTTCTTGTGCTCGTGGTCGCTTGCACCATCTGGGGCATAGTCATTATACATATCTCGAACGGTAGCATGTCTCGGGCATTGAAGTCGTGGTCGTTCATCCCGCAACCGCAGTCTCACTTTGTCGCGTATTCCATTCCCATCACGGATGGGGTAATGTGGTATTGGGCGCTGTACTATATCAACATGGCATTGATACAGGGACCTTTGACGTTGGGGCTCCATTGCTGTGAGCTCGTTGCCAACGTCATCCGGGACGAGAGGATGTGGCGGGAGGCGACGACAAAAAACGGCACAAAGATATCGTCGGACCCTTTGACTCCCGTGTTTGGATACCCCCTGAACTTTGCGTTGCTTTTAATGAAGCCGCTGCTCCGTAAGTCAAAATGCCCTTGACGGCGATTGGTCTCCGTTTGAACACGACTGTAGATTGGATGCTTGGGCTTGCGATCAGTTTAGCCGGAACGACAGAGAATGGCTATCTGGCAGCCATCGGGGTGAGCATGTGGCCGTTCCAGGTGAGCGCACATTGGGTTTGGTCGTTCGGTCGACTCAGATGGATGTTCAGATTCTCAACTTTGCTGTGGCTCTGTTCATCTTTTCGCTCGCGTTGCTTGTGGTCGTTTTGTACCGACCACGAGGACCACAACCGGCTGCATATGGGCATGTACAGACGCTTGCCAATTTGATAGACGAGTGGTCGCCGACGCTGTGGTGGGGAGACAAGGGTGCTGGGTTCCGTGCGCGCCGTGCGGGTGAGTGTCTTTAAAGTATGAAGCTTGTGATGCTGATATGGCGTTAGGAACGAGCGACCGACCACTTCCGAAGGTGGAGATGGAGGTGGTGTATGAGTAGTGGAGGCAAAGATTCTATTCTTCTACGCTCGCTCGATCGCGATCGAGGGAGAAGCTCAGTTTAGGACGACGGGTGATTACGGCCATTGGGTGTCACGGAGATCAAAGGTGCCTGCGGTCTTGGTGTCGGAAGAAAAAGCATCGACGTATTTCCCTTGTTCGACGCTGCCAAGGGACGCGCACACCATCCTAAAAATTTCCGGACTGAGCCGGATCTCGAGGCGTCGAAGCCGCTGATCGGACTTTATTTTATTTTATTTTATTTCTGTGTTTGCGGTAGATTCGAGCACGTCCGCCCCCTAAGAGAAGATCTCGGTGCACGTTGGCCGCGGCGGCGACGTAATGGGATCTCGTCATTGCTGCATACTTTGTGTAGCAGCCAAGAAATGAGCTGTTCGCGATGGAAAGATCTTTGGAATAGGGCGTTGACTCCCATTCTCGGAGATGGAAACGCCGTCGAGGCTGTTGCCTGTTTTGGCAAGTGTGAGGTCCGCTGGATCGCTGCTGGCAGGAGGGAGGGGGAC
The DNA here is from genome assembly GCA_038090275.1 of Austroboletus novae-zelandiae. NCBI lineage: Eukaryota > Fungi > Basidiomycota > Agaricomycetes > Boletales > Boletaceae > Austroboletus > Austroboletus novae-zelandiae. The sequence continues at coordinate 87,744 of JBBPML010000005.1, read as the reverse complement.
TGATGGCGTCGGGTTGCATGACAACCTCGAAGCGAGTGAGTGTCGGGGGCGCGATCGAGGGCGGGCATCGGTGCGGGGGCATATATCGCGCCGACGCTCGAGTGGCGGACGGAGAGGCTCATCTCCGCGCCGTCGACGATCACGGACGGGGGATCCACGCCGTATCTTTTTTTTTATTTATTTGAATAGGAGGGGGTTTTTTTCTCTCGACGGATAAACGTATTTCCGAGGTGGACGTGACATTTTCGCGTCGGCCCGGATCAGAAGCCAGGCACCGGCGGCAATGTCACGTCAATTGAGGTAGGGCGGTTCCGGCATCACGTGATACTGGAATACAAGGTTAGGGTTTGAAATAAATAAAACGCTGCAATCATCGTTTCCCTCGTCGGCGCTCGATCCGGGGGGGGCATCAATCAACATGCCAGACAACAACAGCGCCAACGCCGACCCTTCCTCCTCCTCCTCCGCCTCCGCCTCCGCCCCGCGCCCAAAGCAGCATCGCTCCGCCACTTCTACCGCCACCATCCGCTCGCGAACGAGCCCCCCGCCCGGAGAGCACGACCCACGCCCGCCCACAAAGCGCGCCCGCAAAGCCATAAACTGCGAGCCCTGCAGAAACAGCAAGCTCAAGTGCGACAGGTGCTCTCCTCTCCTCCTCTCCCCCTCTCCCTCTCACCCGCCCTCCAGAAACCGCCCCTGTTCCAGCTGTGTCCTCAGAGGCAAGCGTGTCCCCCGCCCTTCCTCCCCTGCCTGACCCCCATCCAGGTACTATCGCCCTCTGCTACCAGGATGCCAAGGGTCACGAGTCCGACCTACACCTCCGGGACGACCAGTCAGTACCCCCGCCCCCCTCCCCTGCGCCCGCTCACCCCCTGAGTATAGCAATGCCAGCAGGGTCGACCCAATGCAAGAAATCACCCGCCTCAAACACTCGGTCTCGCTTCTCGAAACATACATTCTTGCAAATCACCGACCTCCCCACCACCTCCCCTCCCATCTCAAATATCCACTCGAAAATCCCCCCATCTCCTCCGCACCGAAAAGGGAGCCTGTCGACGATGTCCTCGAAAAGGACACCGTTCCCGGCATGCTTGGCAGCCATGGTCAAGGCGGCTTCTACACAGGCGCCACATCTGCCGTCACCCATCTGACTCTGGTGCCTCATCTCCCCTCCGCCGGTTTCCCTCGCTCACCCCCTTTGCCTTTCCAGAATTCCAGGCAGTCTGACGACAGCGACCGCCAGCCCAGCCATGACGCCCACCTTGACGAAATCGTGACGACAAACGAATATGACAGAGACCTTCTCTCTCTACTTCCCTCCCTCGAGACTATAGACGGCCTCGTTTCCTACTACTTCGAGTACTGTAACTGGATTTACCGCCACGTTAACCAATCTGCCTTTCTAAACGCCTGGTCACGCTACAAGACCGGCGCTAATGCGGACCGCATCGTCCTCGCCACCGTCTGCATGATCATGGCGATCGCAGTACACTACCTCCCTCCAGGCGACCGCCTCGTGTCACAGTTGGGTGACACCCTCGAGGAAATATGTCACAAATTCTACGACGTCATGCGCTCCGCCCTCGACCGCCACAGGGCCGAGCACAAGACCTACAGTCTCGAACTCGTCGAGTGCTTGCTCATCCGCTGCCATTATCTCACCCTCGTCAAAACCGATAGCGAGGAAATTTGGATTGTCCGGGGTGAGCTCGTCAGCATCGGCATGGCCATGGGTTTGCATCGCGACCCCTGTAAATGGCGAATGTCCAAAGAACTCGCTGAAAGAAGACGCTGGGCGTGGTGGCACATTATTCTACTCGAAAGGTCCGTCCCTGTGCGTCTTCTTTTACTCCTCACCCACCTTCTCCGCAGGTGGCAGGCTTTCATGTTTGGCCGACCAATTTCTATCGCTTCACATCATTTCGATACACAGGTTCCGGAGGCAAGCGACCCTGCACATCATCCCGACGAACCGCGTATCTACTTGCCGAATATACATCTGTTCCATCTCGCGTACATTCTCGGTGACATCATGGACAGCGCAATATCCATGCGTCCAGTCGCGTACGACACCGTTCAGGCTCACGACCGCGCTCTGACTAAATGGATGGAAGCCCTCCCGCCTGAGCTTGATCTCGATGAATTCAAGGTCGCACGCAGTCTCGCAAGTCACAACACCGTCGTTCGCCGTCTGGGCGTGCAGAGCGTCATCATCCGCACTAGCTACTACCATATTCGTTTTACCCTCCACCGCCCATATGCATCTGCACATGCGCCCAAGGCCGGCGATAAGCAGGCCTCGTCCTCAAAAGACAAGGATGCCAAGCGCGAACGCCACCTCATCTCCCTGGATATTGCTGTCGGTGCTGCTGATAAACTAATCACGCTTGTGGGTCAGGCTCGCCCAGACTTTCTCGCAAACGCATCGTTGGCAGTTCCAGGGCACATGAATTGGGGACCATTTCACGTGTTCAGCTCCGCCATGTTTTTTTCCTTCCAACTGATTTCAAATCCCGACCAGCCTGGCGCGTCCTTGTTCCGCGCAAACATCCAGAAGGCACAGACAACCCTGGAACTCTCTCGGGGTTCGCCGGTCGCCGATAAAGCGCTTGATATTCTTCATGCGCTCGCGCCGCTGTACGGCCAGGACTTCGCGAATGAAGAGGAACAGGAGCGAGAGCGCATGAAAGGCCGTGTCTTGAGCTTGGTCAAGACGCTTGCATTCCCGTACCACGATTCGCCAAAGTTTCCCAGGATAAACGCGGTTGATTCACCCAGTGCGCCAGGATACGTGAGTTCGCCTGCCACTGGCAACTCGGGTAGTCCTCAGGGGGGCACGCAACCCCGCGGGTCAGTGGATTGCGGAATTGGGTCGAGCAAGGCGGTGACGACTTCCTCGCTGGTGGGATATGCAAGCGTTCAGGCGTCCCCCGTTCCGCCGATGCCTACGCAAGGGGTGGTCACGGGGGCGTCCGGCTCTTCCCCACTGACTTATTCCGTTACGCCTCCTCAATCTTTACAAGCTCAACCACAGCTGTACCCTGACACGTCGAGGGCCACGTATTCCGTCGAACCTGTCCGTCAAACGTATGGTGACGCGGCACGCCCCCCTGGAGCGGTTTCAGGAAATCCCTACCCTGAGAGCCGCGCAACCACGGCATATCCTGAATCATTTCAAGCCTCCCGACCCTCTTACCCCGACCCATCGTCATCACGGAATTTCGTTGACCCAATTCGTCAGTCATATCCTGACCCATCGCGGCAACCTTATATAACGGGTGACCCCACCCTGGGGCGTTATCCTTATACATACCCGACGGCGACGGAAGAGGAGACGATGTGGGGCGCCTCCCTGAGTCAAGCCGAGTGGGCTCGATTTCTTGATGTGATGCAACATTCACGACACCCGGGCGATCGTCATTGAAGGCGGCGTCCCGGGACGACAGACATGGATTATGTAAAAAGGCAGGATGGAATCTCGGTTTTGTTCGCTGGCTCCTCTGACCTCCCCCCCAATTCCCCAACGAGTTGCCAATTGTGTTCCCCTTGTACGTACATGTGGTGGTGCACGGCATTCTTGCCCGCCTGGACCCTCTTCTCCCCAAGCTGCATCGCTCACGGACTCGCTTCATTTATTTGCATGCAAACTATGTGCATATCCCACATGCTATCGACAACTGCCTCGTGTATATATCTGATGTTTGCCATCATTTTAGTGCTACTTAACCTAGTCTGTTGTATTTTATTTGACTTGCGTGTTTCGGGAAACCTGCTTTTGGTTTATTTTTTTTCGCAGAAGCATGCCGCAAAAAGACCAACAACAAAAGATGGCGACCCTGCTTGTCACGCGTTGAAAAAAGAAAATAACGTCATTTTTGCAGTGTACTGTAGTTATTTGAAACACCAGACCCAAAGGTGGTCAAGTACATCACGAGCGTGCGCTCAAACTGCGTCAGACGCTCTCGATGCAGTTGAAGAAGACAAGAAGGCGAAGCGAGAGAAGCCAGCTGAAAAAAAATCCATCATCACTGGGAAAACCTGCTTATTTTTTGTATCCGCTTGACGTGGTTGCTAATCTCCGTCTGGAGCGTCCGTCGGAACATCTGTCCCCGAGGGCTCAAGTCGTCCTGCGCCACCGCGGCGACGAGCACTTGGTCAATGAGCGTATATGGGAGCCAAGTCGCACAAGACGTTTTCGGTGGCGCGCGTGAGAGCCCCAAGTCCGCCTGGAGTGGAGAGAAAAATGACATCCATCAGTCCGCCATGACGACATCAAACAACAAAAAAGAAAGAAAGAAAGATGACCGACCTTGCGAACGAGCGAGAGCGTGTGTTCTAGGGCGCTCTCGAGAAGGTCGAACCGCAGACTAGTTCGGATAAGGTATTCGTGGTGGTGGTCCTGGGAAACGCAACCAAGGGGGGAGAGAAGGGAAATAAGATAGATTGAGTTATAACCGGCCCGGAACCGAATAGGGAAGGTGAACCAACCTCGAGCGTACGTATGACCCATGGTGGAGGGGAAGATGTTCTATCGTGCGATAGAACAGCTTCTAGGACAGCCTTGGTGTACCGATAATCCGTACCTGCGTTGTCATGGCGTTCCAGAGCAAGTTTGAGGTACCGCCATCCACGATGAGCAGGTGCGCCCGGCCACGAAGTAACGTTATCCGTCAGAAGCCAGTCAGCCGTGTCTTGCCTGTGTCTGTCAATTATCGCAAGGCGTCCATTTCAACGATCACCTACAAAACACCGTTTGGGTTTCGCGACAGCCTCATGCATTGACCCGCAAGGGCCGCGAAAAGTTCGCTCATGTCCACATCAAGCGCACGGGCCGTCGTAATTGCGAGTTCAAATTGATTAGCCTGTCCTAGCCGTAGGATTATGAGAGATGGTGACAACAGTGTGTCTGCGACGTAAAAAGTCAACCGTCAATTAATTGTCCCTTTGGCACTTTATTCACCTGGAGCAGTAAGCAATGTCGAGTCACGTCGAATAAGACGCAGCCTGGCAGATAGCAGCGTGTATTCGAAGCGAAGGTCTTCGAGGTCTATGATTTCTGAATCAGTACCTGTGGTCGAAAGTGGCAAATTTTGCGCCAATTTCCGTCGTTTACGGGACTATCGGCATAAGATTAGCAAGACAAGATGCTCACATGAAGATCGGCACTCACCTCGAAGTCTTTGACGTTTATAAGAGGCAGTTGGATAATAACCCACGCATTCTTTGGTTCCAGAAGGGACAACGAGTTAATCGCGAGTAAATAAGATTCGAGTTGGTCCTCCATCAACGAAATCACATCGGCAGGCTTGCCGGAGATTTCCTGAAGTTTACGTGCACGTTGATACATTGTTCGCGCAGCTGAAGGATCGAGGGTCAGACAGGCTGACTCACATTGACAACAAGGGAAATTACCACTCCGATAGTCCCCTCGTCGTGTGTACCACGTGTACAAGATTCTGGAGTAGAAGGGGCGAGCACGAGGATCGGTATTGCGCGCTTTGAACGCAAGGGCATCATCCACTTCGGAAGCAAAACCAGAAAAATCCAATGAGACCAGCATTTCGATGGCACCTTCTTCACACATTTGATATACGAGCTGGGAGATACAATCCCGTTTCCTGTGGAGAATTTACGTCAAAAATCTGACGTGGATACGTGTGAGAGGGCTGTCTTACACGCTATCAGATGGCGCAGCGATGATCGATGAATACGCCTCTTCCCAGGAAGATAGTTCTATGTATCCCCTAATGAGACCGTACCATATGTCCGTCGTATCAGCTTCTGGGGGGGCAACTGATAAGGCATGGCGAAGAAAAGAAACCTCGTGCTGCGTCAAACCATTTGACCTAAAAATTGTAAATGCTTCTAGATAGAACGAGAAATCTGAATCATATAAAGCCTTTGCAGGCAGAACGGACGACAACGCTTCACCGTCCTCGAACGATAGGCCACTATCGGGACCTACGAAATTAAATAGATTAAATAGAAGTAAGGGCTCATGAATAAATGGTGCAACATACCAAAACATGCTGCAACCTTCTCAACCATCCCGGCCGCATCATCCGCACGACCGAGCAGGATGTACAGTTGCGCAGCAACAAAGACAACACCTGGAGTCCGCGGTAGCCATGCAAGCATGTCCAGGGCAAACTCAGGATATCCCAAACTACGAAGGACGTCGCAAAATTGTACTTCAAAGAAAGTGGCATGGGCAGGAGAAGTAGACTGGAGTAGACCGGTGTTATCGAGGAATCGGTGTGCTGAACCAGGCAGTTCATTGCATTGACCTGACTGAGCCATGAGACGGTGTAAAAGGGAGGATGTAGGCGCAAAGCGAGCGTGATTCCTGGACACCTGCATGTTACTCATGCGCGCAATCACATCGTCAGTGTTTGCATCATCTGACGGTCTAGGGTCTTGGACGTGGTCCACCGCTGGCTGACGTGCAGCGCAGCGGAGCATAGCAAGGCCTCGGAAAACAGAAAACACCTCTTCCAACAGGGACTGGTCCCACTCCTTTAAATTATCGGCGAGAAAGAAGAGAAGGGCAATCAAGGCAATACAGATGTCATAGCGAGCGTGTACTGAGATGGAAACATAGGCCGCTGAGAGAGCAACCCTCCACTCGGACCGCGTAGGAGGGAGTAGTAATTCGACCTCATCCTCTTCTTGCTTGACCTGCGGATCGAAGCCTGCAGCTAGATCAAGAACGGTTCGGATATCCTTGTCGAGATCCTCTACGTCCTGCAATTTTGTAATGATCCAGTTCTGAATGCCATCGTCGAGGCATTCCTTGAAGCTCAACCGTTGCGCCTGGTCGCCCAAGATGTCCACGATGGAAAAGGCAATTTCCTGGTGCAGCACCTCGACAACCCTGGTCTCCACATTGCGGAGAAGCTCCGGTCCAATTTTGTCGCAGAGCGTCCATGCAATATCAAGAACAGCAAAATGGGAATCCACAGCGACCGAGTCACTGAGATGTCTATGAATAGCAATCGGAAGATCCTCTTTCGCGAGACTATTGATTCGCTCTCTTTCCACCACGATAAGGCCTTCGGTGTTCTGGCCGACGCAAAGGGCGAGCGGCCACCGTGCACTTCGCTCAACTTCACGACAGCGGGCGATAAATCCTTCCCAATCACGCTTGAGGGCACTCCAGTACCGGTCATGCTGCATTGCACCGGTATGCGGGTCTCGTACAAGGGAGACAGTACAGCCGACCACTGCGGCGATGTTCTCAGCCACGGTCGCATACGAGGTTGTGAGCTCCGGGGCGGGGGGTCCGGGGAGGGAAAGACAGGCGTCTACGTACTGCTCAAGAGCCGTGCGGATGGTCAGCGGGGAAAACAAGCCTGGTCGAAGAATGGCTTCCATAAACTTCTCTGTAAGAGAACCAGGGCAACGAAGAAGTTCCTCGAGGTACGCAGGAGTCAAGTCAGCCTCCTCCCCTTGGCTGTATGCGGTCCACGTTGTAGTGTCGGAAGTATTTAGGTTTCCTAGGACTAAAGGTGTTCTTTCCATCATCGAGCAGCCTTGACGTTCCCATAATATGCACAACATGCCGTTGTTAATAATGAAATCTTGCAAGTGACAGTGAGCACTAGCGACGGAACACTCAATGGTGCCAAGTTCGCGTAGCTGATCGGCCGTAGAGTCAAAGATTTGGAAATAGCCGCCAAATCGGGGATCGGTGGGGGTGGGGATGAACACGATGGCGAACGTACTTTCGCCGTCGGTACCACCGGAGCAGATACGGAGAAGGTTGCATGCCTCTGGGTCCAAAGACTCGGACGTGGCGGGACCCGAGGCGACTGGATGGGATGGCCGAGATGCGATGGTCTTGGAAGCAACGCAACCACTTTTTGCGGTCCAAAGACAGAGGACACGATCGCGCGAGAGAGTCCAGGCGTGAGTCATGTCTGTGGGTTGAGGGAGACTTGCTACGCAAAGTATTTCCGATGCAACATTTGCGCTAGGCTGGAGGCCAGGGATGTAAGATGCAAACGCGCCAAAGAACGACTTTGGTTGGCTGAGAATCTCGGTCCAGAGATCTACGCGTGTGGGGTAAGTAGACACGCCGGATGGATGGAAAAGCACGTACCATCACACGCATCATCACCGATACGCTCCGACTCGATGCGGAGAAGCGAGCCATTTTTAAGGCCAATTGCGACGCAGTGGATGCCTTGTATGTGCACGACGCTCGCGGACAGGTCGCTCACGCTTTTGATGGAGTATTCTCTGCACCAGTTGGGGGCAGCCTGATCGTGCCACAAGAGGTTCGGGTTTGCTGTGGGCAATACGAGGCGATAGAGCGAGCCGGAGAGGGTGACGACGAGGAGGTGGAGCTCCTGCTCGGCGGCGGCGAGTATGGCGGGTGCAGAGACGAGGGAGGCGGGGAAGACGAAGCGGATTGGGGGCGCCTGGGTGGAGAGCGAGACGAGCTCGACGATGAGGCCGGCGTGGAGGACGCGTAGAAGGACGGCGCCGGCGTTGTGGACATGGACGACGGACGCGAAGGACGCGTGTTCTGGGTGGAGATCGTCGGGGGGGACGTCGAGGGGACGGCGGGAGGACTGGAGGACGTGGGCGGGGGCGGTGGCGGAGGGAAAGAGGGCGGAGAGCTGGGCTGGGACGAGGATGTGTGCGGCGGTCATGGATGGTTGCAAGAACGGTCGCCTCCCTTTTCGGGAATAAGCTCGGGATCAGCTCAACACTATCATGTCTGAAAAATCAACAGGCGAATCGACCGAGGAAGTCTCCGGTCTATCACACGGACATGACACACAGCAATTCCCGTATACGGTACCGGCGTGGATGATTCACATTCACAGTGACACGCCGAATAACATAGTGCACAAGGTCCCCATATCCCTGACCAACATTCAAACGGACGTGCAAAACAAGACATATACACACCCGATCGGGATGCCAACGAGGTGCAGGCGCACCTCGCGAAACGAGCATGCTTGACCCCAGGATTGCAGAACCCAAAGGAGAAACGCACAGCCAGGTCGACATGCTGATGATGGAGCGGCCACACAATCGCACGACAATGAGCGTGACAGCGGACGCATAATCTGACTGAACATGCTCTAGGATCCACGCGAACACGCTTCCGTTCAACTCCAGTGCTCCAGCCAGACCCTAGCCAGTCTAACGGAGTATACGTCGTACTGCATGGTGATGCCCCAAAACTGTCAGGTGTAACATGTGCATGAAGGTTTAGCGTGTCAGCCAAAGCGCGCCCGCTTTATGTCAACCAGATGCAATTTTTATGTCTAGTGAGTCCACTACCCCTCCCGATGCCCAGACTCGGAGCGGCCTGTCGGTTCCTATGATCGCTAGTACTAGAACGGAGTTGTGAGAGTCGGCCATCAATATGAGAGTGACCGGTGCAGGATCCGAACGTGGGGCGGAATGACAGACCTCCATTCCGCCCCACGTTGGCCGACTCCCTCTTCTCTCACAACTCCGTTCTAGTACCTACTACTCTGCACATGAACCCGAGCGGTGTCTACCCCTCCCGATGCCCAGACTCGGAGCGGCCTGTCGATTCCTATGATCGCTTGCACCTCGTGCTAGTCCAATTTCACTATGCCTTCTCCTTAGTCCCATACGGTCCCTCGGCCATTACCCTGACCTCGTTTCAGAGACATATATAAGCTCTCCTCGCTCGCCCCTCCTCCGTCATCCAGAAGGTGCTCGCTAGTTACTTTATTCCTTGCCTACTCCCCTACCCTTTTTTTATATCTCCCTCTCCTCTTTTTCATCAAACGTCATGGATCAATTAACGTCCTTCGATGCGATTCTCTTCCCATCTGATGGCAGGAACCCACACCTTGTCTCACTCATGACCAGCCCGATGTCGATGCCCGACCCTCATGCCCCCCATGCCATCCAGCCTCCTCGGTTGCCACACCCAGAGGTCTACATGGACTACATCGCAGAGGGTATTGGTCCTCGCGCATGGCATTACCATGTAAGTCCATCCCAATTTCATTTCCCACTCGGACACTGCTGACTGTCCCGGAAGCTCGTCGAAGCACTATACGGAATGAATAAGAAATTTGCTCATCCTTACGTTGTCTTCTACCCTGTCGTCTCGCGGGATGGAATGCCCTTCCCTGTCAACAAATCCATCCGGGACATTCAAGCGAGAGCCTATCGGGAGTCAATCGCTTGGCGCGGCAACATCATCGTCGCAAAGTATAGAGAGAGCCCCTTCTCATCCATGGTCAACGGATCAATTGCCGACTTCCCGATTCTAAGGAATTACTTCTTGACACACGGGGTGCCTTCTTACTAGGCAAGTTAGACTGTGCCGGCAAGCATTTAGCACCACTCATGGCGTTTGACAGGCTCGAGGCAAATGTAAAAATCCTCCGCCTCCGAGGGCAACCACTGACAAGCACCGCTCGGCACTGCGTCCTTCAGGGACATCATGTTTATATGACCAATTATGAGAACATGCCAAAATTTTAACGCTCGGTGATCATAAACTCCATGTTTCTCTTGCATGTCCATCAACAATCTATGGTAGCATCTTATGTATTGCATGTATTATAATAGCTCTTTAATCTAGAGTTCCTGATGGGGCCCTGCAGCTTCTCCTTTATTCGATGAGCCCGCTTGCATCCATGGTTTCCCACCCACATCATCCGAACCCTTTGGTGCATGCATCGTCTGCTCTTCCTTGGGATTGCAGTGCTCCGGAATAGGGCTCAGTGGGTCGATGGGTGGGTGAACAACCCTGCCAACCTTGAAATACGACTTGTGCTCGGAAAAGAATTTCTTCCAGTGCTCTACGCCCTATCAAAAGAGGAAAAAAAAAAGGATGTTACTCCTGAACTAACTATAGATCATTGAAGAACGTTACCGTACCCTGAGTTCCTGATCCGTCAATCCTCTCAAGTCGTGTGTTCGGTGTGTCGAGAAGCATCCGGTTCCAAACGATCTCGCCGCGTCAATACCAGCCCTATAAATAACCCCATCAATCAAAACACGTAGCGCAGAACGGGGCCGAGGGGCAAAGGCAACGCACATGTTGTAGTATGGACCGCCAGGTCCGTAAGTTCGTTTGTTGCTCGAGACGTCATACACTTCCCCATCAATCTTTTGCGTCGAGTTATACGCCTTGAGCATCCAAAACAAGACGAGGTAAATGACTTACCGCGATGTATACAGGCTTGTTGGGGTCCCCTCCGTCAAAAGTCGCGAGATACGACTCTGAAAACAAGCGTCCGCTAGATTGCTAGAATCCCCGATGAGTCTCTCTCTCTCTCTTTCGCACCGACAATGTCAATGGACGATTTACCGGCCAATACGTCTTCAGTCTCGCCCACTTGCCATCATACTCCCATAGAAAACTGCCCGTGAAAAACTTGCCAGCCAGCGTGACGATGAGCAGGAAGTAAACGATAAACTTGAGCAGGCCGAGCAGGCCGACTTCTTCTTCAGCGGTCGGATCCCGCTCTTCCGGACCGACCTTTTCGCCACGCGCCAGCTTCTCCTCGCGCTCCTTCTTGCGCTCAAGCCAGTCTTGGTGCAGCTTCTCTTGCCCGCGTTTGTATTCGTGGTACCTAGTCGTGCGGTTTCAACACTCTCGCCAAGTTACTGCCAGCGCACGTACGCTAGAAACGGTTGGTTGGCAGCCTTCTTGGACACCATCCGCTTGGGATTTCCAGGGTCTGGTACCATCTCTTCAGCTGGCTCTTGCGCTGAAGCTTTGCCATTGGGATTCAATATCCAAGACATTCAGGACGACGTGGAGTAACTTGGTTCGGAAGAATGAAACGTCTCGTGACTTGGACTCGGCTGCAATCACACACTAGTCGATCGAGGAATAGGATACGACACCATGCTATAAGCCGTAAGACACAGAGGTTGCAATTAAGAGTGCATCTTGGAAAGGGAGTAGGTATGCATATAATTATAAGGTAGATTGTACACCGCCGTGAATGAGGTGGTGAAAAGTCGTCACGATGCAAATGATGAACAGGCCGAAATCAGCAGGAACAGGGTTAAAATGACAGGAAAGCCAGGGAAACGAGACTGGAAGATGCTAGGAAAAAGAAGATTACCGATAATGACGAAGGTATGAGGACGTGACCCTAGGCTAAGGAAAATGCACAGTAACGACAAGTTGGGCGATGAAACAGGAGACCAAACCCAGTGTAACGAACAGAAAGAATGCGGGGATATCGTATTCTTGGGGTACTAGTAGTGAGGACAAACAAGGAAAGAAAAGAAGAAAAGACCGTGGTTGATCATATTCATGAAGTCGTGGAGGGGGCATATTGCTGTTGGCCCCGTTCTCGTTCAGTCGCTCTCGCGGAGACGGTAATATAAGCACCACCAGTCTCTTCACTCCCTAGGCCAGGCGGAGCTGGAGGGCTGGTCAAGAATTGGATGTCCTCGGATGGGTCGCCTCCGAGGTACTGCTTGGCTTCGATGAAGCGCTGCGTTTTGATGAACTGCAAGAAGCAAACATGAGTTTGTTTCGGCTTTCATACAAGGAGTGACATACCTTGGGTAGCGAGTCCATCGCCATCAAGCGCAGCACGTGGGTTTGGATGCGAGAATACAGCTTAATAAGGACTTGCAGTTGGGTTGCATTGAAAGCGGTAGCTTGGTTGGCATCGACTTGACCGTCAAAACTTTTGCCATTCAAACTGGTCATCACCTCGCTCAAATAACTGGAAAGATCGAGCCTCAGTCCGTGATCGATGTTGAGCTCGTTCTGACTAGACGGGGCAAGGTACTTGTTGTAGATCTGAAAAGCAGTCTGAATGAGCGTCTCGTGGTGCTTCTCCATCGCTACTTGGCCAGGCGTTGCCTTGGTACGATTGGCAGGAACGTTTCCTTGAGCGGTCGACGTGATACTGAACTTGCGCTTGAAATCCTCTACGTCCACCCAGAAAGCAAGGTTCTCTTCGCAGAAATTCGCTTTAAGGAAATCGCGGAAGAGGGCTCTGTAGGACGGCTCTTCAAGGATCTGGTTAAGGCGATCCGTGTTGCTCTTGACGCTAGCTTTTGCCTCTTTTGCCTCTCTCGGTTCAGCATAGGCACTGTTAAGCCTTTCGGCCATGGAAATTCGGCGATGAATGCGAGCGTCTGCTGCGCTGACGGCAGACTCGGGACCAGAGTTTCCCCCCTCAACGGTGCTGCCTTCCAAAGACGAACGTTCGTGCAAGTTGGTCACGGAACTGTGAGGAGAGACGGAGTGCTCTTCCCATTGAGCAATTCGCCTTCCTTCGTCGGTTATTCTATATATGGCCTTGGCAGTGCATCTAAACTCCCCTTGTTGCTTGAATGTGACGTCAAGATAAAGTGGATAGATGTGAGAGAGAGACAACTCACGCTAACGGGAGAGTTGCCACCAGGAGCGGAGCCACGGACGGTAAAGATGATGGCAGAGTCGTTGTTCTTCCTCTTGTCACTGACCAATGTGATGAGGCCAAATCGGACGAATTGGGCAGCCATCTCGGCAGCTTCTTCTCTTCCCACGACAGACGTAAAATCGCAAAGCCACTCTAGCGCAGAAACGGCGGCGAAGCAAAATTTATGAATGACGGTTCCTTTACCCAGGAGTGGCTGTGCCTTTTCTGGGACGTCCATGAGCTGAATGCCCTTGGAGCGTTCGTGATACTCCTGGAAGGCGTCCTGGGGAGCGGAGGCATGTTGGGGAAGATAGTTTGGCTGACGTCCGACGAAGCGACGGAAGAGGGCAGTGATTACGGATTGAGTCACAATGATCTCGTCATCGGCTGCTCGACGTTCGAGGTGAAGTAATTTGATGCAAATAGGCTGCGAGGCGAACACAGGCTGAAGGTGATCGGAATTAATGCCATTTTTCGAGATGAATCGCTCGAGGACGTGGAGACCCTTTGGCGTGAGGACATACGTGCCACGATCCTTGAACAAATTCGACCCCTGATCAGCGGCATTTTCGATCAGACGAGCGTCCATGAAATGCTGGCACATCGCCTTTGCCATCTCACGGGTCATGGAGAAGGTGGTCGTGGTCGTGGTCGTCACTATTCGTGATCTGTCTCTTGGGTCCGGCCCACGGTTGGACTGGGAAAATTTGAGCGAAGCGAGGTTCTGGGCGGCCTCATCGCTGGAGAAGGGTAAGAAGGGGGGGCAGGGAGGGGGAGGGAGGGACAAACGTGGAGAAAGAGTTGGGGAAGGTGCGGAAATATTGTTTGTGGGTAGTGAGCTGGAGGGAGACGATGAGGGTCGCAAAGAGATCGAGGGTGTCCTGCGAAATGAAACGTTTGCGCGGGAATGAAGAGGAAGGGCAGGTGAATACCTTCAGGTAGGGCCTGCCACGCTTAGTGGTCTTCATCATATGAGAAGAGGATGCTTGAGGATAATCTGTGCGATCGGTGGACATTACTGAAAATAAAGGAGGGGATGCGGAATTGCCAACGGACGCAAGGAATTACAAGGAGAAGGGCAGACGAGAAACGAAGAGGAGGAAAGGAGAAGAAAGGAGACGTCGGTGAGGGCAACCCAGGCGAGGCAGAGAAAGAGAGAGAAAGAGTTGGATACCGTGGTAACAAAAATTATTATTTATTTAATTATTTCCTGCCGTAATGCTCCGCCTCGCAGGTACGCTCATGCACGACATCAACGTAGGGCCGCTCCCTTGCCCGCCGCCGTCGCTCACCGTCTGCAGGATCCGTCAGCGATAAGGTCGCTTCTCGACCAGCTCAGGTCCTCGCAGGCATGGCAGGACACCGTCGGCCCGTCGCCGTCCGCCCCGCCCTCGGTGGCCTCCCTGCTTTCGCAGCTGGAAAACACGCCGCCATCGCAGCCATCACAGGAACCGCCACCGACCCACCCAGAGCGTCGGACTCCGCGGGCCGCCGCATCGCCGGACTCCACGCGTGTGCAGGACATGTCATTCCAACAAGCACTTCCCCATCTGACCCGACTCGCTGCTGATCCGGCCTTCCTTGCGGCTGTCTCCCGCGTACGCCCCTCCGCCTTGTGTCTTCTCACGGCTCATCGAACAGCCACACAGCTGCGGCAAGAGCAAAACGAGCTCGAGCAACAGCTGTGGGAAGAACGACAGGCTATACACAAGAAACACGAGGAAAAAGCCAAAGTCGCACAAACCAAGTGCGTCCCCTGGCCTGTCCGCCTTCCCCTTGACGTCCCCGTTGCGCGGCAGAGCCACTTTGATTGGCGCAGGATTATCCAAGCACGAAGCTGATGTTCGCGCCTAGACCTCTTGTCGATGACGGCCATCTCTGATCTGGCACACAGATGATGAATGATGCATTCCGTCGAGATCTGCAGCGATTCGACAAGGAGCGTGTATTGCTCGCATGGGATGCTCTCCTTCAAAAGCAGCAGCTCGCACTGGAAACCCTCGGAGTCCCGACCATGTTCGCGACCAGTTCCCAGGCCGACTGCGAGGTGAGCATGAGTTGCACGCCGGCCCATGACTTGACACAAAGGTCTCATTTTTGCCGTAACAGAAGCAGCGAAGGGTCGTCCAGGTTCTCGAAGGACTGTAGTGCGAGCTGAGCGAACCATGCCACGTGTAAGCAACCTTGGATTTCCGCCGTAAATTATGTTTGGTCTTGACGTTTTCTGCTCCGCCCTGTCGACCAGTCACATCATCGGCGCTCGAGATGGTGACCTCCGGTCCCGGACCTTCCAGAAGTACCTTTGTGGCGTTAGCTGTTGGGGGCCGGGATACTCTATGAGCATCTTCTTGTGTTACTTGTGGTGCATTTTCGAGGCTATACTTGATTGAATGCGAGAGTTTGAGCAGCAGGGAGTGAGCATGTGCGGCGTGACGGTGACAATACATCGGTGGTCGGGTCTCGACTTAGGCTGGAGCTCGCCGTGTGGCGTAGCAAGGACCGTGTTACGGAAAGTTGGTGGGGAAATTCCACCTTCTTTCCCATTACTTGTGCCGCTGTAATAGCTCACGCGTTAACGTCAATCAGGGTGGTCGCTCACAAGACAGCAGGCCGCACACCGCCGTCGTGTTCGTGGCTCGCGACGGCAGCAACCAAGTTGGCAACACGACATGTGCGCCTTGACAGTGCTAGCCTGAGCCAGGGGACCCAAATCGGAGCCTGTCACCCAATTTTGTCAGGCAACGTCGGCTAGTACGTGAGCCCTAAAAAATGATTCCGTCACCAGGTCTGAGCCAAACCGCGGAAGGTAAGACTGCTCTTCCTCATATCTTGTACATAAAACTCATCTTAGCCCTTCGCTGCTTCTCCCTGCGCTATTTGCGTCGCCTTTCCTGGGCAGCCGTACTCTGATATGCCCTCTGTGCACCTGCCGTCCCACGACGACCACGTCTCGATCTGGTACACCACCAACACCCCATACGGAAACGTTGGCAGCTTCGACCCAGAAAAACCCACCGTCGTCATACTACACCCTCTTTTCCTCGACTCGAGCTGGCTCAACAAGCATTTCGACGATCCACGTCTCTCCTCGGGCTACAACACCATCGCCTTTGACCAGCGCACCCAAGGCCATTCCCGCTCTAGACCCAGCGCACTACATGACTCCTACGTCGACGCTGCTGACCTCGCCTTTGCCATCCAAGTACGCAGCTTTTCAGACGTCTCCGTCCCTCCTCCACTGATTTGACGAATAGACGCTCTACGTGCCTCCCGCCCATTTTCTCGCCATCGAGAATCTAAGTGTCAGTCTCATTCTAAGGTTCACCGCACTGTGTGTACACATTCACGTCGCGCCCAGTTTCAAGCTAATCCCTTAAAGATGGCCAGAGTATGTTTTGAGCCTCACTCTCTGTAATGTACCACCGCCCAAAGAGTACGTCTCTGGGTTCGTGCACTCCCGCACGCTTGTTATTGACGCACTCAGACTCAAGTGGGTTTTTAACGCGTACGATGAGCTCCTCCAGCTATGGTGCTTCCCATCAGATTTGGATTCGTTTGAGCATGCTGGGAGCGAAGTCGTAAATTTTATGACTGGCGAGGTCAGACATATATCTTCCGCTGTAGATGCTGGCGCTTATGTGTTTTCAGACTGACAACACTGACCTCCAAGATAGCGTCAGTGAGAGTTGTTGCCTATAGGCTCCGTCGACTAATACCGCCGACAGCTGATCGCATATTGGGAGAAAGTAACGCCCCCTGGGAAGCGGCTTCGCATTGTGGAATTTGTAAACATTATGATGAACGTAAGATCTCTTCATGTCTTCACAAGCACATTAATCTCATGTGAACGCCTTGGTAGCGAACGGTCATTAACAAGAAGGAGCTCCAAAGAATTACATGTCCCGTCTTTATCATACAGGTAAGTCTCTCCACCGAAAATCCGCCCCAGCTCAACTTCTTGTCAAGAACGAACAGAGCGCAATTTGTCCACTTATATATGCAGAAAACTTGAGGGACGATATCAGGGATGCGACAGGAACGGAACCCCGTTTCTATGTAATCAGAGGTTTGTTTTTGGTGTACCTGTGCAAGAGGGACGACAAGACTGCCCATTGTATTAGGTGGCAAGGCATGCGTATCCGTGATCGCCGGAAACGCCTCCTTGGTGAACCGCGTGTTCACTGGATTTCTATCTCAACTTCCACGGTCGCGTTCGGATCTATACCCGCCAGCAATGTCGATCGTTGAGCGCACACGATTGGCATTACAGACACTGGCGGAACTTGTCGATGATCCGACGATTGCACATCGAAATCCGAAATCACTGCTTTCCTTTTCCTGTGTCACTCCGGAGATCGCCAAGAGTCAACTAGAAAGTCTCAAGTTTTACGCCAAGGATATAGACAAGGCCTACTGCCCGCTTGGTAGGGACGGGCGTCCGATAAGAAAGTACGTGAAACTAGTTTCATTGTGCCGCCCAAACACGGACATGGTGACTTATATGAGAAATTCGTCACGCGCCTCTCCCTCACCAGATACTCGGAACGGAAACAATCCCTTCATTGGTTTCATGGCGATAGTCGGGGTATCAGCCATGTTGGTCAGTTGCATTCTTTTTGACGAGATACATGCCAACATGTCGAGTCAATCTCGACGTTTTTACAGATCCCGATGTGCTTATCGCCGCACAACAGTTTGTGAGACCTCCATCACCGGAGCGGCCTTTGGAATGCCCAGGTTCCCTCACCGTAAATGGGCTTGATTTGGTCACCGAAGCGGTTGCGCAGGATGGACGAATGCGAAGAACAATGGTCAATATCAATGCCGTCGAGAAGCAGATTGTCAAGGGGTCCAAAATGGTTCCAGGAATCCCGCTACCGAAGAACCTCGTATAATGCAGGGGTGACCTCGCTTGTGCTTTTTTTCACTTAAGAGAAAAAAGTATTTTTATACATCTTAGTGCTGGCTAACATTACTCTCTTTTTTTGTTGTTAAGATACCTATGCACTCGAGGAGGACTTGTTGTCTTTCGCCATCACATTTCTTTACGATTATTTCCACGGCGGTCATTGGAGAATGACCTATTTTGTACTTACGATCCATGTATACATAACATATATGTACTTTTCCGGGGTAGATCACTCGGAAACCTTCTTTTTAGGTTTGCTTGGCGGGAGAGTATACTTGGACAACTTGGGTCACATATATGTTCTACATATATCACGCCCGCAGATCACTGCCAAACCTCAGATGCTTCCTTCCGCCATCTTAGCCTTGTAGTACCTAACCATTTCTTCTAACCCCATACGAACAGACCAGCGGGGTTGCCACCCGAGGGACTCTTTGGCCCTCGTTGTGTCAGGGCGCCTCCGTTTGGGATCATCCGTGGGTATAGGCTTGTAAACGATCTTTACCTGTCGCGATGGCGCGATTCCGTCTTCTTCTTGAACTTTGCTCACGATTTCCCGAACGAGCTCGGCAAACTCGCCAATAGTAAACTCATCGCCGTTGCCAATGTTGACGGGGCGCGACTCGTCCGAGTTCATCAGTGCAATCAGACCGTCCACGAGGTCGTGAATGTACTGGAAGGAGCGGGTTTGCGAGCCATCGCCATACACGGTGATGTCTTCGCCGCGCAGAGCCTGCACGATGAAGTTGGACACCACGCGGCCGTCAGCGGGGTTCACTTATGGTACGTGAGTGTCAGATGAAGCACAGCAAGGAGAGAAACGAACTCCGAGGACCTAGAAAGCGAAATGAGTGGGCGATGCCTAGGGTCGCTGCGAGCGCTCACCATATGTATTGAAGATACGTGCGACACGAACCTCCACGCCGTCCTGATGGTGGAAGCCGTAGGTCAACGTCTCGGCGACGCGCTTTCCTTCGTCGTAACAGGCGCGAGGGCCTATAGGGTTGACGTGTCCCCAGCTGCAGGGGTGTCAAGAAAGGGCATGATCGACGACAGAAGAATCTCACTAGTCCTCGTTTTGAGGGTGTACTTCGGGGTCACCGTATACTTCTACAAGGGAATAGGTGGAAATGCCAGGGCGGCGTGGGAGGAGATGAACTAACCAGAGGTACTAGTAATGAGGAATCTAGCCTTCGTTCGCTTCGCGAGGCCGAGCATGTTGAGCGTTCCCATGAACGACGTCTTCAAGGTCTTGATCGCGTCGATTTGGTAGTGGGGAGGCGAAGCGGGACACGCGAGGTGGTAAATTTCTAGGAAGGGTGAATGGGCGAAGATCGGATGCGATCATGGACTCACGATCACACTCGATCAAGTAAGGTTCGACCACATCGTGGCGGACGAGCTCGAAGTTGGGATGACCAACCCAATGATTGACCGTGGTCTTTGATCCCGTGAAGAAGTTGTCCAGGACGGTGACGTCGTGCCCCAAGAGCATGAGGCGGTCGACGAGGTGGGAACCGACGAAGCCCGCGCCGCCGGTGATGAGGATGCGCTTCCGTGCGGCAGGAGAGAGAAGCCTTACGGGGGGGAATCGAGAAAGGGTGGTATATGATATGGAATGGGTGTCCGGGAAGTAGAGCGACTTTGATTGATAGACATTGGGAGCAGGATCCGCTAGATCGTCTATGTTGGGTGCAGAGATGACGTAGTGAGGACGGAGGTAAAGAGAGCGAAGAAGATCGACGGGAACTTGGCTGTCAAAGCCGAAACGATTGGAACCAACTGTTTTGATCTCCTGGCCGTTCTTGTCCAGGGTAGGCGTCTGCGTGGCAGTCAGTATTTGGGGAAGTGGGAAAGGACGGGGCGCACGAGCTTGGTTGGAGGGAGCGACATGGGGGCAAGTGAGTAAGAGGAGCACGATTTAATACGTGGCTCGAGGCACTAGGGGGGGTCTATACTTGAAGTGGGGGTTCTTGTTATGGTGCCTGTTAATTACTAACACACATCATCATGCCCCGCATACAGAGACCTGCCAAGCAACGTCACGACCCCCTCCCTGCTCAACTCGACGGCGACGAGTTCTACGCAAAGTATGGCCGTGTGTCCCAGCCAGGAAAACGGAAAAAGCCCCACAGACACGCCGAGGAAAACGACAACGACGAGGTACTCCATCCGTAATCATCATCTGATGCCATCTTCATTCAGTCTCAGGTCATTTTCGATCCGAAAACGTCCCGGAAAATATTCGAGCTGGCTCGCGATCAGCAGCAGGAGTTCGAGATGCCGGACGATGACGACGACGACGAGCTTCCAGATTCACGCAAACTACAGCCCCAAGTGCGCGTTGCTGACGACTGGTCGGACCAAAGCGACGAGGATGCCCAGCAATCGAGTGACGAGGGCGATGCTGACGCCATGTTCGTAAGTGCGCTCACTGTCACCTTAGCCGTCCGTTTCACGTCAAACAGGAGCTTGATTCCGCCGACGTACACGCGCTAGACACTCTACTCCCGCCCAATTCCGGCCAACGGCGTACTCTGGCCGACGTGATCTTTTCCAAGCTAGAAAAGAACGACTCAGGAGATCTCACCGTCATTCATAAAGTGCAACAAGGTGCTCTTCTTGCAGTTGTCAGTTCCTATCAGCTTCTTACGTGTTTTCAAGATAATCAACACCCTGATCCAGCTCTAGGGCTTGATCCTAGATTGATCGAATCATACTCAAAGTACGTCCATGCGTCGTTTCGAAGGGTTCAATAGGTAACCCTACTCAGGCTGGCCATCTTTCTCCGTGGATACAAGTCTGGGCCCTTACCAAAGTTATTCAAAGTCATTCCTTCGCTTCCAGCTTGGGCGCGCATTTTGGCGCTCACAAGACCCGAACAATGGAGTCCACATGCCTGCAGAGCTGCCACGCGGATTTTCATTTCTACTATGAAACCACCGCAAGCTCAGTTATTTTTATCAGTTGTGTTGCTCGATGCAATACGAGAGGACATCCAGTCCAACAAAAGGCTTAATGTACAGTACTACGAGTGCCTCAAATGCGCACTGTACAAACCAGGTGCCTTTTTCAAAGGCATCGTATTTTCGATGCTAGAGGCAAGCTTCATCACTTGCCCTCAATTCGATATATTCACATCGCTCTAGAACGGGTGCACGCTCAAAGAGGCGACTATCATTGCATCAGTAATTGCCAAAAAGAAGGTCCCCGTCCTTCACTCGGCTGCAGCATTGCTGCGCATCGCACAAATGGACTATACCGGTCAGTCTTTATTACGCAATGATCCCAACTGAGCATAGTCAACTTCTTCAATAGGTCCCAACTCGTTATTTATCCGAGTGCTTATCGACAAAAAGTATCAGCTACCCTATAAAGTCGTCGACGCGCTCGTGTTCCACTTTATCCGTCTTTCAAATACTTACAAAGCCCGCTCTCGCGGTGATACTGAAAAACTACCCGTGCTCTGGCACCAGAGCCTTCTCGCCTTCTGCCAAAGGTAACGCTAGCAGTTAACTTTCTCACTATTCTAGCTCACTGCCATCTTAGATATTCCCCCGATCTGACGCCCGACCAAAAAGACGCTCTACTGGACGTCGTGCGGGTAAATTCCCACCCTCAAATCGGGCCCGAAGTACGGCGGGAGTTGGTTAGTTCAGTGGCAAGGGGTGAACCAAGGCCAGATGCGGTTCAGGACGTAGAGATGTCATGATGTGTGTCGTGATCTTTGGTTCCGGCTATCATGGTGGAAGGCTGAACACAATGCACCTGGATCGATCCTCGTCCTGCATGTGCTTCTGAGCTTCCATTCCGACATCACTGACTGCGGCCAGCTTCCTGCTTGTCGCGTTTTTGGCTAGACTCTGGGCCGCTTTGGCTCTCTTATCACGAGTTCTTTCCCCCAGAACCAAGATGGTCGATCCATGTTTGGCGTTAGAGCTTATTATCGGGTCATACCGTCGATGAAAATTAAGTCTGTTACTCAACACCGCTGACGCATTCGAAAATCACGACAAACACTGTACGGACACACGGTCCGGGTCTCCGGAGAACAAGTTCGCAACCTTTTCGTTTAGTACGCCGACTAAAGATCATTGATTCTGTTGGGCTGCAACGAGGCGAATGAATGCATATTCTCTTTCCCTGTGCCAACCAAAACTAACCAGTAATACACACGATGCAGGCACAAAAGGTTGAATGACAGGTCACACTCTCAGCTACTAGTGCCGAGATAGCGCCGAATCCAAGGTTCTACCACCTCGGCCGCGATCCGGTCCGAATTTAACTCCATGAACAACATATGCCCGTTGCCGTGAATCCCCACACTTTCCAAGCGGATGTGTGTAACGTTTACACCAGCATCCTGAAGGAACTGCACCGTAAGGTCGTCGTAAACTGCATGATACCCCGCCTCCGACGAGACGACTAGGACAGGAATCCGTGCCAAATGGGCGAGTCGCCGCGGTGGAAAGGACTGTTGGATAGAACGGCAATGGACCCCCTCGAACACGACTCGCGGTCCGAGGTCGGACGCCGACGAGATTGGTGGGTCAAAGGCGAGCGGAACGTCCGTCAGACCAAAGGCGCGCGCCAGACCCTTTCTCAAAATCGCATCTTCAAACGGCGGACCGATGGGTTCGAGTGCGACGATCGCCTTGACCAAGTTGGGGCGGATGTCACCCAAAATCCGTCCCAGTGCTCCACCCTGCGAATGGGTGACCACGACGGCGGGCTGTGTGCAACGTCAGTGGGTTCAACAACCAACCCAAACCGTCACGGACGCCTATCTTGTCCAACAGTTCCGACCCGGCTGCTTTCATCAGCTCCGAAGTTTCGACCATGGACGTGAGCGCGGGTACAACCGTCGGATCGCCCTTGGTCCCACTTCCGGGCCACTGGGTATGCAATCGAGCCTGCGGCCAGATATCATGGTCCGCCGGGGCAGTAAAATATGATTCGAAAAACTGAGTAGAAAACGTTCTCGTCGCGCCATCCACTTGAAGATGCCACGGAGAGCGCCCTCGGGCGGGTTGGTCGACGATATACACCTAAACAGGGCAACTGATAAAATTATGAGGGCCGTTAGGGAACGTTATTCACCTCGTACCCCTCGTTTAAAAAGTAATCTGACCAACCAGGGCGCCCATCAGGCGTGTTTAGCCAGTTTGCCCCCGTCATCCCATTGCCGTGGATGAACAACACCGGAAAACGATGGGTTACTCGCCCCGGTGTCAAATGCTCGACATATATTTGGCCATGGTGGATGGAGGAATCTTGGGGAACATACTTTCCGCCAACATAAAAGTACTCCCTAGTGTGCAGAGCTCTGTCATTACTTGAAGTTGTAGAGGGTGATCGTGGCTTGATCGATTTAATCACTCGAGCACGCTGAAAGCAACATAGCAGAAAAACGTTCAGAAGAATACTTGCAGAAACGAAGAGGTAGGTTGGGAGGTTGTAGTCCATATACAGGGCCCGCTCGCTCGCTTGCATTTCACCTCATTGTGAGTCCCATGGCTCACGATCAGAAGCTACTAACTCCGCATCGGCTACTTGGTACATATCCTGGGGCCACATCCTGAAGCAGTGTCAACTTCCAGCCGTTTCAGCCGACTTTTCTCTTTTTCTTGCGTCTGCTTTCGCCGCTCGGTGCTTCACGAATGGCACCCATGACCTCCGATATTTGGTTATCTCTAGATGGCTCGCCTTCGTGTGCTGAAACGCGACCTATTGCCGCCCTTTTCGTTTTATTTCCCAGCGTGACCTTGAATACGGCATCAATTTCATCTTCGGGTGCGTCACGTCTCTTCGACGGGGGTGGGTTCGGCTGCGATTGAACGGGAGCGCGTACACTGGGTTGATCCGAGTTCAAGGAGTTGTTTGACTTTAACTTTGACTGCAATGCCCTCCACTCCTCCGGACGGCGCACAAGCATGTACAAATTAACGTTGCGGGTGAAGAACTTCCCGTAGAAGGACGCGGCGAGGAGCTGCTCATGGGGAATGAGCGAACGAGCAATCTTTTCCTGGGGGAAATGTGAGATTCCCATCATGCACACTCAAGTTCTGATAAACGTACTCTCAGGTAAGTGTCTGCGAAAGCCCAACAACGATCACCAACTCGGCTTCCTACTCGGTCGTCAACGAGTGTATGATAGTTTCCAATCAGGGACATGATAAACCGTCGTTTGGCTTTGAAGGACACGGTTGGTGATTCAAATAGAGTGTCAATGACCCACGAGCTTCTCGGGTTATGAGCCATGCGAATAAAGTCTTCCGTGCAGAGCGAACTGATGCTGCCAGCCAGGGATGAGCACCGAAGATGGATGATACTACAAAGTACAAACCTATCAACTACTATCGAGCAGTGAGGCTCGTCAATTCTGAGTAGAGACTCCAGAATGGCAACTCCCTGGGCTTTGGGTTCATTTTGGTCCTCCACTTGTCCATCACGACCACGTTTTTTATGGTCCACACTTGATCGAACCTTCAGCACGAGGGTTGCTCGGTATTCCTTTGGGGTTGTGAGACCGTGTGGTGAAGAGTATCGATTAGCGCACATTTAATGGCTTCAATTGGAGTAGGCATGGAACAAGATGTTTTCTGTCGTCTGAACTCGAAATTTCGACGGAAGAAATGACAGCCTAACTAGAGTTAACTCGGATTTTTTATCGGATAAAGCAAGACTGACCTCACAAACATCCTTCTGACGACCTCTAAAACAACGAGACCGATCTATCAAGGCGCGTAGGACGCCCGTCCTGGAAGAACCTTCGAATATATCATAAGCAAAAATGAATGACTTCATAAACATAAAATAGACTTGCTAATTAGTTTACTCCATGACGACTCGAGCTCTTCGAAAACATCGTCAAGTTGCTTGTTGTCGAGGCGTGCAACGGCTTTAGCAACAACGAAATTTGCAACAGGATGGAGTGCTAGTCGTGTGAGTTTTCCCCGGAAATAAACTGACCAAAGTGCATCGAAGACTTGTTCGGGACATCGTGACATCGATATTTCTAGCAAGCGAGAAGAAGTAGCATCCCTCAGCAACGTGACGAGGTAGTCGGACGGTTCAGTCGAAGCATTGCGGTCCTCATCTACGGTCGATATATATCCGTGAAAAAGAGAAAATGGGAACCGGTAATCACATACGATATGCTTTGATCATCCCAACCAGGACTCGGTCCATGAGAGAGTCATGAGTTGACGCGCTCCCATGGTCTGCCTCGATTTCCAAGAGAAGCTGGTTTGGTCCATAGTTTGGTTGAAGAAGCTGAAAATAACTAAAGAGAGCTCACCTGTAATAGTGGACTAGCGAATTTATTAGCAGCTAACGCTCTGGTTTCGTTGGCGTCAAGCCCATCTCTTACTATTCGCAAGAATCGATCGGCAGCGCTGCGGAATGAACCAGGTACCGAGTTGCTGGAGGCGAGAGCCTCCTTTCCCTTGTCATCAAAAAAGACAGATTTCATATGGCCCTGTTTTGCCTTCCATGACCTGCTCTTTTTAGATCGCAGATGCTTTCGAGCAGAATCCTCCGGTAGTACAGTTGGACATAGCAAAAGAAGTAGGGCGCGCAACACGTGTGATGCAAATGGCCCCATGATGAGTGAATTGAAGCTGGGGACAATTTCCTGAGGAACGTCAAGCTATATAAACGTGGAAGATGCTGGCTGCTCACATCACAGATGTCCAGTACAAGTTGCGTGAGTGTCCTCAGCTCACCGTCGCTCTCAGAAGCAGGAACTTCTGGGAAAATATTTTTGACCTGGAAATGTTCACCATCGATTGTCTTTGTGGATGATAAGTCCCGTACCTCCCGAGATATCGTATCGGCGGCAACCGACAATAACGTTTGGCACACATGCGAGGCAAATCTATGCTTGAAAAGGACTTCAAAGCTATCTCCGATTCGTCAGCCTTTGCTATGGTGTGTAACAGGACAGACTCACGAGCCGCTTAATCTGTCAATGAAGACTCGTAACACAAAGTCGTCCATTGAATATGCCATTCTCTCCAGTATTACAGAACAATGTGGGTCTGTAGCAAGTTGCTTCTCTTTTCCGGACATCTCACCAAGAGCTGCAACAAAAAAGACGCGCCTTGCTATCACGTTGGCATGTGACCATTGCATGTCAATTTTCAAGGGAAATTTTGTACCTTCGTTTGGATCGAAATCACCATCATCATCCACTGCACGGACCCCGTCTTCTTGCCAGGACTGTATCTGTTCATCGACGGAACGAAAGTATGCCTTGACGTCAGGGTCGACATATCCGAAAGGTGCTTCTGGGTTCACGTCTGCCGGCTCCAGAGACACTATCCAGGAAGGCTTGCTAAAATTTTCGCCGTGATTTTCTCGTTCTTCTGCTGGTTCAGGCTCTGAAAAGGCTTGGTTCTGTGGTTTTTTATGTTTCTTTCCGCGCTTTCGGACTTCCTTGGGCATTTTCGATAAGTTCCTGGACCCTTCAGGGGACAGGTTTATGAGACTGACGAAGGTGGTACCGCGATCGGATTTCGGAACACGTTTTCGGTAGGTTGGTGTCACGTGTCAATCGGTAACGGCTGGCAGTGCTACGCCCCTTTCATTCCCCCACTCGTCTTCGTCTCCCGTCGTTCTCGACGTCCGTTTTCAATATCGATTTGGATGTCTTAACACGTTCGGAATTATGGCTATTTCAGGTGAGCATTACGAACAGCGTCCTCCGTGTCGAAACGTACGTGTTTTCACATGCAGAGTTCACTAATCCTCATCCTCGTAGGCTCATTGGATCCTGTGATCTGTGTGGACCGTTCCGTGGTCAGCGCATATGATTTGAACGTTGCATGACGGTCCGCGATGATTCTTAACTGCTGCATGATAACGAACGAAAAATGGCGCAAAAATGACGCATGTCCGGAATAAACACCGGCAACAACGGACCCTCCGGGAACGAAGCGGCGACGTCGAACGAGTCCAGATCACGTGCAATCAACTTGAATCCAATAGCTCATCATGTTTCTTACAATAGGGAGTCAATGCGAGAACGAATTTCGTCACATGCTTATGGTACGGTTTGTCCTGCAAATTATTTTCTGTTTAAAGTGTTGTGTCAACTTCGCGAAGAGTTGCGAAGGCTCGCGTTTGCTGACAACGCAGGTGAGAACTCAACTGGTGTTGATGATGTGCACTCTGGATTTCGTGAGAATGTTCGAACGTCAAAGATGACGATGCACACAACGGGATCTGGCACAGAGCATGATCGACGTTGTCTCGAAGCCATGGAACAAATTCGGGGATCCTATCGCGATAAAAATCCTCAGATGTTTCCCGTGATGAAAAGTTCGCAGGAAAAATTCGACATCGTAAAGGAGTGACAAACTGTAATGTCGCCAACTCGCTATCGTACGTTCGCTTGCGCGGTATGTGCAGTGTCGACTGAGTTATCTGAGTTGACTGAAGTTGACGTTGACAAGATTAACTTGAGTTTGCTACAAAATTCGACACTGTCTCCTGCTGTTCAACCACGTACGAACGCGCTCTATTATACCCTGAAAGAATGCTTAGTCGGACGGAGCGCAGGCCATTACGAATGTGTAAAACTTGTCAGCGTTGTTTGTTGTCGAAACAAGCACGGCGACCGAAGCTTGCATTAACAAACTTATTGTATTACGGTGAAGTTCGCCTACCAGAAAACGTGTGTGATGCTTTATGGACGGCGTCACCATTTGATTTAGCGTTGATTTCCCGATGTCGTTCGTCCGTCGTAACGCAATTATTCTAAAAGAACATTTCACGGTGGGTACGTGCCAGAGGGTGCGTCTCAGTGGTTTAATCGAGGTAACGTGTATTGTTTACGGGTGCAAACGTTCGACCGACGCGTGAGGTCTTGCAGCGGATTCGTCCTGTATTCGTGTCCAAATCTAGAATAGAAGTTTTAATTACTTTTTTGTGCGAAAACAACGAATGGTATCGTGAAGAAGGAGTACGTCTCAGTCGGGACAACTTGCAAAACCTTTACAACGATGAGGGAGATTCAAAAGGCGAAGATGTTTTGCAGGCGATGTAGATCGATCATTGGAGCTATTCACATGAAGACGATGACGGTAGCAGATGGGAGCGTACCTGGCAGGATCTCGTTATGAAGAATGTCGCGTACACCTCAGGTGACCATTCGGTGCAAAGCCGGGAAGCAATGAAAGCGAACGATCTTGTACACGCACTTGATCACAAATGATTCTTTCATTCTCGTGCAGGCTCGGAATAAGTCAGTGATTCTTCACCTGGGTTGATGTCATACTTGTTTCCACATCTTCGGTATATTTCGTTCGAATCACAAGTGAAGGCATTACTTGCAAGACATAGTTCTCCCTTTTCTCGCGATCCATACTTTGCATTTGTTTGCTGGAGTATGATTCAGAAACGCGCAGCTAATGTCCAATCTACATACCTTCGCTGTTAAACGCAGCATTCACCGAAATGACTGACATTCATACGACAAATTCATGTTAGCGCAAAGAACATACGTGGAAGCTCCGGATATAAGCTGTCCTGTCGAAATGAGATTCGCGCTTTGATCAGGCGATTCTCCACTCCCAGTGCGTTATTCATCACCTTGAATCCACATGATATGTGTTCTGTCTTGTTAGCTGTGATAGGTGGCGTTCAAGAAGATGAGTGGAGATCGATGAGCTCTTACGTATGGCGGTCGGATTGCACTTTTAATCGCGCACTTTTTTTCTGGGATCTCGCATTTTTTTTTTTGGAATCTCGCACTTTTTTTTGGGTTGATCGCGCACTTTTTTTTTTTTTGGGAATCTCGCATTTTTTTTGGAGGGGTTGATCGCGCACTTTTTTTTTGTGAATCTCGCACTTTTTTTGGGATGATCGTGCACTTTTTTTTTGGTCGCGCACTTTTTGATCACGTGTGCCACACGTCGATTTTTTTAACAAGTTCATTATATGAGTAGGCTGTCATTACCTGAACTGACAATGTTACCATCACAGATGACGAGGATCAATTTGCATGTCATCATACTTGAGCTGGGCAAGCAAACCAATGGTACAGCATAGGAATGTTATTTCACTCAGCCGAAAAACTAGAGAAAAGGTGATGGTATCCACCATGTCAACAGCTCACATAACAATACCCAGCATTGCCGAGTAGAAGACTTCCTGATGACCTCAGTAGTCTCATTCTCCATAATCTTGCCCACAAGCACCTCCTTAGCCATCAACCCTTTCTTATCGGCATTCTGGAATATATTTCGAGATGGCACATAAGACTCAGAACTGTAGTTAGAGTTAGTTTCCTCCTGCTTGGAGGTTAGCCCACTGTGGCTATCATAATCTTCAGAGCATGAATGGACTAGGGCCCTTTGGGCCCTAGTGCTATGCTGAGCCTGTTTGCTCATCCATCTGACACCCCTCTCTGAGGATTGGGGTTGGACTGTGGGCCACTGGGGACGCCACATACAGTACGAGCAGGGACAGGTGAGGGAATGGGATGGGCATGGTTTCAAACCTGCGAAAGTTCTCGTCAGGGGGCTACCGCTACCCCAACCATTGCCCTTCCAAGGCCGTTTAGGGTACCAGCTCCCAGTCTTACGCCCTATCGAGGGAGTCGGCCATACGGCGTGACCCACAGATAGACTGGTTGCAGTTTGGGATATACGGGTAGGGAGGAGGGGGACTTCCTGCACAACAGGAATGCTGTCAGATATACCTGGAACACAGGTACACTCCCACAGGCAGTGCAGGCACGAAGGGACCTTTCAGATTCCCAACGGGCACTTTTGCGCTGCCATGCAGTACCTATGTTGGCAGATTTCCAACGTGGGGTCCGTCCTTTGCCGACTGCAGTGGATCGACAACCAGCACAGATTGCTGTCACTGTGATGTTGCTGCCATTGCATCAGCAGCAGCGTTGTCTTGCCGTTGCCAGTGTTGGCGATGTGGTAACCTTGTTGTTCTCTTTTCATTGGAGTTGGTGAGGTGCTGGCGTGCTGTCGCCATCATTGCATTGGCGCCAGCATTGTCTTGTCATCACTAGTGTTGATAGGGCACCGCCGTCACTGCTTTCACATCGTCATCGTCATCTTGTCGTCTGTGTCGGCGATGTGGTGTCAGCATTGATGATGCGATGGTGTCGCCAGTATTGCATCGGTGGTAGGGCACCGCCGTCACTGTCCTGCCGTCGCTAGTGTTGGTGCCATAGTACCACTGTTGTCGATGTTGACATGACAGTGCTGCTGTCATTGTTCTGCCGTCGATGGTGTTCGTGCCATCGTTAGTGTAGAAATTTTGAATATGAGTCGCTGAGAATGGGGATGAAAAAAAAACTTATCGAGGGTGCATCGTTGTTGTCATCAGCATGGTGACAATGTCAGCGTATCGTCTGTGGTCGTGGCGGTGTCGTCGTTGTGACTCCAGTAGTGGGGTGTGAGAGAATTGAAAGGAAGGAAAGGTGAAAGAGAGAGAAAAAAACTTACCAGGGGAGTATCGTCGTCGTCGTCATTGTCGGCAAGATGATGACATGGGCATATTGTCTATAGTTGTGGCAGCATCACCATTGTGGCCACAATGACAGAGTGTGAGTAATAGAGAGAAAAGAAAGGTGAAGGAAAGAAAAGAAAGAACTCACGCAATGCTGGGGTGCCACCGTCGCTAGTGTTGGTGATGTGATGCCGTCGTTGTCGTTGCTGGTGGTGTTACGGCACCACTGTTGTGTCGGCGTCAGCATGCCATTGCTGGGGTTGGTGACCCGCTGTCGGGGGTGTTAATGGGGTGCCACCGTCATTGCAGCCGTGCCGTCGTCATTGCGTCGTCGTTGGTGATGGGGTAAGTTGGTGCATTGTACGTCATCGTGGCTGCATCGTTCACATTGCAGGGAAGATTAGATGAAGGGGCGTGTACACGGTAAGGCAACAGCTAGTTCTACAGGTATATCTACTTACTACTGCTAATATAAAGTGACTTACTAGGGTGTTCTACAGGTTATGAGACCAGTTGATGATCAATGCGGAGATTGACGAAGGAGGGACACGCAGAGTCTGCGACGACCCGCGCGATGTGGTCGTGATGACCCAGGAGGGTGCATTGGACACATGGCCAGCAAAGACCGACGCGGTGGCAGAAAGTCGAGCAGCTGACAAGAGGGAGTCGAAACTGTCAAGAGACCCTGGGGATGCAACAGGTGACGACGAGCGTCATCCTGATGCACCCACAGAGCCCCCTGACCATGCGCCGAGCACGGAGGAAGGGAAGGGCGAGCCGAGGGTCGAGGCGGAGGTTCCGAGTTGGTGGAGGGCGAGAATGGATGTGCTAAACGAGAAGATGGCTGTGCTGAGAATCAGCATAGCAGTGCACAAAGAATGGTACAAGAAAAATGTACCTGAATCACCGAAACTACTTGCCAACAAACCTGCACAGCGACAGGTTGAATCCCCGAGTGTTGAGCTTGAGGGGGAGTGGACCGGATGTCCAAACTGCGACGTTGAGTTGACCGGCAACCATGCCGATGTGCCAAGACCATCGAAGGACAACGGAGACGCACTGGATGGCGTGCAGGATGAGTCCCCAAGCGTTGAGCTTGAGGGGGAGTGTGTTGAGTGCACGAGTATCAACGGCGGAGTGTCGGAAGTGCCAGCAGGAGACGTAGGATACGTCATGGGTACACCAAAGATGCTGTTGGATGCGTTAGCACGGCCACATGCATGGTCAGAGTGCACGGATGCCGAGAACATACCGGGAGGTGGTCAAGGCGAGCCGAAGGGAGCGGATGACCGGGTGGATGTGTCAAGGCCATCGAGGCATGATGAGGACCCGAGGAACTGACCTAAGGGCATGCAGATGACATCAGTACAGATGCGCAAACAGGCGAAATGATCGGACGCGAGATACTCACCTGAGGGTCAGAGTGGGTGTGTGAGCGGATACGTTGAGCTTGCCAAGAGGTATTAAGGATATCAAGGAACAGCAGAAGATGCTGAAGAAGACGTCAGGATGAATGGCCAGAAGATTAGAGAGGAAGAACTCACCTATGGCAGCAAGCGGCAACCCAGACAACCCGAGAGGTGACGCAGACACACCGAATGTGTCGGGAGGTGTCGGCAGCGTCGGGAATGAGTCGAAGATGTTGCGGAATGCATCAGAATGGGTGCGCCGACAGCTGGAGTGCAGGAATGAAGGCTTACCTGAGGAGGCTCGAGGCAAGCTATACCAACTGGAAGTCGAAGCACTCATGCCAGGAGGATCGGGAAGTGTTGAAGGCCACAGGAGTAGGCCGGGGAAGCTGCACGATGCATCAGGATGGGTGCACGAACGGGCAGAGAGCCAGAGAGCTGAAAACTCACCTAGG
The DNA here is from genome assembly GCA_038090275.1 of Austroboletus novae-zelandiae. Classification (NCBI taxonomy): domain Eukaryota; kingdom Fungi; phylum Basidiomycota; class Agaricomycetes; order Boletales; family Boletaceae; genus Austroboletus; species Austroboletus novae-zelandiae. The sequence goes on along the minus strand of JBBPML010000005.1, from coordinate 55,112 downwards.
AGATCTCTAGAGGAGCCGCACGACCCGGGAGGTGAAACAGCCACACCAGACGGTGTGTACAGGTCCCAAGGATGTACCAGAGGGCCACGGAACCGGTGCGACGGCAGCGCGAATCCGTCAGGCTGAGATAGAGACTCTGGACACCAGGAGAAGATGCAAGAGGCGAGAGTCGAGCTGGACGATCCGAGCGGTGAAGTGATTGCGCCAGGCTGTTTCCACAGCATCTATGGATGTACTGGGGGGCCAGTGAACGTGTGCGATGATGACGCCAAGTCGCCAGATGAAAATTTGAGGCCAGGAGACCAAGAGAAGGGCCAGGAGACCAAGAGAAGGTCCAGGAGGCGAAGAGTGACGTTGGATGCGATTGGAGGTGCGGAATCAATGGATATGGCGTCCATAGCAATGGGATAGGGTGCCGGATGGTCGACGAAGCGAGCACCGAGCATAGTGGATCGAAACGAGTCGATTTGGAGCCGCTAGGCAGAGAAAAGGCGAGTCAGCACAGACAACGAAAGCAAGAGGCGACAGACGCACCTGCACCATCCTCACCACCACACAACAGTCCCAAATGGTCTATCAAGCCCGCGAACAAACCGCGTCGACGAGGAAAGCTGAAGAGGAATATCAGCGCAAGGTGCAAGAGAGGACTTACCTATCGAATCCGACGATCATGCCAAGGCCAAATTGGGCGAATCAGAGCAATTGGACAAGCTGCCAATGGTCCAGGAAAGGTGTAGGATCAACAGCAAGCTGCGAAACGCGAAGCTGGTGAAGCCAGGAGCAATCGAGGATGATCGCGCGCAGAGAAAGGAGCGGTAAGGTTTAGCCAAGCTGCGGATTCCCATATTTGGACATTGACCGAACGCGACAAACGGACGCATATCGGACACGCATTTTATTTGTACGGAACACGTTCGTTACCATTGGACTCTGGGGTGTTCTACAGCTAGCAGTGCATGTCATCATCTTGGCAGCAGCATCGTTGTCGCTGCGTCATCCATGGGGTGTAGTAGCTTACCTCGCCTCATCGCTGGGGTTTCGCCATCACTGTCAATGTTTCGCTCGCGCTGCCACCCACACCATGACCCATCTCGGCCTCACCGCTTCGCCCATGCTACCTTGCTCCCGCTCTTGCTGTCACCTGGCCGATTCGTGTATCCATGAGCACAAGCACATATGCAGGCGGATATCTGCATGCGTGCTTGTGTTCGTTTGCTCACTGTCGCCGTCCCCATTGTTGTCCCCCAGCCCCTGGACGCTTGTTCACTTGCCATCCCATCTCGCCTTTACCACTTCACCATCACCATCCGTCCCCTGGCTCATGTTTCATATATGAATGAGTACGAGCACATATGCAGGCAACAAGCTTTCACCCCTCCTCTCTCCCTTGCTGCCTCGACCTTGCCGTTTCACCCACACCATCACCCATGCCATCTCGCCATTGCTGACATTTGCATGTGGACGAACACGAACACATACACAGGCGGCTGCCTGCATGCGCGCGCATGTTCATTCACTCACTGTTGCCATTCCTGCTAACTGCTATCCCCCAGCCCCCAATTTGGGGACGCTCATATGGTGACCCAGCCCTCGAGGATTTTGACCGAACCCTGACAATTCATCATGCGGTTTACTGTATGTATCTAAACCTAGAAGCCACAGCACATGGCATCACACAAGTGGAGGCTGAGCCTGCGAGCTCTCTGGGCCCTTGTGCAAAGCCCGGCTTAAGTCGGCCAGGCCAGGTACAGTACTAGTTCTGTTGCCTGTTTCTGATCTCGAACCAGATGATTTCGGACTATTCTCAGTCCAAACAGTATTCATTTGTTGTAGAATTCTGCTTAGATGTCCTTAAATTAATACCAGGGGTGAAATGAACTTGTTAAAAAAATTGACGTGTGGCACACATGATCAAAAAAAGTGCGCGATCATCCAAAAAAAAATGCGAGATTCACAAAAAAAAAAGTGCGTGATCAACCCCCCAAAAAAATGCGAGATTCCCAAAAAAAAAAGTGCGCGATCAACCCAAAAAAAGTGCGAGATTCCAAAAAAAAAGATGCAAGATCCCAGAAAAAAAAAGTGCGTGATTAAAAGTGCAATCCGACCGCCATACTTACGATCGAGCTGTTCTTGTTGCCCAACATCCTGACGCCACAGCGAAAGCTTTCGATCGGGAAATCTCCGCTTTCCTTCAAGTTGTCGTACGCTTCCGAAAAGGTCCGGGTTTGTTTCGCACGTGTAAAGCGTTCTACGGAATGGTTGAAGCACAGGGAAGAGGAACATTACATTGTCACTTACACGGTTATGGTTAGAAGGTAATCCAAATCCTCAACTGTTACGAGACAACATGACGATTGATGATCACTTTCGATCGAGGATGTTCACATAGTTAGAAGACATTATCAAATGCAAGCTTCCTCATAATCCATACACGTACAAGTCCATTCGATCAGTTTCAGTGGGCCCAGGCCCGTTGCCCACAAGGGCTGTGGTATGAGTCGGAGCCAAGGGATCAAGTGACACAGCCACAAGGAAGAATCTAATCTGACTTGATTTCAACAACAACAGTAACAGTAACAGCAACAGCAACTTGCTTTCACCATGGCCCCTACCTCTTGTGCCTTCTGCCACAGGGCAAAAGCCATCTTGAAGAGGCCGAAGACTGGTCAACAGATTTGCAAAGAATGCTTTTTCTTTGTCTTTGAAACCGAGGTCCATCATACCATCACTGAAGCAAAGTTGTTCAAACCTGGCGACAAAGTGACCATCGGTGCATCTGGAGGGAAGGGTAAGTTCTTTTTACGCCTAGATAAGATCGGAGCATCACTTATGTCCGAGTGTTAGATTCAACGGTGCTGGCATGTGTTATGAAGACTCTGAACGATCGATACAACTACGGCCTGGATCTGTATTTGCTCTCTATAGACGAAGGCATAACAGGATATAGGGATGACTCCTTGGAGGTGTGTGCCTTGCATGATGTCCTTGGTGACCCAACATGCTCATTCCAAGCAGACAGTGAAACGAAACCAGCAGCAATACGACCTGCCTCTCAAAATTCTTACTTACGAAGAACTTTATGGCTGGACAATGGATGCTATCGTGTCCGAGATAGGCAAGAAGAACAACTGTACATTCTGTGGTGTATTCCGACGACAAGCTCTCGACAGAGGTGCCTCTTCTCTGAACGTGGACCACATTGTCACTGGTCACAATGCAGATGATATCGCAGAAACGATACTGATGAATGGTGTGTATCATTCGAGCAAGAAATTTCACGACTCAGTGCTTGTTACAGTGATGCGTGGTGATATCGCTCGTCTCGGACGATGTACATTGATCTGCACTCAAGGAGAGGATAGCATCAAAAGATCCAAGCCCTTTAAGTATGCTTACGAGAAGGAGATCGTCATGTAGGTCACCCATCATTTATCGAGTATTGTATTCATGCATCTCATTCCTGGAAGGTATGCATACTTCAAGAAACTTGATTATTTTTCAACAGAGTGCATCTACTCTCCAGATGCCTACCGCGGACATGCTCGAACATTCCTCAAGGACTTGGAGGTTGCACGCCCAAGTGCAATTATTGATATAATTCACTCCGGTGAAGCATTTGAAGTGAGGGAGGACGTGAAGGCAACACAGAAACCCCAACGTATGGCCAGGTGGTACCTGCTGGAATTAAGTTATTTGACAATTTCTTTAGAAACGTGCAAACGCTGCGGTTATATGTCTAGCAACGAGTTGTGCAAAGCGTGTACACTTCTGGAGGGCTTGGAACGAGGTGTGGCAAGTTCGGCAACAGTAAGCTCAACTTCGCTGTGTAGTGGTCATATATTAACTTGAGGCGTAGACAGGGAAGGCCAGGAAGAAGCTTGATGAACTGGGTCCAGTGCCAGAAAATTTACGAACCATACCTCATTTTCGATCACACCTTGCTGTTTCGATCGATTTGCCCAAAACAGATCAATGACATAAAGTATGAAAACACAAAAGTTAAACTGTCCAGGAATAAGTATTGTAGACAATATACTCCCGCTCTAATTAGATGGTGATGTTCTTCCTTCGACATCACAAAAGGTTTTTACCAGGCGATCGAAGTTTTCCAATAACTCTTTTGTCTGCGTTTCTTCTTCTTGAGAATGGAAAAGCTTGACTATCCTGACATACTCGCGACCCCAACGATTCGTCTGCGCAATGTAAGCAGTACCTACTTCGACAGGTTCCTTTGGACCCACTGCACTTGCGGCTGCGTTACTAGTTGGTAGGCTTGCAAAACAAACGATTGACAAATGGACTGCTGATATGGCCGCCTTGAAGACGTCGATGGGATGATTAGTAGACCCAAAGAATCTAGCCTGGTGAAAATACCCAATCAGTAAATGCACCATTACCTGTGATGATTACTTACGATATAGAACGACGCGAACATACACAAAGAAGTGAATGCTCCAACCAGCTCAGATGCAATATTCGTGCCAGCCACCCCGGGGTATGCTATGAAGTGTCTCGTGACTGGTGAGCCATCTGTTTGACGACGAGTCGCTTCTTCATCCAAGTATAGGGATATCATGTTCATCTGGTATTTGGAACATTCGTACGAGTGCTCGGACTTCACTAATTGCCAGTCGCGCGAGTCATAGAATTGAGAACTGGCTTCGTGTGATGACATCCATACGACTCGGGAACCAGTATATTTGGCTAACATGGGTTCCAAGGCTCGGAACTGGCTCAGTAGAGATTAGAGTCGCGTGACCAAGTTGTGAAAGAACTCACCAAAACATAGTGTCCAAACACGTTGCTCTGCCACACCAAACCCAAACCATCTTTGCTCGTTTCCCCGATGTGCTGAAGGTAGAATTTTGGTGAAGTAACCGCACCAATGTAGTCCGTTAAAAAGTAATAGCCTGCAAGTGGCCATATTATCTTTGCAAAGCGAGCTATTCCTGCGTTGCAGATGAGGTGTGAAATGTAGGGATAGCTGAACAATTAAGCTCAACGAAGGCAATCTTGAAGGTAAAAAAGAGCGTACTTTTTTGTGATTTCGTCTGCAAAAGAGAACACACTGTGAATGTCGCCCAAATCGACGGTGTGTACAGCTATATGCAAGTTTTTCCGGAATGACTCCGCGTGTCCATCATATCCCGGCGAAAGTTTAGCGAGCTGGACCTGCTCGTCCGCGATGTCACAGAGTTTCTTGCGAGCATTTTCTGCGCGTTGTTTGTTTCTGCAGGCCAGTATGAGGGTGAGGCCATCGCAGTTCAGTTCCACGTTGTCTGACACCGACTCGCAACGCGACAACTGGGACAAAAGACGGTGACAAACACCAAACCCAACACCGCTGTGAATAATGAATATTTGAGTGGTTAAAATAGGGATTTGATCGATTTCCGTACTTGTTGGCACCAGTGACAATGATGATGGGACACAGGTTATTGGATGGCATGACCCAAGGAATTTTGCCGAACTTGATTCCAATTTCTTATACTCGGTAGTAGTTACTACTCTTGGCGGTCACTGTAACTACATGCCACCAACACAAACCCAGAAGTACGTGAATCTATCAACCATAATGTATACCTATCTCAACGACTCATCATTCACAGCGGTATTTTGTTTGATGTATAGTATCTGAGATAATACTCATTTTACATCCGTGTTGTACCCGGCCCGGTGGGAGGCCCGAGATCATATGCAGATGCGTGCGTAGTCAGATAAATGTCGTCAAGCTTCAAGCTTCAAGCGTCACAACCAGAAAGAAGTAGATTCCAAATTATGCATCACTTTTCTTTTTCTTCTTTTTCTTCGGCGAATCACCACTCCCGGCAGCTGCTTGGGACTTCTCGGCTTTGAGGGCCTTCTTTTTCTCCTTCCTCGCTTTCCGCTCGGCTTCCGTCTCGCCGTCCTCCTGTGCCTATACTCAGAAGCAGGTGCAGAGATCACAGACAAAGACTAACCTTGGCTTCACCGGTATTCACTTGATTGTGTTTGTCACTTTCCCGCCGTTTTCGCTTTTTCTCGCTTTCTTCTGACTCCTCATCCACGTCCATTTTGTCATCGTCCGACTCAGCTGCCTTTTCCTTCTCGGCACTTCGTTTCGCTTTGCGCTCTTCTTTAGCCTTCTTCTTCTCAGCCTTCACATCGAGGACGGCCTGAACAGCCGTCTCTAGAGGCTCTCGTTGCGTAGGGACGAGATCGACGGCATCGGCAGCAGTGTTGTACGTCTTTGCATCACCTTTCATTGTGAACTTTTGTTGCTTCTTGCCGTCATCTGCATATCGTCGAACACCAGAAATATCACTTTGGTGTTCAAGTGCACGTAGTCGAGACTCCAGTTTTGCACGATTCTCGAGACCAATGGAAGGAGCTTGGTCCTCCGATTTGCCGTCAGCATCAGTGAGGGCATCGACACGGATCGAGAGTGCGGCTTTTGTTGCAACCATACGTGCCATCTATAACACACGTTCATATGCGATGTAAATAACAATGCTTTGACTCACTTTTCCTTTAAGCTTTGGTGGTGCTTGGCCAATTAACGACGCCTATAACCGTACAGTCAGTCTATAGCGTGGCGAAGAAAGCTACCACGTACATGGTAAATGAGTCCGTATTTTGGAGTATCATGTTTTGTTTTTAGCGCGCGAAAGAGTGCTTTCTCAGCACCAAGAATTTGAACTGTGGACGCTGGATGTTTCGCCAGGCTCAAAAGGCTCCCAGCGTGTGATATTAGCCTCGCGCCAACAAGATCGCCAACAAGAGCCGTCAGATTTGGTGCCACGGCATTCATGCGATTGCGCAAATACTCTGCAAGCTGGGCACGGTACGCAGAAATGGATATAATCTGATCACACAGAGCATGTATGTGCGATATATCGCTGTCTGAAATCTCTGTGCCCATTGAAATTTCGGCAGCTGCTTTAAGGACTACCTCCAGGTCTTCCGGTAAGATGGTGTCGAACGACGTCGTTCCTGCATTGGTACGAAAGCCCATAGCACGAATAACTTTTGCATATGCGAGATTGTCGGAAATTATTTTAGCCATCTCGGGAAAATGCCACCCATACCATTCCTATGAGGCGTCAATGGCAAGCCAAGCTTGAATATGCAGATACCCACTTTGACACGCATGGCATATATATTTATTTCTTTGTCCAGGTCGTCAAGGAGTGCAATAGCCTGCACGATCATGGTATCGACTTTGTTCGGAGAGAATTTTAGCTTGAAGCTGAGACATGTATGAATGGCATGATGCACGGGGGGTAAGGTGGGGCTTACCGAGACAACGAGTGACTTAAACCTAGGCTCATGGTAGCGAGGTCCTTGGGGTCGAGACCATCCATCAGAGCTGCTATTTGGGAGCGGATGCCTCTCCACAGATCACTATGGTCCTCGGGTGCCAGTGCGGAGACCTTGATGCCCAACTTTTTCGAAATTGAATGGGCTGGAAGGTATGAGCAGACAAGACAAAAGAGCGCATGCTCTAAATACCTAAACGGGGGTCGATCACCAGCAAAGATTCCTTTCCCTTTCCCTTGTCCACCACTTCATCCGACAAGAATTTCTTGAGACCTTTTCCTAATTTCCCATCCTGAACGGATGTGAGATCCTCGACCGCGGTTGCTGTCGACGTAAAGCGATGGAGAGCTTTGAGCTTGAGTCTTTTGCAGGCAGATTTGATGGGTCAATTACTAGACAGAGGTCAGACACGAGATCGACGCACAGTTTGTTTGCTTTCTCCGGCGTCTCGAACTCTTTGTATAGATCGGCAGAATCGAGCTTTGCCGAGTCGGTCAGTTTAAAGAGGCAGTAGCCCATCGCGGTCTCGTATAGGACGAGCATTTTGAGATGATATGGCCCTTGAGAGCGAGGTCTGGCGAGGACGTGCGCGTTTTTTTGAGCGTGGTAACTTGACCCGCAAAGGTAACCCAATCAAGCATTGAAGATGAGATTGCCTAATTACAAGCTCTTGCTCCCGTTCGAATCCGACGTCGCTCTGGCAGTCTCACAGACTCGATTCTCATTCGGTACACAGGCTACTTCGACATTGACCGGGGTGCCTAACGCTTGTTTTTCTACTTCTTTGAAAGCAGAAGGGACCCAACTCAGGGTAAGTCTTTATTTAATGTGAAAAGCGACGCTGATAACACGATACTCTCAGACGATGTCATGATGTGGATCAATGGAAGTTGGCCACCTTTCGTTTATTGGCCGCAGGCTCAACTCGTTCGCACCACTGGGACCACTCGGTCTATTGTTTGAACTGGGTGCGCGGATTCTTGCTCTATTTAATAACACCTTTTTATGTGTGTGAACATGCCAGGCCCTTGCCATATTGACATAACCGGGATTCCCCCCAACGGCACCACTTATAACCCTCATGCGTGGAATAACGAGGCGAATGCCTTTTTTCTCGATCAACCGTGAGTTTTCGTTCCATACTCAGAGAAAAAAGGACCTGACGCTGATCTCAGTGTTAGAGTCGGATATTCTCATGCCAATTTCGGTGACACTGCTGAGACAACTGAAGAGGCTGCTCGCAATGTCCGTGCATTCGTGACTATTTCCTTTGAAACTTTCAAAGAGTTCTCCGGACGCTGGAGTCGTATGCCGTGAGTAATCTTATTGAAATCTACACTGCACATCTCAAAACACGGATATGTGTTAGGGCCGTTATCTTCCCGTGTTCGCCAGTGAGATATATGATCAGAATACCATATCCAAAGTTGAAGGCTGAGCTGTGATCGATCTCCAAAGTGTCCTTATCGGGAACGGCATCATGGGTATCTCAATGCACTGTAACTATCCGATTCTTTTCCCTACATATCCTATTTAACGCATCTTAAGGCTGTATGAGAGTTCTTACCATATTCCATGTGGTACATCTGCTTTAGATATTCCTTTCCAAAGCATCAGTAACTGCGTCCAGATCAAGGCAGCGGTGAGCATATGAAACTTCTCAACCGTGTACCACTCGAATGATCGCTTTCCGTAGTTGCCACGATGCCAGGAAGCGATGCGTTAATATTGCATCGACCAATTTGATCATCTCGGTTGCGGAGCTGCAGTTGATTTTTGTGACGAGCACATTAGACATCCCTATTGGGAGAGTGGTAGGTTTTCCCGATTATGAATTACATCAATCTAAGTTTGTTCAGGACGAAATGTCTACGACGTCTCTATGGTTTCGTATTCCATTTTATAACCAGGCACTCGACCGTTTAGCTTGCTCTAGGTTTGTGAGGCACAAGATCTTTGCTATCCTGAAGCCAATGCTATCGTAGGATCTATTGATGACCATGGCATGCGTGTTACTAGGCGCTGAATGCCCTAGAAATTTCATTTTGTGCTCGAAAGAAGTTGGCCGCAACTTCGTTTCGCATTTGGATAAGTGGTCGCACCACACTCAAGACTATGTCGCAGCTCTTCTCGAGCGTGGAATTCGAATCCTGATTTATGCATATGGCTGGCAGTGTAACTGGGTGGCTAATAAGCTTTGGGTCGATAAACTTGACCGGACTGGTAACGAAGCGTACAAGAAACAGGAGTGGAGGCCTTGGTTAGTAAATGGGAACTAGTATTTTGGATCTTGCATCATTCGTTCGAAGTGTTTGACCTACTATGACTCAAGTCCCGCATGACAAGCCTGAGGAAGCATTTACGCCAGTATCTAGATGGTTGGCCCAAGAGCACATCTGATGTCTCTTCCCTTCGTGATGGGCTCGCATGACAAATATGTGGCCGATGATCGCACCCAAGTCAGTCGCACTATATCACAAGGATCACAAGGATTGATTCCGTTGTGAGACCACCAAGCCAGTAACGTAGTGTTTTCCCACGTATGATATTGTGCGGGAATTAACGACTTCAAATGCACAGGTGCCAGATATCTCTATAACGACCATAGCGACAGAGCCTCAGTGCGGTGCAAATGTTCCGATCAGAAAAAGGACAAAGATGCAGATTGTGAGCTTTGTTTCCTGCCCCCTTTCTCGTACTGTCTCGAGGACAGTGGTGAGTTCTCCCTTCATCCAACCTTGCGCTAACTCCTGAATATACTGCAAAAGCCTGTTTGCCCAGGAGGCGAGATTCGTCAATTCAGTAAATTATTTCGTTCGAACTCTGGCAGTTCCCAAGATGCTTGTTCTTTCAAATGTCTTCTTTTGGTTCATCACTGCAGTTTTTTCATACCCACTAAAACGCACCGCAACAGTAGACATTGAAGTATTGGGTACGTCGTCGGCATTGGTGACAAAACAAATCGTTAATTTTGCTGCTGGCTTAGCATTTGCCAACGCGTTAGAGCAGCTGGAGTTCGCCTTCTATACACAAGCGCTTGAACAATTCAATGCTTCCAGCTTTGGGGCAGCGGGTTTCGCCTTGTCTCAGTTACCAATCCAACAAATTCAGACAATCGCTAGCGACGAAAACACCCATGCTCTGACTTTACAGGTTTGTAAAATATATTATAATTCCTCCATGAGCACTCGTCGAACAAAATCCTGCTTTTCAGTCTGCGGTCCTTGCTCTTGGTGGCCAAATTGTCTCCAACTGCACTTTCAATTTTTCTTCTGCCTTCACGGACATTGATACGATGGTTGCTACCGCACGAGTCATTGAGAACGTTGGTGTTAGCGCATACCTGGGTGCATTGACTTCATTGACCGAGCCAGCCCTGGTTACGGCTGCCGCAAGTATCTTGACAGTCGAAGCGCGCCACCAGACTATACTCAACCTCCTGTCCAATGCGACTAGCATTCCTCAGCCATTTGATATTGCGCTTTCCCCTGCGGACGTCCTCGCCATCGCAGATTCGTTTATTTCCGGATGCGAACTGGGCTTTTCTGGCACGTCGGTCGAATTCTGGATCCCGCATCGCTTATTTACCTACACATTTAGCAAATTCTCCTCTGACTGTCACCAATAATAGTCCCTTGCAACCTGGGACACGACTTAATTTCAGTTCCCCGGCTTTGAACGGATCCACATCGTCAAGTGTAAGTCTTCCCCTCGACGTGTTAATGGAAAAATCCAAACATGTTCTTGCGCAGCAATTATCCTGCAAAATTATCACTGGGGGGTCGAACATGTCCGTCTATCAGCCAATGGACGTTTGCACGGTTCCTGCGAATGTCACAGGCCCCATGTATGTGTTTATCACCACGAATCAAACAAACACGACGTCGCTACTCAACATGAATGGTACAACGAACTCGAATACGATCGTCGCGGGTCCTGCGCTACTTTTTGTCGACCAGCCAGATCTCATTGGCGACTTAATCCGCCCTGGTCTTAATGCTTCTGGTACCACACCTGGGAATGACACAACCACACCTATGGCGACACAGGTGTCGACAACTCCACCTGTCGTTTCCACAACGTCGTCACTCACTGGTATGCATAATATCGTTCGCATCCCTTCAGACATTTGACTTGTCATTGTAGGGACAACGCCAACGCCAATGACCAATGATACGGTACCGATGGCTCCCAACCCGTCGTCCTGGGCTTTGACAACTACAATATCCCCCGCGCAAGCAAGCGCAGTCCTATCCAGTTTGACGAATTGATTAGTTTCACATTCCCTAAGTAGTAAAGGCTTGTACACGAGTTGCAGAGGTCTACAGTGTAGAAGATTTTCATATGGTGGACGGCACTGGTAACTGGTATTATGCATGAATCAGTCATCGTCACTATCGTCACTCGAGGAAGTACTATCTTCATCTGGACTCAACTGTCCGCCAGCAAACTGGTTTAATGACATTGGTCGTCGGGACTCCGTTGACGCAGCCGCTAGTATATCTTCATCTAGCTCCTCCAGTTGTTTTTCCATCTCTTCTTCGAAGGCATCGACGTCGATCTCCTGAGTATCAACGTCGGCATGAGTATCGCCGCCAACAACCTGGTCCCAGTCATCTTCTTCTGTATCAGAATCTTCTTTAGGCAGTGGTCGTGAGGACGGAAGGACGATAGAAGTAGAAGCATCTGGGAGTGCGAGTCGGGTAGTCGGTGGAGGTTTCTGAATTGGTACTGGTGACAGTTTTTGGCGTTTCGTCGTGCGTGTGGGAACTCCGAAGGCAAGGACCTCTTCCAGTTCAGAGTCGATGATACTCCGTGATTCTGCCTCTCCCTTATCTCCCTTATCTCCCTTCTGCTTGGATTTCGTTTTGGGTATCGGTTCCTGATGGTGGGAAGGAATGCTGCGCGGAGGCTTGGATTTGTGTGGCAATGTAGGTGCTGGTGCTTTAGTAGCAGCAAGAAGCAATTCTTCGTCCTCCTCTTCTTCCTCGTATCTTCGACCTTTTTGGTCTGAGCGAACTGTTGCGATGACCTCTTCAAACTCGTCATCCGGTTCACCCTCGGCATCCTCAAGCACGTCCAAACCATTTTCAAGTTCCTTGACCAGATCTATGTCGTCACCAGCAAGTTGTGGTGTGGCCGGAATTGCTAGGTACCAAACAATTAGTATACTGAAGAGACCTATGAAGAAGCAAATACTCACGAGAGGCTGTATCGCGCTGGACTGTGGATGATGTAGTCTGAACTTTTCGGTCATAGGTAAAGTTCATAAACGAGTCAATCTTCTCGAGGGTGAATGTCTACAGAGTCATGCACGTGAGTTAAAAAACCGGCCGAACGAGCACAGTACTCGCCCCCATATCTTCGTCATAAATCAATACGCAGTCATATTCTTTAACCGGTTGTTCTGTGCCCTTAAAGAGGTGGCTTTCGCTAGCCTGTGGAACGTGGTCGGTTATCATTCAATAATAACAACACAAACACGCGTGCCTGTGAGCTCGGTCGCTCTACCGTAACGCTCGTCGATTCCCTGGTGCGCTTCACTTCGATAGAGCCAGGTTTATCTGGATTGATGGACTCGGGCTTGAAGTTGTCTGAGGTGACGAGCGTATTGGCACTTAGTGTACAAAGTTTCGGAGCAAAACGTACAGCGGAAGGAATAAAAGTCGCGATCTGGGAGGTTACTGGCGCGCTTCGGTGGTGCGATCCCCTTTCGCGCCTTGAGAGCCCGTTTAAGGGAGCCACCGATGTCTACCTTGTGGCGACCAGTGACGGGCATCCATTGGGCATCGACCATGGCTGAATGTGAATGGCGGGGGTTCGATATCAAGACACACTGGCAGGGACACTGCACCAAGCCATGTGCTGAAGTAAGCAACAGCCAACCTGTGCCGGGCAAAGAGCCACATTCGAAACAAAGACTTATGTGACTTTACAAGACCACCGCCTCTATCGTAGAATCATTTCAAGCATCTGCAGCAAAGTGAACCTTGCCCTTTTTCTTTTTCTTTGGTTCGTCATTCTCAGCGCTATCACCCATCCTACCCTGTTTCCGTTTTTTCCGTTTTTCCTCCACCGTGGGTGCTGCCTCTTCGTTCGGTGCTACAAACGCCTTGGCACGTTCAGCACGGCGCTTCGACGTCGCCTCCGCTTGCTGTGTAACACGTCACTAACAATACAGTGGAACCTAGACACTGCATAATACCTTTTGTCTTCGTTGTTCCTCCTCGCGTGCTTGCTTCTGGTGAGGCTTGAGGAAGTACTCTCCCGATTCGAGTTGAAGGTCAACCTAAGGAATGGAGGGTGCTGAGGACATAGTCCATGGACAATAATATACCGTACCTTTCGAGGTTGTTGGGGTGGTGGGAATGGTGTGTATACTTTCTTGGCCTTTTCTTTCTTGGGGGGAATGGGCTCGAGTCCAGCTTCTTTACGAGCTGCCTCCGTTGCTGTAATTTTTTCGTTTTTCCGCTTAGTCTTCTCCGACGTTTTGAGGTGGTGCTTCCGGAACTGAGGAAGGAACCGATCCCATGATTCACTTGCAAGCTTGGGATCTTTGGCCAATTCCCGTCGAATCATGAGTTCCTGCCGAACTCAGAAAAGAAGTCAAGACTAAGATAACATCGAACCAACCTTTATTCGGTATATCGGATGTACGTTCTTCATACAATCCAAAACAATACGTCGCACTTCCTTCAACGACTTGTGCGGGCCCATGACGCTGACTGTGTTGCCTTGGACCAAAACATAGCATTGCGTCAAGAGTTCAATTGCCTAATCCTTGTAAGTACGTTAAAGGTTGGTGACACCAAAGTTACCTTGAGAGTACTGCCATCAGGGCCGATGATGCGTTGCCTCCTTTTGACGAAGCGCTCTTTGTTCCGTACCAAATTTCCAATTTTAATGATGTCACATGCGATGTCATCCTGGAGGACTTTCGCCGCTTGAGTGATTGCAACGCCTCGAGCGAGGAGCTTGATCATGTCGCGAGCTTTAAGCACGATATATGGATCATATGTTTTGCGTGTCGTGCGTACGAACATGGATCCATGCACCAGATCAAGTGTGCATGCAACACCCTGTCTTCTGTACAGTCGAACGTGAACTTGATAGCGCCAGATACTCACATGAGGTTCTAAGGTCCGAGTGACCGCGCTCCACACTTCCCTCAAGTACTTTTCTCTGTACTTTGGAAAAAGAGTTGCGAAGGAGGATTCTTCGGCAAACACACCCCCTTTGTTATCTGTCGGCAAGAAGGGGTCGACCTTCCACTTGTGCGGCTTCAGCATCGTACACCTCGCCAAGTTAGAGTATGCTCACACTAAGAGATTGTCAGTCAGCCATTGCATAGCAAGATTTAACGACATACTGCTCACTGGTTAATGTCATCGGTGTCCCATGCTGATACCAAAATCAGAGCGAACACGTTGGAGGCCTGAAGCACTCACGCTTATCTTTGCGATGTTTCTTGGATGAACTCTTGGCTGGTTCCTCAGCCCGGTCTGCCATGTCACGTTGGGTACTTTTAAGACGAAATTATCCTTCACTGGTAAAACAAAAGTCTACATGTCACGTGCCTACCCTACGAGTGTTCCTGTGACTCGGCCTTTCTTTGGACGCTGCATCCATGGAAAGTCTTTTAGCCGGCAGTCCACTCGAAGAAACGACACCACTCTCTTATGACGCGCTGCATTCCAACGAAGAAATCTCTCAAGCCGAGGTCGCCGTCTCGAACGAGGATACCCAACCGGCAGCGTTGCTAAATCGCATCGGTCGCGCCAAAGTATACCTGCTCCCTGATTCTGCTCAGACTAAAACAGCGAAGGTGCGCTGGTTTTGTATGCAAAAATTCACGCGGAGAGCAGCAGCCTGATGCTGCAGGTTTCTCCTCGGGAAGCGGAAACGTTCTGATATGGAGGAAGATGAAGACGTAGAAATGGATGAAGGTGTGTTCTCCGATGTAGTTCTCAATGTAGTGAAATCAATACTGTGTTAGACACCGTGCTAAGAGCCAATGCCCTTTTCCTCACCGGGACACCCATTTCCCATCTTCCGACCGCTCGCATATTCGCATATGTCACCCATTTCGACGCAAAGCCAATTGGCCTGGAATGGGTAAACGATAGCAGTTGCGTGTTGGTGTTCGAATCAAAAACTCTGGCACGCGCCGCACACCGCCATCTCCAAAAAACACCCACAGAAGACATGGATGACGAGGGATTTGTCACGGCGAAGTCTATTCCTGTTACCCTTTGGCTTCCGGAGGACAGAATTAGCAAAAGCCTTGGGCATGGAGAAGGGTCGAGGGGTATCTTGAAGATGAGATGGGCGAAGAACGACGATATGAAGAAAAAGGGTGCTAAGAGAGAGAGCGAGTTTTACAAAAAGTATGGGACAGATGCAGGAAAAGATGGTGAAGGGTCACAAAAACGAAGACGTGACGAACGTTTACCGTTGGATGCCGCGCAACTCGACGATGAACTGGATATCTTTCTCGGGAAGAAGCAGCCGTCGCACTCCCCACCGCCAAATGAAACGCACGGTGATCAGTTGTCCGAAAGTCGGTCGCTGATTGAGCGTACTTCGCCAGATTCTAGCATCGATCTGAGGCGTCGCATGCCTACTCGCCGAATGCTTGATGAAGGTGAATCCAGATGGGGTAAGGGCAGAGGGCGGAGAAACCCTCGACCTCAAAAGACTCAAAAAGAACTTGACGATGAACTTGATGCTTTCCTGAAGCAGAAAGATTAGTTTCGGTATGTTTAAATTGTGTCAAGCTCGACCAAGCATTCACGTTGTCTGTTTCACAGTATTTAAATTTCCCCGTGCATCCTTCCGTTATCCCAGTTAATATGTATTAGCATTGTGACAGATTAAACACCACTTTTGCAAAAGCCTTGACGATCATTTGTGTCCGATGGATCTCATCTTCAGGTCGCTGTTCATCTTCAAGCCCATTTCCGGAGATCTTGAATTTCCCCTCATGACATGAGCATAGAAAGCTCTTGCTCTGTGCTAGCTATAACTTGGAGAGCGTTGCGTTATTCCAAATATACGGTCTGGTGCTCAGGTAACGGGGCATCCGATGCCGAGCTCCCGGAGCATAGTATAATAGATGTACCACCGCACTTCGGCTCTGGTCATTTCGTTACCACGCACAAGCGCTGAACGTGGTCAAACTTTGATTGTAGAACCATCATACATACGGTGAACCTTGTAATCATGATCAGATAGGCAAAGTACTAGTACATTACGGCTCTCTCCAAAGCGTAATTTTAAATGACTGCAGGTGTCAATGGCTTCTAGCCAGTTACATAGTAACGGCTAGCGAGGAACAAGAGGCTCCGCCGCCTCGTGACCTTGCTTGCAAACGACGTTGATAATGATTCTGTACATATGTATATCACTTTTTTTTGTTGATTATTTATACACAATGTATGCCTTTTTTACGGTCGTTTTTTTTCTGTCGCATGTAAATTACAGTTGCAGTTAATACGTGCGTCGCTCGCAAGCAAGGTGATTATAGACAGGGGCAACGTTTTCCTAAATTGGCGTTGCTTTACTCCGCCATTTAGTCCGAACGCAGTATGGCAAGGCAAGCCGGGGAACAGGCTCAAGGCTCTTCGACGACAGAGACATCTACTTTTTCATTGTATACAATCAACCCTGGCAGCCCTTCCCACCTGGATGTGATCGAGAACGTCGATTATGCGGGGGAGGTTGATGATTTGATGAAGAACGAAGGGTACGTAGGACCAGAGCGGCCCGAAAAAACACTCAAGCCGCTCACCCCGGAGGATCTTGCGGTCTTCAATGCGGCACAAGCGCGTTCTGGGGTAATTTACATATCACGCATACCGCCCGGCATGCAGCCTGCCAAGGTTCGTCACCTCATGTCTCAATATGGAGAGGTTGGTAGGGTGTATTTGCAACAAGAAGGTGGGTTCATTAAAATCGCTTGTCGTGTTGTTAATGTCTTTGGCTAGATCCAAGGGCTGCATTCCTGAGGCGAAAACACACTACCACAAAAAAGCCACACTTTGTGGAAGGCTGGGTGGAATTTAAGGACAAGAAAGTCGGCAGATCTGTTGCAGGAATGCTTAATGCTCAACCAATCGGTGGAAAGAAAGGAACACGGTGGCGAGATGATGTGTGGACGATGAAATATCTTCCCAAGTTCAAATGGGGCACGTTGACCGAGCAAATAGGTGGGAAAACGATTCTAACTGCGCGTACTGTTGCTCAACGCAAAGCAGCCCACGAGGCAGCCGTGCACACGGCCAAACTGCGGACTGAGCTCGCGCAGTCGAGAACAGAGCAGCATGAATATCTCAAGAATGTCGAGCTGGCTCGAGTACTGCGCAAGCGAAACGAGAAGCGCAAGGAAAAGGGGCAGGGGCCGATCGCAGTCAAGCGGCCGGCCGAGAGCGGAGAACGGAAGCAGGCAAAGCGGCCAAAGGTGGCTGCAGGACAACTGGAGAGCGTGTTGAGCAGCGTGTTCTAGTTGTGTACCGAGATGCCGGTGTTCGGATTTCAGAGTCAGATTGAGTCGGAGAAGGAAAGCGGAGGAAATGTCAGACGGTTGGCCATCTAGTTTTCTATCGCGCGCACATTGTTCGACAACGCTGCGTCGAGTTCCTCGACCCAGTCTCAAAAAAAAGCAGTGTCGCGACACAAGAGGTCTGTCTTATTCTCCTCCGTCATGCATACAAGCGCTCTCTCGCTCCTCCCTCTCCCTCTTGTCCTCCTCCTTGTTCCCAACACATAGACTAAGTCTCTGATTCCTCTCTCAGCTCTTTCCTCTTCTTGACACGTCGCTTATGACTTCTTGGTCTGCTTCTACTTATCCGCCCGCACGGCGCTCCCGTTCCCGCTCCCCAAGGGGTTCCTTTCCTCCCCGACCCCCGTATCCTGATACCTACGCTCCGGACTACCGTGGGACTTGGGACAGTCTTGACCGAGAGAGACCCTGGCCTGACCAGGAGAGGGATCGTGCCCCATACGACCATGCCAGACGCGGAAGGAGCCGTAGTCCCACCGATGACAGTATGTTTCAGTTTTTTCGTCATGTTCTTCGTTTGAGTTGTCTCGTTCTCTTGTAGATCGCAAGCGTCGTCGTTCTATGTCGCCTTATGACCGGGAACGTTATGATCCTCGTCCTCGATATGGTGATGACTATGGTACTTTACTCAAATCGATACTTTCTTCAGACTGACTGGCTTCTTTTTCAGACGCTCATTCTCGCACATACGGTTATAGATCGCCTACTCGCGCACAGTTCCCTCCCCCGTACCCTGCTCAGCCGCCTCCACCATCGCGACGAGCACCGGTTGATCCTCGCACCATGGACCACCCCGCTACTTTGAAACAATATGCAGAATGGTTTAGGTACTACTTCCCTCAGCAAGCGTCCGAGGAAGACAGCGCCGACAAGGCTGCGGAGCAAGAGGCAGGCGACGGGTCCAAACCTCGCAACGGTATACGTGCCCGCTGGGAAAAATACAAGAAGGAGTTCATGTCTACTCAGGTTCGTACATCTCTATCCCAGTCATCTTTCGCAGTTCAGATACTCCTCCTCGCGATGACTTTTGAGGTGGATTTGACTAAATGCCATATTTGTATTGTAGTTGCAAACGATGTTTGACCATCACAGGAAGTCTCCATGGTTTGCGGAGAAGTATGATCCCACAGCGGAGTTCGTGACCCTTCGTCGCCGACTTAGAAAAGGTGGTTGGAGAGGTCGTTCGAACGCCTTCGTTCAGGACTTGGAATCGGGAAAATTTGACCCCGACTTGAATGAACCTGAGTCCGAGTCTAGTGCGCAACAGAAGGAATCTACGGCCCCGGGTGATGTGGGCGAGAACATGGCTCCCACGGAGGAAGTCAAGAATGTCGCAGATGATGACATGCAGTTCACAATGGACGCAGAGGAAGATGCTGGTGAACATGACGCAAATCGTGTTGAGAATGGGAAAGGGAATACTGAACACAGGCGGGGCAACCGCGGTGAAGAAATTTCTGCTCCTCCCGAAGGTAACCAAGTCATGATCCGTACGATTCCTCCGGACATTGGTCGATTCAAACTTGAAGAGGTATGTTCAAAGTTTCACTGTCATTTGTACAATTTTGATTATTTTGTAGGCTTGTGGCAAGATCCCGGGGTTCATGTATCTTGCATTAGGTGACCCCCTACAGAAACGCAATTTCTATCGCGCAGGTTGGATCAAATTTCGCGACGACGCCGACATGACAGCCGTGATGAGCGAGCTGACGGATAAAAAGGTTCGTTGGTTTGAGCCGTTCTTGAGTGTATTCAATTTACGAGTTGGCGTAGATTGAAGGGTTCAAATTGCATGTGTCGCATAATACGAAACCCTTTGTCAATCGTGCCCGCTACGTTCCTGAGGTTGCCAGTCGGCCGGACCGCATAGAGAAGGACCTAGTAAACGTGAAGATTTTGGCGTCGATTTTGGAGGAAGAATACACCTCGTTGTATAAACCTTCTACGGATGGCGACAGCATTGAAGTGGACGGCGATGCTAACCCGGAGGGTGTCGGTGTGCAGACAGACAATGAGGATGACCCAGTGCTGAGAGAAACTGGATCCGAGGCGGTTGAGCGGCGAATTGAAAAAATTATCGGAGAGTTGCGTGAGCAAGGTGTTGATGAGAAGGTGTTGGAGGTGAAGAAGGTGAGCAGAATTTATGTCAACATTGTGAAATTCCTCATTGTTCCGATGCAAGGCGGTGGTTTCTTTGGATTTGTATATTGCCTATCTGCGCGCAGCGTACCACACCTGCTACTATTGCGCTGTTGTTACCGATCATCTAGAAGAATTGCAGCGTAAGTGCCTAAAGCACGTGAGGAAACCTCTGTCAAGGTCGATGCTTGAGGAAGTCAAAGCAACTGAAGTCAAAGAGGAGGAGAAAGATTGTGAAATTGCAACGACAAAGCCCCCCGAGAGGGACTGGAGGAGGAATGGTATGCACAGCCGGAATGTTCTGACGATCGTAACTTATTGTCCAGCCTCTGCAGACGAGCGTTGGCTGGAGTGGTTTGATACGAAGATTGCCCTCCTTATCAACAGGGATGGCGTGGATCCGCATGACTACGGGGGGAAGAGTTACGACGAGTAGGTGTTCACTATCTCATTTGCTTGGTGACTGTCGGATACTTATAACGCGGAAGGGAACTTTCGAAGGCAGTCGAACCATTCATCAAACAGGAAGACGAAGGGCGTTTCAGATGCAAAACGTGCCAAAAGCTATTCAAGGCGACCTCGTTTGTCGAGAAGCACATTGCGAACAAGCACCCTGAGCTCGTCAAGCAGCTAGATGAGGTAAGAAAAGCACCAGTTGCACAGAGTCGTGTTGACCTCCGGCAGATTCCGTATTTCAACAATTTCGCACTAGACCCTCACAGGATCCAGCCTTTCAATCACCCTCCACCTGTGACAGGCAACGTCCAAGCACCTCCGCAGGCGTACGGTATTCAGGGCCCGAGTGTTTACATGCCCGAATACGGCCGCCCTAATCTATTTTACGGAGCACACCCTGCGGCATATGTACCCCCACCGCCTTACATGGGTGGTGGCTACTGGGACCCTTACGGCTATCAGTATCCCCCTGGATCGTTCCCGCCCCCACCGCCTCCGCGGAGGGACGAAGCGACCACGGCACGTCGACTAAGTGATCGCATAAGCGGTTATGCGCAAGGCCTTGATCAGTCGGTAGAGATTACTGTACCCGTTGGGGCCGGTCTGCCCGCAAAGCCAGTCGTAGCACTAGATGGACTGGGCGGGCAGGAGGCGAACGGACGACGGGGGGGACGGCGGGCAGGAGCGGGGGGTGCACCGCCACCGCCGCCGCCGCCTGACGCCAAGGAGGACCCACGGGCTGCGGCGGGGCGGAAAGTGAGCTACCACGACATGGACTTGGTCGCGGAGGGCGATGTCGAGCTGAGCTATTGAAAAGATATTTTAACAGCGTACTATTTGATGGTTGTACCTTGACTTGATGGTTTTTTATGAAATCTGGCTGGTCGTTTGCGCGTGCCGGGCCATGAAGCAAGCTGTGACAAGAGGGTGACATTGGCAACCCTTTCATTTCCATCAGGCCGGACGTCGATCGAGGGCACGGTGTCCCCCAAAGTTGCCGCCAAATTACACCCATCTCGTCTCCTGGCGAGGCCCTTCCTTTCTCTTATACTTGCAAGTCGACAAGCCGGGCCAGGAGCTCTCTGACACTACTCATGACCGGGCCAAAACAGGTCTTTGCCCAGCACGACCCACCCGACCTCGTCGGCCCCAACAAGTTCGCCGTCACCTGGCCCGCCGAGCCCTCGCCGCCCATCCAGTCCCCGCTCGGACACCCCGTAGAGCGATCTGCCGTCCTCAGCTCCTCAGAGGCCGACTCCGATCTGTCTGAACGGGAGTTTTCCTCCATCGATAAGCTCTCCCAGGCCGACCTCTCCGATGACTACGACACCTCGCCCAACCACCGCAGGTCCTTCCCGCACCAGCCTGGCGCACCCCACCTCCACGACGGCTGTCCCGATATCCCCTCACGCACATTCCCAGCGCCTCTCCCCGCCCAGCTCGAGCACCTCCGGAACCCTCACAGGGCCCGCCCGATCACACCGCCCCCTCCGTCCAACCCATTCGTCCATGGCGTTTCGCTCGAGCTCGCAGACGCCGTAGAAATGGTCGTGCAGACGCTCCTGCAAATATCTCCAGCCCAGCTCCTCGACCCCGCCAAGGAGCAATACGCCGCCTGCTCGCTATCCGTCCCGACTTCTTCCGTGTCCGCCGTGTTGACCACGATGAAGAATCTCAACTTTGTTTCTGCCAACATGCCCGAGTTGTGCGCATGGAGCGGGCGTACCATTCCGCAGGCCGAAAACGGTGCACAGGTTCCATCACCCACAACACGCACCCTGGACACTCATTCCGACTTTGATGTCGGAGAGATGCTGCAAGGCGTGGGCGACGCGCTGAGTGGATTCGCTGCGCAGAAAGGTGTGGACCTTGTGCTTTTCCATGCGGATGTCGGGTTGAGACACGTCGCCGTTCGCGGCGAAGAACTCGCTCTCTCAAACACATTGACGCACGTGAGCAAACTCAATACCGAGGTGGAGCAGCGTGGTCCTGACAACTTTCAAGGTCATTCGCCAAGTTCTGCATACTGCACGCCCAGGCGACGCGATCGACGTTGAGCTGTCCATTAGATCGCTCGCCGATGGTTCGTCGGATTCTCCAATCGAATCCGAGCTTAGGCGCTCTCAAAACAGGAGGGGTTCCTACATGTCCAATGTCGAAGAAGGGCCCGTCCGTTGCACATTTCAGATCTACCACTATTTCACCCAGCCGGAGGCAAATAGCGAGTCTTTTGCTCCGACTCTTCCCGACCCTTCTTTGACAACTCGGCCCAAGCCCGATTTCGGATCTTCTGTATTGCAGCGACTATGTTCACGTACGGGCGCTTCCTTTGCTCGCGATCTCCCTGCCCGGGGGTCGCTTCCAGGTCGTGCGTGTGAACTCGTGTTCCCCTTGGAGTCTGGATCCTCGGCCATTATCAATTCCAGAGCCACGCCTGCATTGGAGCACAGTTCGCCGCTTCTGTATGGAGCTCGGATAACCAAAGAACCGAGTCTAGAGGAATTGGTCCAATTTTCCGAAACATTGAAGGGCAAGAAGGCTACCCTGTACGCGAAGGAGAGCAGCGTGTTCGCCCATCATTTGACAAGCTATCTCACTACGTGGGGTATGGACGTCAGTCATGTCTCGCCAGGGTCCGAAGCAGATGTTCAAGGCATCTCTGAAAAGGTTTTGCCCCCTGACAGTAGTTCGACCACAAATTCACAGTCGATAAAATCTCGCCACTGGAACTCCGGAGATACGGCCACCCAGGAAAATTCGAATATGTCAAATGGGGCGTCCCGAGTTACTCCGTCAGGGACTTTCACTTTCATTGATGATGACGTGCCGGTTCTACGTGAGCGGATACAAAAGAATCGTGCTGAGCAACAGCCTCCTGTACACTCGAGGGGCAAAAGACCGTCTCTGGCTGCTCATCACCGACCCAAGTCCTCCCCACAGATAGCCAGAGCGATGGGATACGGCTCTTCCGCTGGAGCGCAAGCGACGTCTACGCATGTCATCGTGTACTTTACGAGCTTAGCAAACTACAAGGCCGTCAAGGACATTATTCAAACGGATCTCGCTCTTTCAGTCGATCCATTCATCAAGCAACCTCTGGACGTTATGATTATACCAAAACCGGCAGGACCACGTCGATTCCTGACTGCGCTGCACACCGCAGTGACAAAACCTGTTGTGGATCCTCTGTTTTCCCCTATTGCAAGCTCTCCGACGAGTCCAGGGATCCACGGAGCATCCTATTTCAGTCACGGGCAAACTGCTCCAAAGTCCCCGACGCGGGTTGGTTACTCTCGCGGGACTTCGGAGCGTGTCATCAGGTCACCGAGGGAAGTGATGAGTGAACCGCACGCCCTGCATCCACCATCTCCACTAGCCATCTCGGATACGGCCGAGTATTTCCCCGATGGGCCTGTGAAACTTGGCATGTCGCCCGCTTCTGGACTTGTGATTTCCAGTCCGGATGGCCAACCGGCGGGTATCGTGTTCCATCCGAGGGCAAAAGGGAGCAAGGCGCCTGTAGTGCCTGGGACTATCGAACTGCCGAAGGCGCAATTCCTTCTCCCGTCACCGGACAGGATACGCCGACCAGCTTCGCGCCGAGCGTCAAACAGCGAGGAAAAAAACCCAGCTCAGCAGACTCTATCCTTTTCGACACTCCATACGCAGGCGCCTAATATTCCTAACCCCAGTCGCCAAGATTCATTACCGAGTCCTGACGGGCAAAACTCCGGAGCGAACTCTGCCGTAAAAGGGAAGATTCGTAAACCATCTGTGTTGGCAGATGACGTTGGTGCCCCTGCTAGTGGATCATGGAAAGGGAGTTCGGTGGATACAAGGAAGACATCGCCACCGGGGTCACCAAAAACTTCTGATCCGCCTACCAACACATTTTTGAGAAGACCGTCGAGACGAGAGCAGAAGCCACTATCACCGCCTGCGATGCCTACAAAGGTTCGGAAGGGTAGCACGGACAACAACATCGTGCCGCCAATTAGCGTGCTCATCGTGGACGGTGCGTGTTTCGGCTTTCGGCGCGAGGAGTGGCTGTGTTGATCTCTGTCGAGCTAGATAACCCGATCAACCAGACGATTCTGTCGACATTTATGCGGAAAAAGAAAATCAAGTATGACGTCGCAAAGAATGGCGAGGAAGCGGTGCAAAAATGGCGCACTGGGGGTTTCCACCTCATTTTGGTGAGTTTAGTAGGGTTACAATTCTAAAATCCTCTCACGATGGGGCCGCAGATGGACATCCAGATGCCTGTCATGGATGGAATACAGGCAACCAAGGAGATCCGTCAACTCGAGGCTGCCGCGTACACTCCCTCCACCCCGCGCTCCGACCCTACGCCTCGTACTCCATCCGATGCCGCCTCATCCGACTCACGTGCCTCCAACTCTACCACGCCTTGCCGCTCTTCCGTTATCATCGTCGCCCTAACGGCTTCTTCCCTTCAAAGCGATCGTGTCGCTGCACTCGGAGCGGGATGTAACGACTTTCTAACAAAACCCGTGTCATTGCAGTGGCTGAACAACAAGATCATTGAATGGGGTTCCATCAAAGCGCTGCAAATGTGGGCCGACTTGCGTCCGGAAGTTGCCAAGTCTATCTCGACCGAACAAAACACCCAGGCTCAGGCTGTCGCTCGCCGTCTACATGTTCCTGAGGGCAGGGCTACGCCTATGAATCACTCGCCGAGTCGTTCATCATCCATTGGAAAGACAGAAGGACATGGAGAAGGCGTGCCCCTAGTCGTTTCCTCAAACGTGTTAGCTCCGTCAGATAAGCTCGATGCGTTGCTCAAGCTCAGCGAAAGCTACTCCACGTCTTCGACGAGCCATGGTCCGAACTCAATCAGCAAGCATGAAGGAGAAACCACGTCTAGTGAACGTTCTGCAGCCTAGCTTCTATTTAGGTGCTTATCTTTTCTCAGGTCCAGTGGTCGAGGCATCGGCGGCGACAGGTGCGGACAGCCCCGTTGACCGCTGTCCAATGTTGCTGGTGCCAACGGCAGACACGCGGGGTAAACGACCACTAGTAGCTGAGGACGTAAGTTCCGCTACTAATGATGGATCTCCGCCGCCTGGTATGTCGCCATTATTCCGTCGCCGGTGAAGATTGTGACAGAAGCAACAGAACACGCTGATGCAGAGGTGCCCAACCCTGCAGGCGAAACTCTGCTGGACACAGCAGGGGTACAGAACGGGGCAGGCGAGATCCCTTGACGGTGGTGGGCGACCCTCAGAGGACTTGTCTGGATGATGAAACCCCTATTCATACCCTTGAATCTGAAGGTCGCCGGGATATTTCGTAAATTCTTCTAAGCTCGATATGGTACATTGTGCTAGTCTTATTCGCCTGTTTTACTTGGGTTTTATGTTGTTCTGATTTTGGGTGTGGTGGGACAGTTTGTTATCACTGTTTAGGTGGGACGATGATACGTACTATATTTACTTACCATAGCGAGTAAGATCACATGTGTATAAGAAAATTTCGGTGCGCACGTGAAGAGGGGCTTTAGGCGCTGATATGGACGAGCTTCGAATTGGATATGGGGCATGTGGCGGGGGCCAGGAGGGTGGTGTGGCCCTCGGAGGGGGAGGGGGGCGAGGAGCAGGAGGAGGGGAGGTTCGCGGCTAGAGCCCGTGTGGGATGCCGGGAGCGATGCCGGTGTGCCGGGTGTCGGGATTGTCGGAGTTAGGGAAGGTTTCACTCCGCTTGGTGGAGATACTCCGCGAGTGGGCGTCTCTTAACGTCTGCTCGTCGTTCTCAAGTGACCGTCCGTTCGAGCACTCGTCGTTACCGCGATGAATGGCATGCACGACAAGCGCACTTCCATCAGCCAACTGCTCAACCCGTCTTCCGACTCCTCCGCTTACCCACACCCAGCCCACCTCCCAACGCTCTCCTCCTCACCTGGAGTTTCCCAGTACCAGCATCCACAGCATCCCACGCATGCCTATCCCCCGCCGCCAGACTCTGCCTCGTCCTTCCACCTCCGAGCTGCCAGCTGGGAGCCCGTCCCCGACGATCCAAACGCACCGAAGCGCAGGCCTGACGCCGGCCCGCCCACCGGTCGATCGTATCCAATGCCGCCCCATATGTACGCTGAGGTAAACGGAGACCTGTCACAAAGGCAGCAACGGCACAGGATGGACGACCACCCCGGCTTTCCAATGCCCCCAGGCCCGTGGCCCCCCCAGCCCGACGTTTCCGGCGTCCCTTACGGATCCCCGATGGTCACCCCAATGTACTCCGATGAGCGGACTGGTGAGCGACCATGCCTCCTACATGCGCTTACCTTTCTAAATCGAAAAGGGTCTCCCATAGCAATATCGGGTGATTATCCTCAAAACAGTCAGTGGCGCGTCCCAGCCGGATGTCCGGACTCTCTGCTCATTTTATCGTCTTAGATCAGTTCCAACATGCCCCACAAGACCATCAGGCACACCCTATTCACCCTCACCACGCATGTAATTCTTCTTTCTTTTCTAATCCCAATCCCTTTCCTGAGTCTTTCAAACCAAGCTTTACAGAATGCTGAACGAGCTTCTGTTCGTCTAGCGGCGCGCTTCACTGCAATGGGAGGGCCCCCTGTGTTTGAAGTCGGGGCTCTCATGCATGCCCCCCCAATGTTTCCTGCCATGCTTTATCAACATCCTCCGCCCACCCAACCGCCCCCACCCCCTCAAGCCCAGAAACGGCCGTCATCCGAAGTTGAGGACCCGCCGTCACAGAACTCGAGGAAGGTAAAAAAGGCGAAACCCGGGGACGGAAATGGTGTGCATCGTTCGTCACTTGCCGTGCATCCTTTTTTCTTACCCTGCTGAAGCGTCCTCCAAACGCGGTTACAACGCCAGGAAAAGAAGTGAAGCAGCGCAAATTGCTGCTCAGAACGGTCAGTTTTCAATCCTCCGGATCGGGGACCCGCGTTCATTTCAACGTAGCGCAACTGATGCCGACCGTCTCCTACACCTCAACATCTGCGACCAAGGGCAAGGAAAAGGCTGGCGAAGGTCTGTTTCTTGCATGATCTTTGCCTTATTCCCCCTGATGTATCCCTTACGGTCGTCGCTTTGACAGAGAACGGAGGGCAACCGAATGATGGTTCTCCTCCACTCCACCCTGAGCTCCAGTTAGCTCGCTGCATGTCTAATCGATACCGATCCGAACAATTTCCGCGGTGTGTTTCTTGCACGCGCCGCTGGGCTGGCGATACGTGCCGATTTCAAGGCATCCGCTTCTTTCTCAAGGACAGCCAGCGAAACATCGTGGGTATCAGCTTCGTGGAGAATCAACGGCCAGATGCTCCTAGCATGAACTTCCCCGTTCAGTGGAACGTTCCTCTAACTGAGCAACATATTGGGCGAATCAAGGTAGCTCCATGGTTTAACTTGTCCCTTTCCTTATATTCACAAGATGATTCAGCGAACCATCGCAAATGCCTTGTTGCCGACACTTCGTCAAGAGCTTGAACACCTTGCTTTCCCCGAGATTATACGGCGGACGAGGGAGAGCGAAGTTCGTGCTACGTGTGGTGGGTTTCATTTGTGATTCAGCCTGTTAAAACGACATGAATGCGTTCTTTAGATACATGCATGACGTCGATATTCTCATGCAGCTGGATGTGCCGCTTGTGTGGTCGGGAAGCATGCGCTGAATGCTTTGAACAGGTCAAAGACCTGACCGAAGACAAGCCGGGCGCGACGCAGGCAGAGATCGCGGCTCTGCAAGCTCGACGAGAAAAACATGCGCATACTAATCCATTTTTCCTCTCCTGCACGCGCAGGAACGAGCACCATGCCAGAGATTTCTCACCCATGTCACGATTCTGCAAGTCTGAGCTTGCCCAAGCTATCAAGGATATGGATGCACTTCTGACGGTGCCGGATCCCGACGAGGTTTCTGCTATTGGACCCATTGACCCAGCTCTCCAAAACGGACAGCATTCTGGAACAGGTGTGGTTCCAAATGGAGTTTCTGTGGGGTCATCAAATGCGGAAACTCCTGCACCATCTTCACTTGTGGAAACAGCTCATTCTATTGGAAACCAGCCGAATGGGACCTCTTTGATCACGAACGGTGCAACACAATCTACGCCTAATAGCGTCTCGGCGGAGTCGCCCGAAATACCTTTTCATCCCACAACCACTATCTCAGACTCGGAGCTCACGGAGGGAGTCTTCAGGCCTCTTTGGATCAAGGGGGATCCCCTGGTGGTCACTGATATTCTTCCGAAATTTCAGATTCCTTGGACGCCTGAATATTTCCTTCAGAAATACAATTCCCAAAGTTGCCTCATACTCGAGTGTCAAACTGATGTGAACAAGCGTGTCACTGTTGGTGAATTCTTCTCGTGGTTTGGCAAGTACGAAGGCCGGGTCGAATGTTGGAAATTGAAGGTGGGTTTCGGAGAGTTTACGAGATTGGTGTCACTAAAGTAGTTTCTAGGATTGGCCTCCGTCAACGGACTTCAAGACTGCATTTCCAGAGCTATTCGAGGACTTTAGCAGAGCCGTACCAGTTCCCAGCTACGTTCGTCGCGATGGTGCGCTTAACATCGCCTCACATTTTCCGAGCAACACTATTGCACCAGATCTGGGTACGCTCTCATCCTGGACCTTGGGTACATGATAGCTAACAAATCGAGTAGGCCCAAAAATGTACAACGCGATGGCATCCTTTGAGTCCACAGGCAGTAAAGGGTCGACCAGGCTGCATATGGATATGGCGGATGCTGTCAACATCATGACCTTTTCAGCACCCACCCCAGACGGGAAGCCGGGTTGTGCTGCCTGGGATCTCTTCCGCGCATGTGATGCAGAAAAACTGCGTGCTTTCTTGCGGAGAAAGTTCAAAGGGTCGTATCAACATGATCCTATACACTCGCAACAGTTCTACCTTGACAGCACGCTGAGGAAGGAACTCTACGACATGTACGGGATCAAAAGCCATAGGATATATCAGAAGCCAGGAGAGGCCGTATTTATACCCGCTGGGTGTGCACACCAGGTGAGATGTTTAATATTGCCCGTAACGACATGAAACTCAACTGTATGTTAGGTTTGCAATCTCGCAGATTGCATCAAAGTTGCGGTCGACTTTGTCAGCCCCGAGAACATTGGGCGCTGTGAGCAGCTGACAAAGGAATTTAGAGAGCAAAATCAGTCGATGGCATGGAAGGAAGACGTCCTCCAACTGCGCACGATGATGTGGTTTGCCTGGTTATCCTGCTGTCGTCAAGAAAAGGAGATGAACGAGACTTAGAGTTTGGCTCTAACATGCGTGGGTGGTTATGTAGGTTAACGTGGTTCGGACGAGCGATATTTTATGGAGCGTACAAGTTAATGGTAGAGGTGGAACCTCCAACTACTCTCTTTGCATACGTTGTGTATATGGCTTTGCTATCTGTTCGTGCTTTCAATGCATATTCAATGACTCGATGACCCCTATATCATGAGTCATGGTGAGATTTGGTCTCTATTCCGTCGGTGCTGCGCTGCTGCGCCTTCACATTACCCTCCGATCGTTTCCGCTCTCGACGATCCACCTGCACAGAACCCACTGCACAATGCCAGAATCCCCCACCTCGTGGATCCAGTCGCGTCTGACGGCGCTGTACGCCGGTGACGTTGGCACCAACCACGTTCAGGAGGCGTTTGACCAGATATTTTCGCCCACGTGCGAGGTCCGCCTGGACCACGTCGTGCAGCCGTTACAGACACTCAAGGACACCTTTGCGAGTCGGCATGCCGCAGCGAACACGCACACGAGCACTGCCTGGGATGCCGACGTCGCCTCGACCAACGACAGCGATGCTCAACAGGTGCGCCTGCCAGCTTGTTTTTTTTCGACTGATCGGGCTGACCTTTGGAAATGAAGCCTACCGTCGTCGCTGGTGCGTTTGTCGTCACGCGCACGCTGCCCTTTCGTATTCGTGCGGGCCCTGCGCAGAGGCGTACGCTCGTGCATTTTAGCGCTAGGTGAGAGCGAGGGCGATATCGTCTTTGTTTTTGAACTGAATTTCTGTTTCTGGGGGGGTTAGGATCGAGCCGGATGTGAGCGTGCAGGGGGATGATCAACGCCGTATCACGAGCTTTTATTATACCGAAGTGGATAGAACGCCGCCTATCCATTTCGCTGTCCCACACAAAGTCGAGCAGACGCAAGAGGCATCATCTTGAATTTTTTATTCTTAAGACGTCGCATGTCATGTATGACGCAACAATGTACAACTATAATTTATATGTCGGTCATCTCAGCGTCCTCGTTCGTACCACTATCGCTCAGCAGTGCTTCGGCGGCGCGACGCAATGTCGCAATTTTTGTTCGCATCACTTGAATAGCTTCGGGCAGCAGACGTTCCGGAGGGTAGAATCCCTCCGATTCGATGCAGACTAGACGATCATCGGACGAGACGCAACAAAAAGCAAAAAGCACCACGTACAAAGGAAATGATCGCGAACCCGCGCGAGTTGTACACAGCCATCGAATTCCGAATGTCTGTATACCTCGCGGCTCATAGACTCGAAGCGCGCCGATTTCTCGTTGACGCTGACTTTTTTCGTGCGGGGGTGTACGCGGATGACACCTGGAGAAAAACATTTTTGGAATTTTTCAGCCAGTTCGGGTGGAACAGGTTTTGCTGGGTTGAGGATAACTTCAGGGAGAAGACGATAGGATGCGGTGGCTGCGAAGAAACGCTGAGCACAATTACGTGGTGCACAGATGAACGTGATCTTTACCGACGGGGCAAAATTTGGCATGATCCTTGCCAACGCCTTTGACGGCATGCAACTCCATGTCGACCTCTTGCCCGGGACGCAGCTTGGCAAGAACGATATTCGCGTTCGTCGGTCGGGGTGGATCCGCGGACATGACGGACGCTTGTTCACCCTGGGGGACCCACTCGAGCTGCGACGAGAGGACCTCCGAGTTGATGAAAAGCACGTTGGAGTCCGTCGCGTCTTTTGGTGCGTTTTTTCTGCGCTCGCAGGTGGCCTTGAGCCGAAACACGAGCGTATTTCGATCGGTCGCTTGATCGTTCTGAGCTAGAAGAAAAAAATAAAAGAGAGATCGCGAACATGTTCGTGCGTCACAGGCACAGGGTGCTCACAGTCTTTAAAGTCCAGAAAGGCGGGGTCGATGTGGAAGGGAACGAGTCCGAGGCGGTGAGAGAGGACTTCGTCTGCGATGACGCTGGTGTTGCACCAAATGTACACGCGCTCTATGCATACGGTGGGCACCTGTGTCTGTCAGGTCATACGACTACACAATACGAAGAGGGCGTACCTCTGCGATGAGAATACGCCGAAATGCGTTGGCTATGGAGGCGTCTACGCCGACGAGATCAAAGTCGATGGAGCGATTCGAGAGACGTTCGACGCGGACGGTCAGTTTCTGAACCCCGAGATCAGGTCACGACGAGAGGCCATAAAAACGGTGTAAACCTGCTGGAATTTGGAGAGATTCCACGTATTATCTTCGGCTGGTCGATGACCGGGAAAGTCTGAGGAAGATACGTGCGAGACGCGTTCGGGATGTACGCCGACATGGCGTGCAGGATCCATGGTAGATTATGTAACATCTGGTCTTTTCTAACCGTCATGCCTCGTATTCGAAAAAGTGCGTGTGCACGACTCGCGACAAACGCGTAGCTCATCAGCTTGTCTTTTTCAGAGACGTCCAGGCGTGGCACGACTCGTCAGAAGGAAAAGATAAAACACAAGATCTCCGAACACCACAAAAAGGCCAAGAAACAAGCTAGAAAAGACAAGGCCTCCGGCAAGAGTGTGTCCCACATGTAGCATGCAAACGTCCTCGCTGATCGTCGCTTGCAGTCGTGCAAAAGAAATCAAAAAAGGACCCTGGAATTCCGAATAGTTTCCCCTACAAAGATCAGGTCCTCGCTGAAGTCGCCGAACAGCGGCGTCAAGTATGTACATATCCGGCCTATCCTCCCTGCGGCATCTTGATCACTCTATACCACAGGCGGCCGAAGAAAGGCAGCGCCGAAAAGAAGAAAGGCGTGCTGCCACAGCAGGCAACGTTATCAGCGACCATGCAAAAAGCCCAGCTCCAGAAGACATGGAGGTCGACGAAGAAGACGGGCAAGGATTCGACGGAATCACGTCATTCAGAAAAGCACCCATATCCAAAATAAGAGACAGTGGTGACGCCGACGGAAAAATGACACCGTCGATACCCGTTTTCCCCGGCCCTTCAACGCTACGGGAAGTTGTGGGTCGGGCGGATGTGATACTACATGTGGTTGATGCCCGAGATCCTGGTGCATGCATGAGCGACGCGTTGGTGCGAGAAGCACAGGGTAAGCTTGTGGTGTTGCTGAACAAAGCAGGTATGTGTGGCCCAAATGTGGGGATTTTGCATTGATCTGTTTTAGATACTGTGCCACGAGAGTCACTCGTGCAGTGGCTTGCACACTTGCGGACATCATACACAGTACTACCATTCAGAGTGTCATCTGCATTTTTACCCTCAGGGATGGCGATCGAACGGCGAAACACAAAAGTCAAGGCGATTCCCAAGGACGATGCCCTTGGACTTGATGGTCTTTGGGCATGTCTAGAAAATGCAGCGCGGGCGAAAAATAGCGAGGAGCTAATCGTTACTGTGATGGGAGTCACGAACGTAAGTGTGGCGACCCGAGAAGCTCCGAAGCAGAAATCTGACTCCGAGTCGTACTATCTCCTGAATGAATAGACAGGCAAATCAGCTATTATCAACTCGATTCTAGGGTCGGATGTACTCTCGGTTTACGACACATACACGGCAGCATCAGCAAGAGGGCCATATACGACGACTGGAGCTCAAGAGGTGGTTACGACGAAGAATGATGGACGTAAAGTGAGATTCATTGACACGCCTGGACTAGAGTTTGTGGGCGCGGCAACCCTGACCGATGAAGAAAAAGAGGGAATGCGAGCACGAGATATCCTGCTGCGGTGTAGGGGTCGGATTGACCGACTAAAAGATCCGATATTTGGAGGTGGGTGGGTCTGGAGAACTTATGTGACGCGCTGACCGTGTGGCCACTAGTGAGACACATTGTAGCACACGGAGAAGCCCAAGATTTGATGCTTGCGTACAATTTACCTGCATTTTTGTCAGGGGACGTGACGGGATTTCTTGCGGGACTAGCACGGGTAAGCAGGTTGATTAAAAAGGTACGCGGATAGAGCTTTAGAGAGGGTAATATGGCATGCTTATGGCACGATAGAAAGGCGTGTTGGATCATGCGGGGGCAGCGCGGATTGTGCTACGCGACTGGAGCACTGGGAAGTTGGTGCGATACTGCATGCCTGGGACGACTAGTATTGGTGCGACAGAAGGAGACGTGGAGGTGTTGGAGTCTGTGAGGAGCAGGAAGGAGCTGCGGAGTGCAGTGGAGGTGATGCTGGTGAAGATGGACGCGGGAGAGATGGACAAGCGCGATCTGGAGTGGGATGTAGAGTGGGGTGGCGGGGGGGAGAGTGGGGAAGACGAGGACGAGTGGGAAGGTGTGGATGACGAGGAGGAGTCGGACCGGGCAGTGGGAAAAGCCAAGTCCCGACTGGGCGAGAGAAAGGTTTCGTTTGCTGTCGTCGAAATGGGAAAGCGTCGGCGGTAGTAGCATGACGTCAGTCATTTGGTATCAGACTAGATTTAGAAACACAAAACCGCGTGTCATCCATCAACCTCTTTCATCTCCTCCACGCACTCCTCCTCCCTTCCTCCTCCCCCTCGTCGTCGTCGGCGGCGATGGTCAAGCCAACGTTCCTTCAAAAGGTCTTCGGGCGACCCTCGCAACGGTACTCGTCCGCACCCACGACCTTTACCGAAGTCGTCCACATCGAGGACTCGCGTGGATACCGTGCAGCGTCCGGGGATCCTCTCCGCGTCGGCCCTCACCAGACGTTCCCGCCGCTCCCTTGCATCATCCCCTCCTCTCAGCTCGACCTCCGCCACCCCGACGACGTCGACGGGCCCTTCTTCACCCCTGCCTCGTCCCCCTTCCCCTCCTCCCCCAATACGCCAACAACCACGCCACCCACATCCGCCGCTTCCTCCGCCCAGTCTCTCCCCGACGTCCCCGCTTTCATCGCCCACACCGACCACGCACCCCCCACTCTGCCTCGCAGGCCCAGCCGCAAGCTTACGTACACCGATGAGGACTGGGCAAGAGACGTCCGCTGGCTCGTTGCACCCCGCGCCAACGGCCGCAAGTCCAAGTCAAAGACTATCAGACGCCGCAGCGCTTCCGATACCCTTCAGCCCCCCTCCTCTCGCCCCACCTCCCTACCGCCCCGCCCGCCTGCGCCCCTCCCACTCCCCCCACCGACGCGCCCATCCAAGTCCAAAGGCATGGGCAAGGCAAAGATAAGCACCGCACGCTCTGTTGTTGGTATGTCCGCCTTGCTTGAGGTCGAGGAAGACTTGGACACCGATGTCGCTCTCTCTCTCGTTCGTGACATGCCCATACCCCAGAAACGCGCCGTGTCCGTCTCTCGTTCTCCTGGCCGCTCCCTTGATACATATCACCGACCCCTCGTGTCTTCCCCACTCAGATCGACCAAGCTCACCAGGCAAAGGAGTTTCTCATCTCCGTCATTGCTTGGCGGCGATCAAACACCATTGAGCAGGACTTCCAATTCAGGTCTCTCTCTCACTACCACAAGTCGCTCGGCCGCTCGCCGAAGCACAATCTCCCTTGGTGTCGCCAGGACCTCAAAATCACCCTTCACGTCTCCTGCTCCCAACGCCCTCGATGCCCTTGCCGCTCACGTGTCCGTTTCGGATTCGCATGACACTTTACCTTCCAGCGGAACGCGTGGTTACACTAGTCTTGTCCTTCCTCACGCTACAACTTCACCTTCCCTGGGGCTTGATCATGCATCCAACCGAGTCTGGAACATCGGCAAAGCACTACCCACCAGCACCTCCGTACGCAATAGTTTGGGTGCAGGTCTGGGATTCGGCGAGAAGGTCGATTTATCCCGCGCCCGCCTTGCTCAAACGACCATGGCTACCGTCGAGATCGTTCGTGGCATTGCGGCAGGTTCCGGAGCTAATCGCAAGCTCCACAGGCGCGCAAGTGTCTTTGGTATGGCGTGGTTCTCCAAAGATAGTTCATCGACAACGGCCAAGAAGAGTAATCCTCATGTGTTTTCGGACTCCCCGCTTGGCTTTACCGCTTATCGCAAACCGCCTGTTTACGTTGGCGGCGGTTCTGTCTTGGTGCAAGTATGGGGCGTTGGTCTAGATGCAACGGATGCACGTCTCACGGGTATCCACCCTCCACGTGCCAATTCTTCATTCGCAGGTGCTCCATATGGTTCGAGGATGCCGAAGACAAGCGAGAAGGACAAGGGACGATTTCCACCCGTGGGTTACATACCTGGCCGTTCGTTCGTTGGCCGTGTTTTGGAAGTCGGATGGGAAGTCGGTGTAGACGTGGCAAAACGCGGGGATTGGGTCGTTGGGCTGATGTCTGTCCACAAGGTTGGCCATTGCCTGTCTCCACTCAATCCAATTGACAACCTTCATCCAGTGTGGCGCGTTGGCCGAGTTCATACTCGCTGATCGGCATCGTGTCCATCGCGTTCCCAACCCATTTACGCATATGAAATATCCGTTTAATCTCGACTCCGCAGTAGAGGCGGCGAACAAAGCGGAGGTCGACGTTTCCAAGCAACGCGGCGCTCCGTCACCTCAAGTTGACGAGCTATGCCTGACGGTTAATGAGCTCGCTCTTCTACCGCTCTGCGGAGTTCCTGCGTACCGCGCCGTTCGCACGTTCCATCAGATCACACAGAGTTTGGGAAGGTCACAGCTGCCGTATGGTAATTCGCACAATGAACTGCATCCGATCCTCCCCCCTCGTGGCGACAAACATGATTTTATCGCTGGTGGCGGTCAAGAGGAATCAACTACGCCGGTCCAACATTGGGATTCAAAACCTCGTGCCCTCATTCTTCGAGCACACGATGGGCCAGGAGCGCTTGCCGTGCAGATGCTCGTTCGCGAGGGGTGGGCTGTGTGGGCTCACGTACCCGTACCATTCGCTTTACCAGGTGCTCAGTCAGAGTTACCAGACGAACTGAAGGACGAGGAAGAAGAGAGAGAACTGGATAATCAACGGGATATTCTACGTCGCATTGAAGATCGGCTACGTGGATGGGGAGTGGACGAAGTGCTCTTTGTCCCTGTGACGTCAATGCCTCTATCTGCGCTGTTCGATGTTGGAAGTGCGGCGTCGGAAGTCATGTCGTCTTGGTCGTCACCTTCCGTTCAGCTTGCTCGATCACCCTCTTCTTCGCCGAGCATCTCACCTTCTCCGTTCTCTAGATCTACTACATCCACCCCTTTGTCTTCCCCTTACTCGCACGTGCTTTCTTCAGGCCACC
This sequence comes from Austroboletus novae-zelandiae, assembly GCA_038090275.1. Lineage (NCBI taxonomy): Eukaryota > Fungi > Basidiomycota > Agaricomycetes > Boletales > Boletaceae > Austroboletus > Austroboletus novae-zelandiae. Next base: position 18,248 of record JBBPML010000005.1, on the reverse strand, counting down.
TCTCTTCGCCGTCATCATCGTCCCATCACCATGCATTCATAACCCCCTACTCTTTCACTCCACTGCCACTCACACCATACGATTGCGAACAAGGGTCCATCATCGCTCTCATGTCATACTTGTCCCGATCCCGTATCAGGCTTGATGCAATCCTGGATACTATTGGTGGTCGTGAAATATGGGACGCAGGCAGGTCGCTTCTTAGCCGACCTGTTCGCGACCCATCGCGCCAGGATGTTGATGCGCAATTTACCACACTCGTGGGCGACACGCCTGATCGCGTTGTATCGACTGCAGGGGATAACTTCCGTGCTGGTGTGCGAGCGCTGCGCATCGGAGGTGCCAAAGACGAACACCCGTTCGAAGATAGCGGTTACCACGAGGCCATGACGAATGGAGGAAGCAAGGACAAAAAGAGCAAGGCGAGGCCTCGGCTGGTCAACTATTCATGGGTCAACGTCGTGTCCGATATCGACTGGGAAGGGGGGGACGTGCACGACACGTTGTGTTCCCTGGTACGCATGGCATCGACCGACGGGGTGAAGCCCGTGATTGGGTCCCCCGATTTCCCAAACGTCGGACGTAGAGTCAAGGGAAAGAAGCGCGCATTGTCGGCGGTGGACGGCATAGAGGAGGATGTATGGGGCAAGGTCGTCTCGTTTGAGAGCACGCCGGACCTTTTCCTTCCAGGGGGAGGCCTTGAGTATGGCGGAACGGTCATATCTCGAGTGGCCACGTGAGGGGGAGAGCGATAACAGGACGGAACGGACGCTCTTCCGTCATTGGATGGCGACCGCAGCGATACTATCGCGTCGTTTTATCCGCGGGGGAATGACGAACACGCCAAGGCCGTCGAACACGACATCCCTTGGACATCAAGCTTGGCATCCCTTAAATTTTTTCTTTCTTGTTTCAGGAGATATAGAACGGTGCTGCGGACACATCACGCACAGATATATTTGTATTTTATTCAGCTTCACGAGAACCCTGCTTTTGATCTCATGCATATTGTATCCTGCGCAGCACATTGTTACCCACGCTTTTTAGTTTGATCGTTTGGATTGCATTTAGCACATGTCAACGAACAGCATTTAGGGAGTTTAGAAACGAAATCGGACGCTTTTCGCTGTATTTGCTGTACATTTTTGCCAAGCTTGTTGCAGCGCAAGAATCTCGCACTGTGAGCAAACTCGTGGTCATACAATTCTAGAACTACTAAAACACAGATTTATAAAACAGGTATCAAAGGCCATGATGTCCGTCCAGTAAGCAATCGACCAAGCGCCCGCGGTACTTCTGGCATTGATAGCCAATGGATAACGTGCGGTGGACCGCCAACAAGAGTTGCACCGTTCCCCGGATTGCTTGAACCTAGGTCATCGTAATCTTAATAATTCAGACGCGTGGCTTCGAGCAGTGGACCACGCTGAATGCTTCGCTGCTTGCAGCGGTGGTATAGTTTTTTCATCCTGCACGAGACGTCCTTGCATTCGAACCTTGACAAGTCTTCATGCATGTATTACCGACACATTGTAAACTTGGCCATGCGCGTCTTCACCAATACTTGATAGTGTAACAAAAGTAGTAGAGCGATAACGAAAGGCATGATTGGAGAATACAAGCAAGAAAAGTCGAGCACGAAAGAAAACTTGAGACTTGATTTTTTTCTGATATACTGAACCAGGTGCTGCCTTCTTCAAGACACGTATCAACGAGAAACTTTGCCAAACTTGAAGTCGTTGAAGTTCGCCCGCCATGAACCTTCATTTGACCCTTCGCGAGAAGTAAACAACCAGATTGCAACTTCACCAACGACCGCCATTTTCCGCATGGTTGGAAGAATTAGAGGCGCCATTGGAAGGGCCATCGTAATCCTTGCGAGGGCTGCTACCTCTGGGTGGGCTCCTTGAGTAACTCCTACGTCTCCTATAATCAGGTGAGTAACGTCCACTGCGAGCTGGTGGACTACGACGGTCACGCCAGTCGCGATTATCACGCCCATAAGGATCGCGGTCACGGTCACGATCATGACGACGGTGGTCACGGTCCCGGTCCCGGTATGAGTCGCGGTAAGAAGAGTCACGGACTTCCCGGCCTGAATACGTGTCCCGGTGAGAACGACGATGTCCCATGTATTCTCCTGGAGTGGGTGCATGAGGTCGGTCGGTAACTGAATAGTCCACTCGAATGCGGCGTCCGTTTAGTTCCTGTCCATGGGTATCAGCATACAAGCAAAGTAGGGCCGATGAACGTCTACTGACAATGCCGTTGAGTTCCTGGATGCAACGTGTTGCCTCTTCTACAGCTGACATTTTGATGAAGCCGAAACCACGAGAGCGGTCGGACTAAGTATCCATGGGTTTAGGGTTACTCGCCACAGCACAGGATAAAACGTACCCTCTGATCGTAGACAATGGTGACCTTTTCAACCCTACCAAAACGGCTGAACTCTTCATCCAAATCACGTTCTTGCGTTCTGATGCTCAAGCCAAACACTCCCAACACGGCGGATGGGTTGGGCGCCTGCTTTGGCCAATGAGGACGAAAAACGGCAAGACAGGTATTCAACGTACAATAGGGGCATGGGAGGGACGCTTAGGGGGAGGCGATTTGCGACGGAAGGGGGGGCTCCTGAAACCATTGTTGCTGCGGGCGGGGCTGCGAGAGCGAGAGCGGCCGCGGGCAACATCACGGTCACGAGATTCCGATGTAGCTGGTGCCGGAGCAGTGTAAGCGTCAGAGTACGGGTCCACTGGAGGAGCTGCTGCTTCACCGTATTGCGACTAAAGAAAAATCAGTTCAGCGGGGACTTGCTGTAGAGGGGCTGAGACACACCATGATAGTTCAAGTTTGAAGGAAAAAATTTGCGCGTGTTTGTATCCAAGTTGAGATTCAATACCAACTCCGCGAACATGAACCTTATTTTTGGTGCTGCATAGTTTTGTAAGCCCCCCGTCGCTCTGGCGGTCGAGTGTCATCAGCACACATCGGCGAGAGCAAGATGGTGAGCCCGTCGTCCCAGACATGATCCAGTCTCATCACATTTTCTGTCCAGGGTATCGATATCAAGGCCCACCACGTCAAGAAGGCCCAGCGAACCGCTCCCAAGAGCGAGGATCCCTACCTCCTCTTGCTGGTCAAGGTACGCTCGCACTACCTCCGTTGCAAAGTCGATAATGACCGCTCCATAGTTGTACCGTTTCCTCGCACGTCGCACCGACTCCAAGTTCAACAAGGTCTTGCGCCTCCGACTTTTGTTCGAGGCCACGTCGCTCATCTATTCCCTGTCTATAGGTCATACTCCACCGCCTTTTCCTCTCCAAAATCAACCGGCCTCCTATTTCCCTGTCAAGAATTGTAAAAGAGACATCAGCAACCCAAGATCTCGCGTCCAAGATTGTTGTGTCGGTTGCAACTGTTACGGATGACATTCGTCTGCTCGAGGTCCCCAAGTTGACCATAGCCGCCCTTCGCTTCTCTCAAGCAGCAAAGGAGCGTATCCTCAAGGCTGGAGGAGAGGCTATAACACTGGACCAACTTGCTTTGCGTGCACCCACTGGCAGCAACACGGTTCTTCTCAGAGGGAAGAGAAACACCCGTGAGGCTGTCAAGCACTTTGGCATGGGTCCTCACAAGCACAAGAAACCATACACGATCTCCAAGGGTCGCAAAGTAGGTTTCCTCGCACTCAAGTATGAATATCGTTCTCACCATTTTAACTATAGTTCGAACGCGCTCGTGGTCGCCGAAAGTCTCGTGGCTTCAAGGTATAAGAAGTGCACGAAACCGACATGTGGGTTGGACAGAGGGCGTGTCGAATCGAGGATATGCAATATGGGTATTGCTATGAAACTTTGCCACCTATTATCCTTTTCACCTGCACGCCTTCTCTATGCATATCGTGTATCCCCAAAATCGTCGACATGACAACTTTTCGTTGCATATATATCATTCTGGCGAATGGGTAATCCGATGGTAAGACATCAATAAGACAATGCTTCAAGTTCCGGTGAATAATCAATGGCTACTGTCTCATGCGCTTGCTACCCTGGAAGCGATGTTGGCGAAAATTTTCACGCAAGATTGGGGACTTACTAGGCAGGTCTGATCGTCATCCATCACGTCGTGCCATTCCCTTTTCAAGTTCGATTCCTCTACTTCCATGGGGTCCTCCAACCGATCTCGATCGGACTTTGAGGAATTGATGGGGTCTACGTTGTGGATACGCCATGTAGCTATTTTTGAGTCTTCGCCTCCAGTCACGAGGATTCCGTGCTAAATGATGACAGTTAAAGTATATATAAAAACGAAGAATCGAGCAAACCACCTCTTCGTCCCAATAGAGGGATCGTACAACCCCTGAATGACCGCCAACCCACACAGAATGTATCGTCCATGAAGCTGATGCATTCGATAAATCACTGCTAGTGATCAATGCTACGTCTCCTCTAACAGAAACATTAGGCGACATCTCGACGGAACAGGTAAAATACACTGAACTCGTTTGAACCTACAAACATCCCGAGACCACTTTCTGCTTGCTTCGTAGAGTGACCTCTGATGAGATAATCGGTGACCCAAGTATGCCCATCGTCGTGCAAAGAGCGATCGCGAATGTCCACAGCTGAAAGTTGGTCCAGCTGGATGTTCGATTAAGATGATGATAATTTGATTGTCCACTCGGTAAAGCAAACCCACTTCGCTCGACCAACAACTGAACGTCTCCATGTCACTGCCTGCCCAAACGCGCGTTCTACCAGAGTCGTTTGTCCACCCGCCCTGCGAAATGCTGCAGCCCCAGTTTCCGACATGAAGTACTGCTTCGTCTTCATCTGGTTCGAGAGCATTCGAAGTGCTAACCAGACCGTCGGATGACGTTGATAATAGAATCCTGTTGGAACTCGATGCATGTGCGTTTTTCAGGAAATGCACGGAAGTGACATCATCAGAGTGCGTTGAGCCATGAGAGCGTAGTCGTGCTACAGGATTTCGTGGATCCCTTGAAAATACAAGAAGTGGCTTGTGGTGCATGCCAAACTAAGAGCGTACCAGTAGATGATGAATGCATCCTCTTTTTGTAGTTCAGTCCCTGCAGCCACCAACAAACCATCGTCCGATGAATCGCAACAGAGAAGGGGGCGTAGCATCCCGGAACTTTCCACTGGTGTCAAACAACATCTCTGAGTTATCAAAGAAGTCGCTCCGCAGAGACATCAATTCAAGACCCACTTTTAATGCCAGCCGATCCGCTTCTTTCATCCCAAGCTATTACACAGCCGTCCTTTCCGGATGAAAGAAGCATCTCGCGTGTGGATGATCCGAGGCCACGAACGGTGCGCAGCTGGGTGGTAGCGTGCTCGTGGCCCTTGAGAACGCCTGTACTCTGCAGGGTGGTTTTGTCGAAGAGATGGATTTGGTTCGATGGGGACGAGGCCAAAGCAGCATATGAATTGGCTATCGGAGCCAGCGATATGACATAGTTTTCTCCTGGAAGAGATGTGTGGTGGATAGGCTGATGTACGACTTTGAGAGACGGGGACTGGACGAGTGACATGCGTACCCAACCAAATCACAATCACAGGGGACACTCCGGGTCGCAACGGGGTGAAGATTACATCAGCGGATTTGACACCCGAAGGCGTTTCGTCGCAACGTTCGCACTGCTCTTCACTTCGTACTTGCTATCATCCTAGAAACCCTCACGCTCTTTTCAATCACACTCCTTTAAATCATACCGCCCAAAAGCTTCGAGCCGCGCCTCTTTTAACTCCTTTCCCGGCCCGAGAAGCTACCCGCCTTAAAATATCTGTCTTTTTCTGTCCTCTGAATACCGATCGATCGACATGCCTTCTGGTGGTGCGTATCCTGTGCGAGACTCTCTGATGACGCTCACCTGCTCGCCAGCCCGTCGACTTGCTAGACTTCCACAGCCACTCGACTTCAACTTGATCCCTGCACCCCTAGGTAAGTCCTGGCATTACCCGAGTGCAACCGATCCATCAACGAAATGCTGCATCAGATCTGTCTCTTCTGAGTGCTACAGAGAAATCGCTCCTGCCTGCCATTATCGTGACTCCTTCCTCCCCTTCGGTGGACACCCCGGAGTACTATATTGCCTTTCTCACTCCACCCCCCAAGCCTTCGCTGCGCGAGCGTATCACCCAGTTTTCGTCCTTCCACGGTCAATTCCCGTTCACAGCCAGACTCACCTTGTTCATCTCGTTGCTCTTATTCATTCTGGTCTGCCATTTGCTTGCTTATCTTGCGGTCCATCGCCCACATTTCAACTTCAACTCCTCTGATATGGCCGCGCATCCGGATTCGCATGCAACCTCGCTTTGGAATTTTGTGCCCTTCGAGTTCCAGCCTCTATGGGATACTGCTGCGGATGGGGATAGGAGGGACTATATTATTGAACAGCTTTCTCAAGCAGCTTATCGCTGATAAATTTATTTCCGTCAAGTGACACTTTTGTTTTTCATATGCTCTTCGACGAGTGCATCTTGTCAAAATATTTCAATTTCAGTTTTATTGGACGAGACTCTTTCTATAGCGTTATTATCATAGCGAAGTCTCACTGTTGCTTTGTCCTTTTTATTTATTTAAGTAAGTTGATCCAATTGGATCCTGTGTACACCGCGCTCCTGCTTCACTGATTCCCACCCTGCAGATGTCTTGTTGTACACTTTTCGTATATTAGCGGAAATATTGGGTTCACGATGTTTATTCAACCAATGATCAGTGACAAAGGAATATTTGCGGTAAACACGTGGCTCGGTATCAACGCATCCTCGTGACTGCCAGGTCCCAAGTTGAAGCTATCCTATAGACAGGACTGGTCACCGGTCTACCTTGAAGTTTACATATTATTGTAAGTCGTCTTCAAGCCTCTTGGTGATCCGAATCTGAAAGCTCATTAGTCAATAGTCATATTGCGTAGAAGTCCCTACATATAGATTCTGGGTTTGTTGACCATATGATCGTCTGGCAACATATTTTTAAAGCACAAGCATGAAGCGTCTTTTGGTTTTACAGCCATCTGGAGAGTCACTTTGAAACGGTGAAATACCGGAAATTGAGCTCGCTCGGCGATTTGAAGGATTTCCTTCGCCACAAGCACATTCTGGGTGCCACGTGTCCACCATGGCATCAGAATCTAATATTGAATTCGCCTCAATTGGTGGCTTCTGCCCACTCGCGTGGTTGGAATTCGAGTAGGTCTGGCGACGTACTCTTCAAAAACTCGTGCCAGCGGTTTCCGCGTCGTCTGAGGCCCCAACGATGACCTCATTGATGTCGTCAACTTTACGCCATTTCCTTCTGTGTTTTATACACTGATCTCGACTGAGATGGTAAGTATGGGTGCAGTTGGTGATAGTGTCATCTTTTTACACGTAATGCCGAAGAGTCCGATTTCAGAATAACTTGGCAATGCTGGAGCTTCCACTTGCGAATCTGAAACAACATGCCAGACGTTGCGCGGGGGGAGAAAGACGGTGCTTGCGCCACATCCTGCATAACGGCTTCTTTTAAGTATAAAAAAAAGCGAGGATTTGCTTAGTTAGTAGTACCAGGATCACAGCGCTGTATCATGCCAGCATGTATGATCATCCTCGCTCAGGTCGTAAGCTGCACTAATATGGCATAAACTTGACCCCTATCCATTTTCCCTTTTTCCGTGGGAATTTTAGCCGCGCCGCTTGACCCCTGCGTTGAACTATTTTGAGTCTTGACTGACCACCCTGCTTGCTTGTCTGTCTCTGCTTTGGCGTGATGAATGCTCTGTTTTCTCCACTGGCGGCTGCACTTGGGGCATCTGTAGACCAGATCAAGGTATTTACTTTACTTCTGCGTTGTTACTCGCCATGGTCAATCTTCTCAATAATTTGTGAAGCTCATTTCATGCCTGCTCGTCGCGTACCCTCTCGGAAGTTTATTCATCAGAATACCTTCATCACAACCCAATCTCAAACATGCATATAATATACTCGTCTCTGCTTTTTTCCTAATTCCTGTTCTCCATTTACAATGGGGCTTCCTTCAACTCCTTGGTAGCACTCTCGCCACCTATTTTATTGCGGCAAATTTGCGAGGTCCAAACATGCCATGGATTGTCTTCGCGTAAGTATAACTGTGGCTCTTGCATTTGTTTCTTGCTGATTGCCTTCAAGTGTTGTCATGGGCCACCTCACTATCAAGTATGTGGCGTCTCCAGCCACGAGTTTTGCCACGCCGATATTGACTGCCCTTTGTAGCCATATCATCCGTGTAGTCTACGGGCTTAGTTATGAGACAATTGAGATTACAGGCCCTCAGATGGTTCTTACCATGAAGTTGACGACCTTTGCCTGGAACGTTTATGACGGGAGACGCCCGAAAGAAGTATGTGGCTTTAACGGCAGTACTTTCCCATCATGGTCAATACTGATACTTAATAGGACCTAGACAAATGGCAGCTTCAGAAGCACGTCGAGGAATATCCCACACTACTGGAGTTCCTTGGATTTTCGTAAGTACTCGTTTGTCGCGTTTGCGTCACTAACGCACTGTGTGATCAGATTTTATTTCCCTGGACTTTTGGTTGGACCATACCTTGATTACGCGTCCTATGCGTCGCTAATTGACGGCTCGTCATTCAAATCGGTCGAATCCAAGAAACCAATGCGAAGAGTGATTCCCGATGGTAGAAAACGGGTTGCTTACCGTAAAATGTTGTTGGGCCTTGTATATTTGGGTGTCTTTGTGGTTCTGAGCCCAACCTACAACTTTGCGATTACGCTGACTCCCTGGTTCGCGCAACAAACCTTCCTCCATCGGTGCGTCAAACGTCGAGGCCCATGACTTGTCTAACCATAGCCGTCAGTATTGTTGTTTTTCAATTCTGTGGGTTTATTGAGCGTTCCAAGTATTACGCTGTCTGGACTTTGACAGAGGTAGGTGCGCCACTGATGTTGCCATTCAATTGAACCCATTCTCCATTAGGGAGCCAGCATCCTAACAGGACATGGATTCACTGGATTTGGGCCATCTGGCGAATCCCTCTGGGAGGGTGCAGCAAACGTCAATATAATGAATATTGAGGTGCCCCCGAACTTCAAGGTCCTTTTTGATTCCTGGAACATCAACACGAACATTTGGCTTAGGGAGTGCGTCTACAAGCGTGTTACTCCAAAGGGCAAAAAGCCAGGTTTCCGCAGTACATTGATTACGTTCACAACAAGCGCGTTCTGGGTAAGCATTAGGCTAGCGTCATATTTCGACGTCAACTTAACACGAATACTAGCATGGCTTCGCGATTGGATACTATCTCACATTTATTCTTGGCGGCTTTATTACTTATGTAGGCCGAAAGTGCCGGGCTGGCTTCCGACCACTTGTTTTGCCTCCTTCAGGAGCACGACCCACCTGGGCGAAACATGTCTATGACATCCTTGGTACCTTGGTTTCCATATTGCTGCTCAACTTCATAGCTGCGCCATTCATGGTGTTGACCTTTGCGAACTGCATGGAAACATGGTCTCGCCTGGGATGGTACGGGTGTTGGATCGTGGCCCTGGGGATCGTCTTCTTCAATGCTGGAGGATCCAAGTATTTGCAAAGCTTGCAGAAGAGAAAGGCTGAGGTGGACACTCAGACCCCGCCATTCGTTGTAGCTCCTTTGGGGCCCGCCGTGAATGAGCTATTTAGGAACTAGGGTATGTACTACATAATGTATGGTGAGGGCCTTGTATGTGGCGTGATAACAATGAAGGTCTTGGCGACAGAGCAGTGAGGGGATCGGCAACCATTTCCGGCCGGGGTTCGAAACTGCGGGCAAAGTGGATACCCCTGACAAAGTCGGATTGCCCATGGTCCTGGGCGAGCGGTTGGGTTGTCGCCCTTGTGCAATTGCGAATTGTATCTGACGAGATTAAATGACCGTGTCGGTGAGTGGTGCGGTGACGATGCGGCAAGTGATGTGCCGGGGTGGGCCGGAGGTTCTGAATTCGGTACATCCGACGCGTGTGGCGGCCCTGCCTCCTGCCTCTGGTCGTCCTTCTCCAGACGCCATCTTTGAGGTTTCCCTCCCTTGATCATGAGTCTGTCCGTTGACGACCTCGTCGCTTCCTTGTCCGCCAACCATATTGGCCAAGAAGCAATCGACCTCGCCGCACTCCAGGTATATTGTTCATTTACCCCGCATTCGCTATGTATACAGGAGTTTATCTAATTCGCTACCCCCGCTCTTCCTCCAGGCCCAACTCGCGCAATCCCTCTTGACGCACCAGTTGTCCCTCTCTTCTCCCCACTCTCATTCCTCTCACACGCCCAGACGTGATCCCGGTAGTGTACAGCACTGCACCACTCCTACCGCCCGGACACCCTCGTCCAATGCATTTACTTGGCCTCTCCCAGTGCCAGACCATGCCGAACACTCTCATAGGCGAAGTGCTTCCTTTACACGGCGACAGAGCGATAGCTGGTGCGACATGGACGAAGAACTTGCAGTGGAGAACATGGTGACGCCTGATTCCCCGTGTTCCCCGAACGCATACCTATGGTCCTCTTACAAGAGTGATACCCACGGTTCTGCACACACCGTCCTTTGTGCCCCAACGCCTATCTCAGCGTCAAACCTGAGCTCTCCCACCGACCCATGCACTTCCTCTCTTTTCACATCTACCGACCCGTTTTACCTGCAAGCAGCTCAGCCGCCCCAGCAATCACACGCCTTTTTTAGCCATGCTGGAAGGACAAGCTCACATTCACCTTTTATGATGGGTGTCCCCGCTTGGGAGTGATAAGCGACCTTGGTGGCACCGCATGCACAACTCCGTTACCCCCGCTCTCTTTCGACTGCATGTGTACAATTATTTAATCTGCCTCTCTGACATCGCTCTACAACCATGATCACCTTTTCCCACCACCACCACCACCTCTCCTATCGTACAGATCGTACGTAACCTATTCGCGCTTGCGCATGCTTTGACCAGCACGCGAGGGTGTCCAGTAAAAGTTGGATAGAAGGCTATCCTGAGCCTCTCACTGTTACACACTAGCATCCCAACCGTACGTATTACTCATGTTGATGTGGCAGGCGCTTTCGGTCACACGGCACAAGTCCCCTGGCGTGCCTGTGTACTACTTTGCCTCCCTGCCTTATTCGGCTATGGCCCTGTACGTGTTGTTCTCCAGTTGTTCTCTGCCGTCCTTTGGACCGGTTTTCTTTTTTTTTTCTGTCCTGTACGACACCTCCCTCCGTCCTACTAGTTAATTATTTTTCTTGCGTACAAGTACTGTCGGCATTGTCCTCTATGATATCCATCACATCTTACAGCTATTTCCCTCTTTTTGACTTGTAATTGCCATTCCAGCAGTTCGGCCGTGTGTGCCAAATGTGTGATAGTCATTGGTGGCGAAGCTGTAGTAAGCATTGTAACCAAAAGCAGAGTCGCGAGCGCGGTCGTACCTCGACTGAGTAAACACCGTCGGACCCTCTGGTGCTTCATTGATAAGTGCCTGCGTCAAAAGGACGAACAAGCTGTGACTCTGCATATCCGTGAGCAAGCATCAGAGGGTTTACAATCTCACACGCGCACTGGACTAGTTTTAGTGGATATGTCAACCTAACAGAGCCTTGCAGCTTTGCCAAATCATATCGGCACGGCTATACGGAGTAACAAATGATCATGATTAGTACTTCTACATTCAATGGAGCCACACAAGTCTTGCTTGGATTTTGGAACTTTTTTTGGTATGCAGATCTTAACATACAACCGTGATATAAAGTACAGATGGCTGTATTGCCAATTACCCATCGATCGACTCTTTGTAGCCATGGTATTGTGTTGTGGGGTGCCGAGGTATGATGTATAATCGGCTAGAATAAGTCTTCCAGAGTCATTTGCTTGACGATGTCCTAATCAAATAGAGATAAGAGAACAATTGCATTCGAAATTTTGCAAGACATTCACCGTGTTCGAAACCATCTGGGCAAATTCTTCGAAATTAAGCTTCCCATCCCGGTCATGATCACCTTCCATTATTGTTTTATCAACTATTTGCTGGAGCTGCTGGTCCTAAAATTACAACGGATCAATGAGTTGGCAAGAGCTATAGTAATGACTGTACTTTGAGGTTGTTTCCAACCATCATTTTGAGCACGAGGAATAATTCCCCATTGGAGATGAAGCCGTCGCGGTCAACATCGTATACCTTGAAGGCGACTATGTTGTGAATGTGAGAGCCACAACAAAGAGAGGGAGTAAGAGACGGACATCTCAGCTTTTCCTCTCTCCCGCCACGGCTACTAAAAGCACTCAAGCCGCCCACGAACTCTTGAAAGTCAACGGTCCCTCCGCCACTGAAGCCAAGCGACAGACGTTAGACATGAAGACTTCGCGTCCATTGCGCGAGACGTACTCTTCATCAAAGATGGCTATCATACGCGATGCTAACGGATTGCTGGCGATCTGAGGTATTTGCAGGAATTCTTCACGGTCGATGGACCCTGAACCATCACTTGGGTCTGTCGGTGCCAATGATTCCACGATGAATTGGGTGAATACCTATCGAGTTTCATGAAGCGCTTCTTCAGACGTTCTAGTTCAGCGGACGTGACTAGTTTATCAGGTCATTTGAATGCAGTGAGAGCATGGCGAGCTGGCGCACAATTGGACCGCTTCTGCATGTCCTCCATGAACTGTGACGCTGTCTGATGTGTCAGTGGGTGGCCTCGTTTGCATGCGAGAGCATAACGGACGTGTTTGGCCCATGGTGAGGAGTGCGACTGTACGAGCAGGAGTGCGATGGATGGATGAAGGTAGCGCTGAGCCAACTTGCGTGAGAAAAAGGCGACTCGTCCGTTTGTCTTTGCGACGCTGGCGAGTGTATGTTGCGGCCATGTTCGACCAGGTCGACCATCAGCCGGGTTTCTGTACGTCTTCATGGCGGTTCATTAGGCGCTTTTTTCGCGTCTCCAAGGCTGATATTGCCATCTGTCACTTCCACTTTTCCACGTAGAAATTCGACGAGACCTTTCCATTCACATACCCGCCTCCTTTGCCCATATCAGTCCAAATTCGTCGCCGATGATTCCCTGACCCCCACAGATGCCCAGCGGCGCACTATTTATGCCCTCTCCACTCCTCCGGGTAAAGGTGGCGTCGCCGTCATCAGAGTGTCCGGCCCCGACGCCTCCCTCGTCCACAGAGCCGTCACGCGCCCCATCCGTCCATCCGCAATCAACAAGCCGCCCGTCCCGTGGCTTGCGCAGCTTTGCCACATCGTCGATCCTCAGACCGGGGAAAACTTGGACGACGGCTTGGTTATTTTTTTCAAAGGCGAGTTTTTCGACTCACGAGTGCTAGCCTATTTATGCTCGCCCAGGACCAAAGTCGTTCACCACAGAGGACGTCATCGAATTGCAAGTTCACTCTGGGCGGGCGGTGCTCTCTTCGATCCTGCGAGTTTTGTCTAGGCTACCGTACTGTCGCCCAGCCTACCCGGGAGAATTCACTCGGCGTGCATTTGAAGGCGGACGTTTGGATTTGACACAGGTCGAGGGTTTGCGAGATCTCATAGATGCCGAGACGGACGCGCAAAGACGCATCGCGGTATCCAGTGTTTCGGTGAGTATCCTATCTGCCATTGCTCTTCGTTTGGTGACGAGAATGCTCGCGATAGGGCACCCAACGTGTTCGCTTTGACGCGCTAAGAGCACAAATTTTGGATTGTCTCATGTATGTCGAAGGCTTCATCGACTTTGGCGAGGATGTCGACGAGTTAGGGCAAGAACAGATGTTTGAACAAGGTCGGTGAATCTATGCTGCTCGTCCGAATCCAGTCAGTTTCATCACTCTCTAGCGTGTGCCAAGGCACAGGATATCATAGACTGCATTCGATCCCACTTGTCCGACAATCGTAGAGGAGAGATCCTTCGGTCCGGTATCAAACTTGTCATCTTCGGTCCTCCGAATGCTGGAAAGAGTAGCCTTTTCAATTTCCTGGGTACGTTTGTCTTGTACCTTGTATTCGCCATGTCAAACACATCTCTTCCAGCTGAGAGAGATGCTGCCATCATATCCCCGATTCCTGGGACAACTCGAGACGTCCTTAGTCTTACCCTTGATATCGGAGGATTACCGGTCATATTGAACGACACCGCAGGTATCCGGAGTATAACTAACGATGCAATTGAGAGAATTGGCGTCGAGCGTGCTGGTGATGTGTGAGTCTCGCTTGTTCCGATCAGAATATCGCTAAACTTAGTAGCATCGAAACTTCAGACATCTCGATATGTGTCCTCTCTCTTGACGAAATTATACCGAGAACAGCCGAGGGAGGTGTAAAAATAACTATGCCAGAAGATATTATCAGACATTTGAGGACTGACACTGTCTTCCTTCTTAACAAATCCGATCTTGCTCGGCTACATGCTCACGACTTACGGGAGGCGTTGAATGATGCTCTGCGTCAACATTCCTCTAGCACTGTACGCCATGTCTGGTGTATAAGCCTTCGCTCTGGTGAAGGAATGCAGGAATTTTTGGACGGTCTTGCTTCGGTATTGAAGGAGAGATACACGTAAGTCCTGTTCCTACTAACTCAACGTTGATACCTAAGCGTGTAACTTATTCAAGGTACAACGAAACGATGTCTCCTGACGATTCACCGCTCATCACTCAGACACGTCATCGAGACTATTTAGTCTCTGCAGCGAGGCATCTAGAAGAATTCAAGTTGTATCGTAAGGCCTGGCCCAAGTCGTGAGCATCAGAGTCGCTAATAAATTGTTTTATGCAGCACTATCTCAGATTGATATCGCTGCGGAGTCATTGCGATATGCTGCACGTGCTATTGGAGCCGTTTCTGGGTCCGACGTCAGTACAGAGGAAGTTCTAGGCGCCATCTTTAGTTCCTTCTGTGTAGGAAAGTGACGAGGAATCTCAGGTTGCATTGTATTGTAACTCTGGAAAGAAAACATATGCATCATCCCTACTCGACCGAAAGCGACAGGGTAACATTAAGAAAAGCAAAGAGAACGAGTTTGCGGGTATGTAAGTGCAACATGAACAAGACGAGGACATCAAGAGCTTCCCCATGGAAGGTTATGCATGAATAATATTCTTGGCGCGTTGGCGCAGCTTATTCCTATCTCCGAAGGGTATCTCGTGCAGTTCAGAAACCTGCTTGAGGCTTCCGAATAATTCCAAAGTCTGGAAGGTCTCGATAAGAATCGAATTATGCCGACACTTAGGATTTAGACCGACCGTCGAAACACTCATGTCCAAGCTATCCTTGACTGATTCTATCTCCGCAAGGGCGATGCTCAACTCCTCGAGAACCTAGTTCGAAACGAGTTGGTGATGAACAAAAAAATGCATTTAGCAAAAGCGCAAAGAATTCACCTGCTCTGTGATGCGTACTTTTCCTTTGACGAGACGTTGGAGAGCGACAGTCCAAGTATTCATCTGTTCTTCGCTCGGGTCAAATGTCGGCAACATCAAGTGATCTTCATCGACTTGGTTTCCAGACAGCTGGTTCGCGCTAGTAGTAGTCGCACTAGTAGTGGGTGGGTTCGGAGACTGGGTGGTGATATGGGTACTGGAGATGCCGCTCGGGCCTTCCTCGGGTATAGAAGCAGCGCTGACCGACATAGCCGATTCGCTCTGGGCGTCTGGACTGGGCTCCTTGTCATCTTCGGCAACCTGAGAGAAAAAGTCGAGATCGGCCTAAGAGAACTCCGGCGTTAGCCAACAACGTATTGTTTGACGGGGACGAATGGGACTCACGGGCCTGGGCCGAGCAGACCTGTCCTTGCGTACGGTAGCGTCCTCCCCGAACATGGCCTCCAACCGTTGCCTGAACTTGGCTCTGCGAGATAAATAGGGCGTAAGGACGCCCCTGTTGGCAGTTCCCCGTGCGGATGTATCTCCAGGCAGATTTTCTGCTTTAATCGACGAAGGAGCCATATAGGCTTCCCGCTGAGCGAGGCCAACGACAGGGCCCCCTGCGTCGATATTCGGTGTGTCAACACGATCAGTGGTGACCTGAACGTAGAATTCGTCATCCCAGACCATTGGCGCTTCTACCGTTTCGAGGGCTGCATCGATTGCTGCAGAATTTGAATCATAAAAGAGTGGCTTGAGTCGTTTAACCGGTCGTTCAAGTTGCGGCACGTCCAGAAAAAGAGACGAGGCATCCTCTGAATTTGTCTCGGAGGCAGCCGTAGCGCTCGCTTGTGCACGTCCTCTCTTCAAGCGCTTGTAGGCAAGACGCGTTCCTAACCGGAGCTGCTCTTCATCAGTTTCGGTCAGTACTTCGATAGATTCTGTGTCGCCGTGCCGATGTGAGCCTGCGCGAGGCAGATCTTCGGTGTGTTTGTTCGCATTGAACATACGCGCTAATGCGTCCACTAAGTTGAACGACGGTGCTTCCAAAGCGCGTGCACGTTCGGGGCGTCCGAGTCGTGTTTTAGAGCGATCCTTTGCGTAGCGTGGTGGACTTGTTGTGATAAGAACGCCATCAAACCGTGCAGTCTTACGCTTTGAAGACTTGATTATGGTTGGGGATACTTGTCCAGCGACCGCAGAGTGGTCCACTATCAGTGACCGAGCGTGACTTGGCAGTTTCTTGGTGGGTGGTTTTATGGCTGTGTCAGTTGTTTCAAGTTCATCAACCTCAGGATCCGAAAGTAGAAAACCGTGATTGTCTCCCTCATCTCCGAGTGTTTTAAGTGGTGTCCAAGTTGGGAGGTCAGGTGCCTCATGTGGGCTGTGTCTTGTTAGACCTGCATTCCTAACAGGAGTGACATGACCAAAGTTCAAGTTGTTCAGAAGATATGGTTCTTGGTCCATAGACAATGGCTTGAAAAGTATGATTAGTTTTAGTGAGCAGACATCTACATATGATAGGAAAATACCTCATGATCAGGTTCAAAGCTCTTATGCATATGTGTATTGAGCTTCCTTGGAAGAGTAGCTGTCATTTCAAGATAATGTTTAAAAATAAAAATAAAGAGTGAGAGTCAAAGAAAGCATACCATATGATTGTGGGGAAGTGTTGGATAGTGGAGTATTCTGCACAACTCTCTTCAGCTGATTGGTGTCCAATGATACTGCCATTATTTCCTAAACATTAATTAGTAATTTGAAGAATTTGAAGACATCAACTCACTTTGTAAAATGTGATGATATGAATAGAGAATAGATGTAAGCTCATGTGTACAATGAACAAATATGTTCTGGTTTACCAATCAATAGAAATAAATGAATGAGAGTGAGAGTGAAACTAAGAATTCATGCAATTTGTGTTTTATAATGCGTATTTGTTTACCTCTATTTGAGTTTATTTAACATTATATGTAGTATGTATTTATAGTATGAATTTTCCAAAAAAGGATATATATATTCAAATGCTTGGTAATATATCTATTTTTAATCTAGAATCTAGATCCATGCTAAAATTAGCATTTTTCTTTATAATAATTACACAGAGATTATGAATTATTTGTATCTGTGAAATGATGCAGAAAATAAGTCAAAAAAGTTGCACCATGGAATGAAACCACAGTATATGACTGTGACTATGACTGCAACTATTTGCTTTCATTGCCATCATCAATGTAATCAAATCACAGCTGCAAGTGTTACAGATAGTTTATATGCAAAAAAGAGCCACAGTAATTGCTGATTGTATTTTATACAGTATATCTAACTTACACTGAGATGCATCTGAGGTTTCTTTCTAGCATGTTTCAATATATATGTGTTTTATATTTGCACATTTCTCCTTTTATATTTCAAGTGCACTTTGCCTCAGTAATGCATTGTGCAAAATTCAATAATGGATTAAAAACTGAAAAACAATTATATATATAGATAACTAAAAAAAGAGCATGAAGAAAATTAATCATTTTATATTCAAATATGAAATGAATATGGCCAAGCACATAGATAAGCATACAGTAGGAAAAAGAATAGGGGTCCATAGAATTGTAATAATGATATCTATCCACCTACATGTACATATGTAATGTCTACTATGGAGTCTTGACTTTAGAGAACAATAAATGATGTTTTTATATTAAATTAAAAAAATGAATAAATTATATATGTATATATCATTGTTCTTGCTATGTATCATCTGAATTCATTCTTTGTGTACATGTCATATCCCAGAATTCTGCTAAGTCAACTCTGGTATTATTCAACACCCTCCAGTTCATTTACTCCTGTTCCTCCATTTTTAACTATCCAGATCTTCTG